>CACRXE010000046.1:20000-26376 GCA_902685375.1 Neostethus bicornis | reverse complement strand
CTGGTTTGGTGTGAGGATCCACGTTTACATAGAAGGTGATCAAACCGTGGCCCGTGGACCGTCAGCGGCCCGGTGAGACTTTTTTTCCGGCCATAAAATTAAATGACATTCGTCTTTGGAACGCTGGAGCCTATCCCGACTGATTCCAGACGAGAGGCGGGGTACACCTGAACAGATCGCCCCCCCCTTGTCCCGTACCCCCACTGTGACTCCATTAGGGATAAACGTAGGGATAACATGGATGAAGGTTTTGGGGAGCAAGGCGAGTTTATTTGTAGCACAATTCATACAAAATATAATTCAAAGTTCTTCAAAAGAAGAAAAAGAAAAAGAATGCATTAAAATCACAAAACATAGAATCAAAAGTTTAAAAATAAATAAATAAGATCATTAAAACTAGGGCTGCAACTAACGATTATCTCGATGATCGATTAATCTGGCGATTATTGGTTCGATTAATCGATTAATCTAGTAAAATTGGCAACTTAATAAATAATAGTTTTTTGGCATTTTATTGAATGTATTTATGCAAAACACAACTCATAACCACTTAAACAACACATTGGGCTCATTTTAATAAATAAAAATGTTAATCTTTCTGTGAAATAAAGAGGGAGAATATTACCAAATATAAAATAATAAATCTACTTACTGTAAACAGTAAAGGTAAATCACCCATAAAATGTGTTTTATAGTACTGGCTAAAAAAAACAAAATGTAAACTGTTGACCATCCAGGATCATATTTAAAAACAAGAAATCATTAACAGTTTTAGATTTGTAATTTTAACCTTGTTCAGAGGTATAGTAACCAAACAAAAACATGAGTAAAAATACACAAAAAAACAATCAAGTTGTGTAATATTAAGTGCAGTCGACAGAAAAAACTTTCTAAACGATTAATCGATGACTAGATTAGTCGACAACTATTTCAATAATCGATTATAATCGATTAATTCGATTAGTTGTTTCAGCCCTAATTAAAACAGATAAAAAGAGTAATTAATGAAAAGCAGAGTTAAACAGAAGTGTTTTCAGCCTAGATTTAAACATGGTCACAGTAGAGGCCAGCAGGAGGCCGGTCCCAGAGGTCCTCAGAGTTCTAGATGGTTCATGTTTAGTCCTGACTCTAGACACCAGCAGGAGGCCGGTCCCAGAGGTCCTCAGAGTTCTAGATGGTTCATGTTTAGTCCTGACTCTAGACACCAGCAGGAGGCCGGTCCCAGAGGTCCTCAGAGTTCTAGATGGTTCATGTTTAGTCCTGACTCTAGACACCAGCAGGAGGCCGGTCCCAGAGGTCCTCAGAGTTCTAGATGGTTCATGTTTAGTCCTGACTCTAGACACCAGCAGGAGGCCGGTCCCAGAGGTCCTCAGAGTTCTAGATGGTTCATGTTTAGTCCTGACTCTAGACACCAGCAGGAGGCCGGTCCCAGAGGTCCTCAGAGTTCTAGATGGTTCATGTTTAGTCCTGACTCTAGACACCAGCAGGAGGCCGGTCCCAGAGGTCCTCAGAGTTCTAGATGGTCCATGTTTAGTCCTGACTCTAGACACCAGCAGGAGGCCGGTCCCAGAGGTCCTCAGAGTTCTAGATGGTTCATGTTTAGTCCTGACTCTAGACACCAGCAGGAGGCCGGTCCCAGAGGTCCTCAGAGTTCTAGATGGTTCATGTTTAGTCCTGACTCTAGACACCAGCAGGAGGCCGGTCCCAGAGGTCCTCAGAGTTCTAGATGGTTCATGTGAGTGGGGAGGAGGTTTGGAACACTGTCCTTTCTGTGCAGATGTTCTCCCCATCTCTGCGTGGGTTTCCTTCCACCCTCCAAAAACATGCGTGTCAGGTTAACGACCCCCTCGAAAATGAGACGTCTCATCTCAAAGGGGAGGGGCTTATCCTCCTTAAAAAAAAACTTTTAAAAATCTATTAATAATTTAATTGAAAACAGCTTTTCGATTCCTGAAGATTTAATAAAAAAAACTTTAAATAATCCTTTAAATCCATTAAATTTTCTTCTGCAGACGTTTGTTTTTAAACCGTCTCCATCTTTCTTTCCAGCGATAGATCCTCTGGTTCCTCGGATCGATCCTCCTCCTCCTTCCGTGTCCGGCAGCCTGACACGCCGGACGATAATTAGATGGAAATTAGTGATGGATGAGAAACAGAAAACAGAAACAACGAGCTACAGTAATCTATAGAGCTCAAGCTCTGGCCCGCGGGACCCGGGGGGCCTCCTCTGGCCTGCAGTCAGTCAGTCATCTTCTTATCCGTCTGTCCCTTATGGGGTTACAGGGGGTGCTGGAGCCCATCCCGGCTGATTCAAGGCGAAGGGCAGGGTACACCCTGAACAGGTCGCCAGTCTGTCGCCACACAGACACACACACACACACACTCATTCCCAGGGGTAATCTGGCACCGGCCAATCAACGTAGCATGCATGTTTTAGGAAGGTGGGAGTAAACCCACGCACACACAGGGAGAACATGCAAACTCCACACAGAAAGGACAGTAATCCAAGCCTCGTCCCCACCTGGGACTCAGACCCTGACCTTCTTGCTGTGAGGCCACCGTGATACCCACTGCGCCACCGCATCTGGCATGTGATACTTACAAAATGACCCTCCTCGACAGCGGGCAGGGTGGCTGGGCTCTCACTCAGAGATCGGGTGAGGAGCTCTGCCATCCGGGAGGAGCTCGGTGTCGACCCGCTCCTCCTCCAGGTCGAGAGGAGCCAGATGGGGTGGACCGGGCATCTGGTTGAGATGCCTTCCTCACTGGTGAGGTGTTCCGTCCAATCAGGAGGCAGACCCCCGTACCTGCTGGAGAGACTATGTCTCCCAGCTGGACAGGGAACACCTCAGGATCCTCCTGGGTGAGATGGAGGATGCAGCCGGGGTGAGAGAAGCCTGGGCTTCCCGTCTGAGGCTGTTGCCCCCGGCGACCCGGCCCTGGATAAGCGGAACACAACAAAACAAAAAGAACTACAAACATGGAGGACGAATGCCTGTGTTTATTTCATGCAGTCATCTCTGTTCTCTGATTGGATAGGACGTTTTCTAACCCGTCATGATGACCCTCCTCCCTTCAGCCATCATATCCTTCCTCCTTGTTTCACCCTTTGCCCTAAATCCTCACCCCTGGTTCCAATTGGTTCTCCTCAAAGTACACACATGTGTCTCATCGTTCCCCTCAGGTCTTTCACTCCTCTGTCAGGGTGTTTACTTCACTCCTGTTTCCACATCTGGGCTTCCCATCTGAAGCCGTTGCCCCCGGCGACCCGGTCCTGGATGAGCGGAAGACGACGGATCGGATCGGAACGCTAAACTACGGACTTCACGACCAGCGGTGGTGTTTTCATCTGTCTTTAAAAACAATGGAGTCTCCACCTGGGTACTTATCTGTGTGTGCAGCGTCGGCTGTGACTGAAAGAGCCGATGCGGGAGCTGCAGCTCCTACTACACTCACTGTAAACGTGATAGATGGTGTGAGTCATGGAGGGAGCAGTGTCAGACTGACTTCCTGTTGTTTACGGGTCTTTGAGGCCTCGTGATGGATCTCGATGTTCTCCTCGTCCTGGGATCGGGATGGGATGGAGGGAGGGAGGGAGGGAGGGAAGGAGGAGGGAGGGAGGAGGGAGGAGGGAGGAGGGAGGGAGGGAGGAGGGAGGGAGGGAGGAGGGAGGGAGGAGGGAGGGAGGGAGGGAGGGAGGGAGGGAGGAGGGAGGATGGAGGGAGGGAGGGAGGAAGGGAGGGAGGAGGGAGGGAGGGAGGAAGGGAGGGAGGAGGGAGGGAGGAGGGAGGGAGGGAGGGAGGGAGGGAGGAAGGGAGGGAGGGAGGGAGGGAGGGAGGAGGGAGGGAGGAGGGAGGGATGGAGGGAGGGAGGAGGGAGGGAGGGAGGGAGGGAGGAAGGGAGGGAGGGAGGAGGGAGGGAGGAGGGAGGAAGGGAGGGAGGAGGGAGGGATGGAGGGAGGGAGGGAGGGAGGGAGGGAGGGAGGGAAGGGAGGGAGGGAGGAGGGAGGGAGGAGGGAGGGAGGGAGGAAGGGAGGGAGGAGGGAGGGATGGAGCGAGGGAGGGAGGGAGGGAGGGAGGAGGGAGGGAGGGAGGAGGGAGGGAGGAGGGAGGAGGGAGGAGGGAGGAGGGAAGGAGGGAGGAGGGAGGATGGAGGGAGGGAGGGGAGGGAGGGAGGGAGGGAGGGAGGGAGGAGGGAGGGGGAGGGAGGAGGGAGGATTTTTTGCGATTTTTTTTTTTTTTTTTTTTGCAAATTTTTGCGTCTTTTGTTTTTTTTTTTTTTTTTTTTTAGAAATTTTTTTTTTTTTTTGCAACTTTTTGCGATTTTTTTCCAATAGTTTGTGACTTTGTCGCAAATTTTTGAGAAAAAAAAAACTGTCTTTTAAAGAAGTTTACGTCAAAAAATGTCGCGAAAAGTTTTTTTGTGACGATTTTGAATTTTTCGTAAAAAAATTGCTAAAAAGTTGCAAAATTGCAAAAAATAGAAAAGTTGGAAAAGAGTCGCAAAAAAGTCGCAAAACTGCGAAAAAAAGTCAAAAACTCGCAAAAACTCAGAAAAAAGTTGCAAAAAATGTCGCAAAAAAGTCGTAAAAAAGATGCAAAAAAGCCGCAAAAAAGTCGCAAAATTGCAAAAAAACGTCAAGAAGTCACAAAAAAGTTGCGATTTCGTGACAAAAAACAAAAGTTGTTTTTCCATTGCAAAAAAAAAGACGAAAAAAAGATGGCGGACGAACGGACGGATGGAGGGAGGGAGGGTCAGACGGTCGGTCAGACAGACAGACAGGAAGTCCCGCCCTCCGGTCTCTCTCTCCATCTCTGTAAGTCACTTTAACTCCTCTTGTTTACGTCCTCTGCTCGCCCGCCCCCCTCCTCCTCCCCCCCCGCCTCCCCCCGCCTCCCCCCTCCCCCCCTCCCCCTCTCTTCCCCCCGCCCCCCCCTCCTCCTCCCCCGCCCTCCTCCTCCCCCCGCCTCCCCCCGCCTCCCTCCTCCCCCCGCCTCCCCCCACCTCCCGCCCTCCTCCCCGCGCCTCCCTCCGCCTCCCCCCCTCTTCCCCCCGCCCCCCCTCCTCCTCCCCCCGCCTCCCTCCGCCTCCCCCCGCCTCCCTCCTCCAGGTCTGCCTCCCTCAGCACTACCTGCCAGGCCTTCGGGGCCGGGGTCATCCATCACCGGGATCACGGCTGCCAGGCTGGGATCGTTAGCCTCGTTAGCCTCGGTGTGAAGGACTCGCATTTTAAACGAACGGTCCATCATCGGCTAATTAAGGGATTATTGGAGACACCGTGTCCGGTCCCCTGGACGGTAAACCGTAACCAGATTAGATCCACCTGCTTAGAAACAAAGTGCTGACGAAAAGAAGCGCCCTGATCCGGAGGGAACCCCTCCTCACACACACACACACACACACACACACACACACACACACACACACACACACTCACTCACTCAAAATTACAGCAATTAATCAGCAGCCGATCTCACTGACGGCCTGAGACACAACGCCCTCACCCTCACACACACCTCACACACCCCCACACACACCTCACACACCCACACACACACCTCACACACCCACACACACCTCACACACCCCCACACACACCTCACACACCCCCACACACACCTCACACACCTACACACACCTCACACACCCCCACACACACCTCACACACCCACACACACACCTCACACACCCACACACACCTCACACACCCCCACACACACCTCACACACCCCCACAGCGGGGTAAAACAAACTCTTTTCCACCAGAAACACAAACATCATCAACTTTCTGTTTCCACGGTAACGGCCAGCTGCATTCAGCAGTCTCATTAAGAAATAACGATGAGTAAGTGTTTATAAAGTGTGGTGAGAGCGGCCATGCTGATTGGTCTAGAGACAGTGTGGTGAGAGCGGCCATGCTGATTGGTCTAGAGACAGTGTGGTGAGAGCGGCCATGCTGATTGGTCTAGAGACAGTGTGGTGAGAGCGGCCATGCTGATTGGTCTAGAGACAGTGTGGTGAGAGCGGCCATGCTGATTGGTCTAGAGACAGTGTGGTGAGAGCGGCCATGCTGATTGGTCTAGAGACAGTGTGGTGAGAGCAGCCATGCTGATTGGTCTAGAGACAGTGTGGTGAGAGCGGCCATGCTGATTGGTCTAGAGACAGTGTGGTGAGAGCGGCCATGCTGATTGGTCTAGAGACAGTGTGGTGAGAGCGGCCATGCTGATTGGTCTAGAGACAGTGTGGTGAGAGCGGCCATGCTGATTGGTCTAGAAACAGTGTGTGTGTTTCAGAAGGCTGATTCCTCTGAGATGAAAGTTGGAATGGAATAAAAGGGGTGCCTGCGGGTGTGTGTCGGGGTGTGTGTCGGGGTGAAG
>CACRXE010000046.1:0-17500 GCA_902685375.1 Neostethus bicornis | reverse complement strand
CACACACACATACAGACACATACACACATATACACATACACACATACACACACACACACATACAGACACATACACACATATACACATATACACACACACACACACATACAGACACATACACACATATACACATATACACACACACACATATACACATACACACATATACACATATACACACACACACATACAGACACATACACACATATAGACATATACACAGACACACATACAGACACATACACACACACACACATACACACACACACACATACAGACACATACACACATATACACATATACACACACACACATACACACATATACACATACACACATACACACACACACACATACAGACACATACACACATATACACACACACACATACAGACACATACACACATATACACATATACACACACACACATACAGACACATACACACATATACACACACACACATACAGACACATACACACATATACACACACACATATACACATACACACATATACACATATACACATACACACATATACACATACACACACACATACAGACACACACACATATACACACACACACATACATACATACACACACATATACACACACAAACATACAGATACATACACACATACACACATACACACATACAGACACCTACACACATATACACATACACACACACGCATACACTGTGATACATACACACATACACATACAGACACACACACACATACACATACATCTGTGTGTGTGTGTATCTGTGTGTGTATCAGTGTGTGTGTGTGTGTGTGTGTGTATCAGTGTGTGTATCAGTGTGTGTATCAGTGTGTGTGTGTGTGTGTGTGTGTGTGTGTGTGTGTGTGTGTGTGTGTATCAGTGTGTGTATCAGTGTGTGTGTGTGTGTGTGTGTGTGTGTGTGTGTATCAGTGTGTGTATCAGTGTGTGTATCAGTGTGTGTGTGTGTGTGTGTGTGTGTGTGTGTGTGTGTGTATCAGTGTGTGTATCAGTGTGTGTATCAGTGTGTGTGTGTGTGTGTGTGTGTGTGTGTGTGTGTGTGTGTGTGTGTGTGTGTGTGTGTGTGTGTGTGTAACCAGGTTAAACCAGTAAAGGTCAACATGTTGAATGAAAACATAAAGGTTTTCTTTTGCTTTCAGCGACGTTTTAGTTTAATAATAAAAAAAAAAATCTTCTGATTTAACGAAAAAACACACACGTGTGTTTATGAACGGATATACATACACACACACACACACACATATATATACATACACACACACACATATACAGAATATACATACACATCCACACACTCATACACACACACTCATCCACACACACACACACACACACACACATTCCTAGCAGCCAAAAAACCTAACATGTATGTTTTTGGAGGAAACCAGAGAAAACACACACATACACAAAAGGAGAACATGCAAACCACACACAGAAAGACCAGTCATTAAAGCCCCGCCCCCTTTCCAAGACTCTAACCCTGACCTTGTTGCTGTGGAGCCCCATAAACCCCTTCTTTAACTTTACAGGGTTTTTTTTTTCCAGTAAAACTGCTTTAATTTTTTTCACAGAAACTTTTCTCGTTTTAATGATGATTTTGTGAATATTTTAGTTTTAAAAGCAGTTAAATTTTTTTTTTAATGAAGGTCAGAAACGAGAAAAAGTTAAGAATAAAAATCCTGCCACGATTTAAAGAAAAAAAACATGATTTCCAGACGTTTTTGGTCCAATTAGTTTTATGTGTTCCTCAGAAAAACGTCTAATTAAGAAGATTTCTGAAGGTTCGTTTTTTACAGACAAACAGATTTTAATTAGAGACCGTTTGACGGGGAAACGATGGCGGCTCGTTTGAAGGACCTCGTTTAAAAAAAAAAATCAATCAACGACAAAACAAACGGGTTATTTTTATTTAAAATGTGATGAAAATCTAAATAAAACTTTAAAAAAACATCCGTTCGTCTTCGTCTCGTTCTGACCAAATATGGCTTCTTTCCGTCTCCTTCTTAACCGTCTAACCCTTATGGAGGTACGGGGGGTGCTGGAGCCCATACACACACACACACACACACACACACACACACACACACACACACACACACACACACTCATTCATAGGATCCAATGAACCTAACATGTATGTTTATGGAGGAAACCAGATTAAACCCACACATACACATGTAGAACATGTAAACTACACACAGAAAGAACAGTTTTTAAATCCTCAGACGGTCTCTAAAAGAACCAATCACAGCTCTGATTGGTCACCTGATGTATGATCCACACACACATACATATACACACACATACACATGTAGAACATGTAAACTACACACAGAAAGAACAGTTTTTAAATCCTCAGACGGTCTCTAAA
The DNA here is from genome assembly GCA_902685375.1 of Neostethus bicornis. Classification (NCBI taxonomy): domain Eukaryota; kingdom Metazoa; phylum Chordata; class Actinopteri; order Atheriniformes; family Phallostethidae; genus Neostethus; species Neostethus bicornis. Next base: position 15,103 of record CACRXE010000046.1, on the reverse strand, counting down.
AGAACCAATCACAGCTCTGATTGGTCACCTGATGTATGATCCACACACACATACATATACACACATACACATGTAGAACATGTAAACTACACACAGAAAGAACAGTTTTTAAATCCTCAGACGGACTCTAAAAGAACCAATCACAGCTCTGATTGGTCACCTGATGTATGATCCACACACACATACACATGTAGAACATGTAAACTACACACAGAAAGAACAGTTTTTAAATCCTCAGACGGACTCTAAAAGAACCAATCACAGCTCTGATTGGTCACCTGATGTATGATCCACACACACATACACATGTAGAACATGTAAACTACACACAGAAAGAACAGTTTTTAAAGCCTCAGACGGTCTCTAAAAGAACCAATCACAGCTCTGATTGGTCACCTGATGTATGATCCACACACACATACACATGTAGAACATGTAAACTACACACAGAAAGAACAGTTTTTAAATCCTCAGACGGTCTCTAAAAGAACCAATCACAGCTCTGATTGGTCACCTGATGTATGATCCACACACACATACATATACACACACATACACATGTAGAACATGTAAACTACACACAGAAAGAACAGTTTTTAAATCCTCAGACGGACTCTAAAAGAACCAATCACAGCTCTGATTGGTCACCTGATGCTCAGATTAATAAACTCTGTGTTTATGATTGTTTTGATTTAAACCGTCTTATCTGACGTGTACCGCATCGTGAACACGTCGGGGTCGGGTTTCACACACCTCGTATCAGCTGGAAGGATGAAGACGGAGCTTCCAGAGGCTCCGTGTCCGCTTGGAGGCGGTCCGGTGATTCCCAACCTGACGTTTTAAAGACGTGAAATATTACGTAACGCCGGTTTCACGAAAAAACGGGTTTAACGAAGAGAAGACGATTTTAAAACATGGCTGAACGATGGAGCCTACAGCAAGAAGGTCAGGGTTTGAGTTCCAGAGTAGAGACAGCACACACACACACACACACACACACACTCACATACACACACACACACACATACAAACACACACACACACACACACACACACACACATATACATACACACACACACACACACATATACATACACACACACACACAAACACATATACACACATATACACACATATACATACACATACAAACACACACACACATATACATACACACACACACACACACACACACACATATACATACACATACAAACACACACACACATATACACACACACACATATACATACACATACAAACACACACACACATATACATACACACACACACACACACACACACACATATACATACACATACAAACACACACACACATATACATACACATACAAACACACACACATACACACACACACATATACATATACATACAAACACACACACACACACACATATACACACACACACACACATATACACTCATACACACACACACACACATATACATACACATACAAACACACACACATATACATACACATACAAACACACACACACATATACATACACATACAAACACACACACACATATACATACACATACACACACACACACACATATACATACACATACATACACACACACACATACATACACACACACACACACAGGGGAGCGAGAGGAGGGAGGAGAGGGAGAGAGGGGAGCGAGAGAAGGGAGGAGAGGGAGGGAGGGGAGCGAGAGGAGGGAGGAAGGAGAGGGAGAGGAGCGAGAGGAGGGATGGAAGGGAGGGAGAGAGGGGAGAGAGAGAAGGGGGGATCGGGGAGGGAGGGGAGCGAGAGGGGGGATCGGGGAGGGAGGGGAGCGAGAGGAGGGAGGAGAGGGAGGGAGGGGAGCGAGAGGAGGGAGGAAGGAGAGGGAGGGAGGGGAGCGAGAGGAGGGAGGAAAGGGAGGGAGGGCAGCGAGAGGAGGGAGGAAAGGGAGGGAGGGCAGCGAGAGGAGGGAGGAAGGAGAGGGAGGGAGGGGAGCGAGAGGAGGGAGGAAGGGGAGGGAGGGGAGCGAGAGGAGGGAGGAAGGGAGGGAGGGGGGGGAGGGGAGGGAGGAGAGGGAGGGAGGGGAGCGAGAGGAGGGAGGAAAGGGAGGGAGGGCAGCGAGAGGAGGGAGGAAAGGGAGGGAGGGCAGCGAGAGGAGGGAGGAAGGAGAGGGAGGGAGGGGAGCGAGAGGAGGGAGGAAGGGGAGGGAGGGGAGCGAGAGGAGGGAGGAAGGGAGGGAGGGGGGGAGGGGAGGGAGGAGAGGGAGGGAGGGGAGCCAGAGGAGGGAGGAAGGGGAGGGAGGGGAGCGAGAGGAGGGAGGAGAGGGAGGGAGGGGAGCGAGAGGAGGGAGGAGAGGGAGGGAGGGGAGCGAGAGGAGGGAGGAAGGAGAGGGAGAGAGGGGAGCGAGAGGAGGGAGGAAAGGGAGGGAGGGGAGCGAGAGGAGGGAGGAAGGAGAGGGAGGGGAGCGAGAGGAGGGAGGGAAGAGAGGGAGAGAGGGGAGCGAGAGCAGGGAGGAGAGGGAGGGAGGGGAGCAAGAGGAGGGAGGAAAGGGAGGGAGAGAGGGGAGCGAGAGGAGGTAGGAAGGGGAGGGAGGGGAGCGAGAGGAGGGAGGAAGGGGAGGGAGGGGAGCGAGAGCAGGGAGGAGAGGGAGGGAGGGGAGCAAGAGGAGGGAGGAAAGGGAGAGAGGGAGGGGAGCGAGAGGAGGGAGGGAGGAGAGGGAGGGAGAGAGGGGAGCGAGAGGAGGGAGGAGAGGGAGGGAGGGGAGCGAGAGGAGGGAGGAGAGGGAGGGAGAGAGGGGAGGGAGGGAAGGGAGGGAGAGAGGGGAGCGAGAGGAGGGAGGAAGGAGAGGGAGGGGAGCGAGAGGAGGGAGGAAGGGGAGGGAGGGGAGGGAGGAAGGAGAGGGAGAGAGGGGAGCGAGAGGAGTGAGGAGAGGGAAGGGAGGGGAGCGAGAGGAGGGAGGAAGGGGAGGGAGGGGAGGGAGGGGAGCGAGAGGAGGGAGGAAGGGGAGGGAGGGGAGGGAGGGGAGCGAGAGGAGGGAGGAAGGGGAGGGAGGGGAGCGAGAGGAGGGAGGGAGGAGAGGGAGAGAGGGGAGCGAGAGGAGGGAGGAAGGGGAGGGAGGGGAGCGAGAGGAGGGAGGAAGGGGAGGGAGAGGAGCGAGAGGAGGGAGGGAGGAGAGGGAGAGAGGGGAGCGAGAGGAGGGAGGAAGGGGAGGGAGGGGAGCGAGAGGAGGGAGGGAGGAAGGGGAGGGAGGGGAGCGAGAGGAGGGAGGAAGGGGAGGGAGGGGAGCGAGAGGAGGGAGGAAGGGGAGGGAGGGGAGGGAGGGGAGCGAGAGGAGGGAGGAAGGGGAGGGAGGGGAGGGAGGGGAGCGAGAGGAGGGAGGAAGGGGAGGGAGGGGAGGGAGAGGAGGGAGGAAGGGGAGGAAGGGGAGGGAGGGGAGCGAGAGGAGGGAGGAAGGGGAGGGAGGGCAGCGAGAGGAGGGAGGAAGGGGAGGAAGGGGAGGGAGGGGAGCGAGAGGAGGGAGGAAGGGGAGAGGTGGTTGTGTGGTTGTGTTTAATAATTCATGTCTTCTTTTTTGATCATCACAGAAACAGTTTCTCCATCTTAATCCTCAACAATCAGCGTCCCTGGAGTCCCTCTTCTCCTCTAGAGGAGGACACATCATTTCAGAGACCACTTCAACCATCAGGGGGTGTGGGGGGGACACCGTGGAAAGTTTTCTAATGAGGTGAGCCTCGTCTCATGCTGGACACACACCACCCTGTCCTCTTAAAAACATGGCTTCATTATCAGATGGAAATCATGGAGGATGTTCGCTGCTGTTAAGGAGGAGGGGTCGCCATGGAAACCAGGTAACGGTAACCTGGAGGAGTTAGATGTGGAAACAGGAGTGGAGTAAACACCCTGACAGAGGAGTGAAAGACATGAGGGAAAGATGAGACACATGTGTGAACATTAAACACGGGTTATTAATCATCCTATCCAATCAGAGAACAGAGATGAAGGCATTCGTCCTCCATGTTTGTAGTTCTTTTCGTTCCGTTGTTTTCCTCTTCTTCGGGGCCGGGTCGCCAGGGGTAACAGCCTTTTAAACAGGAAGCCGAGGTTTCTCTCACCCCGGCTGAGGGTAGGAACGTAGATCCTGGTTACCATGGTGAGGGTAGGAACATAGATCCTGGTTACCATGGTGAGGGTAGGAACGTAGATCCTGGTTACCATGGTGAGGGTAGGAACATAGATCCTGGTTACCATGGTGAGGGTAGGAACGTAGATCCTGGTTACCATGGTGAGGGTAGGAACGTAGATCCTGGTTACCATGGTGAGGGTAGGAACGTAGATCCTGGTTACCATGGTGAGGGTAGGAACGTAGATCCTGGTTACCATGGTGAGGGTAGGAACGTAGATCCTGGTTACCATGGTGAGAGGTAGGAACATAGATCCTGGTTACCATGGTGAGGGTAGGAACATAGATCCTGGTTACCATGGTGAGGGTAGGAACGTAGATCCTGGTTACCATGGTGAGGGTAGGAACGTAGATCCTGGTTACCATGGTGAGGGTAGGAACATAGATCCTGGTTACCATGGTGAGGGTAAATATGTTTGTAATTATTTTTATTTTTATTAATTTAATTCATCTTAAAAAAAAAAGTCACTTCTTTTTAGGAGATTTTTTTTTCTAAAAATAAAACAGAACATAAGTCTTTTAATTTGTTAAAAACAAGAACATGGTGTGATTTTAATGGCTTATCCGTCAGAAATGAGTCAAGCGCTGCCACCTACACACACACACACACACACACACACACACACACACACACACACACACACACACACACCGCTCATGGGGAAATATCCCCCTGCTGTAATCTAGGTCAAACAAGTTTAGAACAGAAAACGAAGGATTTCCTCAACTTTCAGCTCGATTTAATCTGCAGAAATAAAGATCAATGCTGTGGATAAATGCTCACAGTCTGCGCGTGCGCGTGGGCGCGCGCGCGCGTGAATGTGTGTGTGTGTGTGTGTGTGTGTGTGTGTGTGTGTGTGTGTGTGTGTGTGTGTGTGTATGACACACACCTTTATCACTTGGCTTAAGCAGACAGTGCAGGTGATGAATGGGCCGCAGCCTCGGTCTGCTCTCATGCTGACAGCACCGCGGTAATTTGTTACACACACACACACACACACACACACACACACACACACACACACACACACACACACACACACACACACACACACACACACACACACACACACACACACACACACACACACACACACACACACACACACACACACACACACACACACACACACACACACACAGCCTCCTTTAACACCTGCACTACCGCTGACCTTCCACAGAGCATCCAGGGTGTGTTTCTGATGCCAGCTTAGAAAATAAATCAAGATGGTTTTTTTTCTAGAAGTTTCTCTTTAAACTGATGATTTTACAGAAAGTTAAATAAAGATTGTTTTAGTCAAACAGACCAATCAGACGGCAGGGGTTAAACCAAACAGACCAATCAGACGGCAGGGGTTAAACCAAACAGACCAATCAGACGACAGGGGTTAAGACCTAAATTACCTGAAACCCACACGATCTCAATCAGCCCTAAACTCTCATCACCGGGGTTTTTTTAATTACACTCATAATTATTCTATTGTTTTTCACTGTTTACTTTCTTCTTGTTTTTTTTTTCATCATAATCACAAACATCTCCACCTCCTTCCTTCCATCGTTTACCCCCAGGTGGCGCCACAGCGAGTCAGTTTCTTCCATCTAACCCAGGCATGGGCAAACTACGGGCCGCGGGCCACATCAGCATGGCCGCTCTCACCACACTGTCTCTAGACCAATCAGCATGGCCGCTCTCACCACACTGTCTCTAGACCAATCAGCATGGCCGCTCTCACCACACTGTCTCTAGACCAATCAGCATGGCTGCTCTCACCACACTGTCTCTAGACCAATCAGCATGGCCGCTCTCACCACACTGTCTTTAGACCAATCAGCATGGCTGCTCTCACCACACTGTCTCTAGACCAATCAGCATGGCTGCTCTCACCACACTGTCTCTAGACCAATCAGCATGGCCGCTCTCACCACACTGCCTCTAGACCAATCAGCATGGCCGATCTCACCACACTGTCTCTAGACCAATCAGCATGGCTGCTCTCACCACACTGCCTCTAGACCAATCAGCATGGCCGCTCTCACCACGGTTACTCTTCTATCACACATCACACCTGATACTTTTCTCTACCCGTTCCAGCCTGCCTGAACACACTTCTTCACCTCTTTTCCACACTCACCATTGCTCTGGACTGTTGATCCTAGATAATTAAAATCTTCCACCTAAACTCTCACATGTCTTTTTTCACCGATGTTCAAATTCCTCAGCCTTCTGTGAGGAAGTGAATCAGGTCATTTCAAAGTTCTCCGGTCTCTGCTTTTATTTTGCTTTCTCTGTGATTGTTACCAGCGACTGGCAGGGCGGTGGAGGGTCTTACTGCCACTGTAAGTGCCCACAGAAACTCAGAAAGAGAGTATCTAGTGTTGGGAAAGTCGACCTGCTGAAAGTGGAACTCTGGATGGAACGAGGAAGCACTGTTTACAGAAACTCTGAAACAGACAGAAGGTCTGACAGTGCCGCCATACCGGGAACGTAGATCCTGGTTACCATGGTGATGGTAGGAACGTAGATCCTGGTTACCATGGTGATGGTAGGAACGTAGATCCTGGTTACCATGGTGAGGGTAGGAACATAGATCCTGGTTACCATGGTGAGGGATAGGAACTGTAGATCCTGGTTACCATGGTGAGGGTAGGAACATAGATCCTGGTTACCATGGTGAGGGTAGGAATGTAGATCCTGGTTACCATGGTGATGGTAGGAACTGTAGATCCTGGTTACCATGGTGAGGGTAGGAATGTAGATCCTGGTTACCATGGTGAGGGTAGGAACATAGATCTTGGTGACCATGGTGAGGGTAGGAACATAGATCCTGGTTACCATGGTGAGGGTAGGAATATAGATCCTGGTTACCATGGTGAGGGTAGGAACATAGATCCTGGTTACCATGGTGAGGGATAGGAACGATAGATCCTGGTTACCATGGTGAGGGTAGGAACGTAGATCCTGGTTACCATGGTGAGGGTAGGAACATAGATCCTGGTTACCATGGTGAGGGTAGGAATGTAGATCCTGGTTACCATGGTGAGGGATAGGAACATAGATCTTGGTTACCATGGTGAGGGTAGGAACTGTAGATCCTGGTTACGATGGTGAGGGTAGGTACTGTAGATCCTGGTTACCATGGTGAGGGTAGGAATGTAGATCCTGGTTACCATGGTGAGGGTAGGAACGTAGATCCTGGTTACCATGGTGAGGGTAGGAACATAGATCCTGGTTACCATGGTGAGGGTAGGAATATAGATCCTGGTTACCATGGTGAGGGTAGGAACATAGATCCTGGTTACCATGGTGAGGGTAGGAACTGTAGATCCTGGTTACCATGGTGAGGGTAGGAACGTAGATCCTGGTTACCATGGTGAGGGTAGGAACGTAGATCCTGGTTACCATGGTGAGGGTAGGAATATAGATCCTGGTTACCATGGTGAGGGTAGGAACGTAGATCCTGGTTACCATGGTGAGGGTAGGAACATAGATCCTGGTTACCATGGTGAGGGTAGGAATATAGATCCTGGTTACCATGGTGAGGGTAGGAACGTAGATCCTGGTTACCATGGTGAGGGTAGGAACATAGATCCTGGTTACCATGGTGAGGGTAGGAACATAGATCCTGGTTACCATGGTGAGGGTAGGAACGTAGATCCTGGTTACCATGGTGAGGGTAGGAACGTAGATCCTGGTTACCATGGTGAGGGTAGGAACGTAGATCCTGGTTACCATGGTGAGGGTAGGAATGTAGATCCTGGTTACCATGGTGAGGGTAGGAACGTAGATCCTGGTTACCATGGTGAGGGTAGGAATGTAGATCCTGGTTACCATGGTGAGGGTAGGAACATAGATCCTGGTTACCATGGTGAGGGTAGGAACATAGATCCTGGTTACCATGGTGAGGGTAGGAACGTAGATCCTGGTTACCATGGTGAGGGTAGGAACATAGATCCTGGTTACCATGGTGAGGGTAGGAACGTAGATCCTGGTTACCATGGTGAGGGTAGGAACGTAGATCCTGGTTACCATGGTGAGGGTAGGAACGTAGATCCTGGTTACCATGGTGAGGGTAGGAACATAGATCCTGGTTACCATGGTGAGGGTAGGAACATAGATCCTGGTTACCATGGTGAGGGTAGGAACGTAGATCCTGGTTACCATGGTGAGGGTAGGAACGTAGATCCTGGTTACCATGGTGAGGGTAGGAACATAGATCTTGGTGACCATGGTGAGGGTAAGAACGTAGATCCTGGTTACCATGGTGAGGGTAGGAACGTAGATCCTGGTTACCATGGTGAGGGTAGGAACGTAGATCCTGGTGACCATGGTGAGGGTAGGAATGTAGATCCTGGTTACCATGGTGAGGGTAGGAACATAGATCCTGGTTACCATGGTGATGGTAGGAACATAGATCCCGGTTCCCATGGTGAGGGTAGGAACATAGATCCCGGTTACCATGGTGATGGTAGGAACGTAGATCCCGGTTACCATGGTGAGGGTAGGAACATAGATCCCGGTTACCATGGTGAGGGTAGGAATGTAGATCCTGGTTACCATGGTGAGGGTAGGAACGTAGATCCTGGTTACCATGGTGAGGGTAGGAACGTAGATCCCGGTTACCATGGTGAGGGTAGGAACATAGATCCCGGTTACCATGGTGATGGTAGGAACGTAGATCCTGGTTACCATGGTGAGGGTAGGAACATAGATCCCGGTTACCATGGTGATGGTAGGAACGTAGATCCCGGTTACCATGGTGACGGTAGGAACATAGATCCCGGTTACCATGGTGATGGTAGGAACGTAGATCCCGGTTACCATGGTGATGGTAGGAACATAGATCCCGGTTACCATGGTGAGGGTAGGAACGTAGATCCTGGTTACCATGGTGAGGGTAGGAATGTAGATCCTGGTTACCATGGTGAGGGTAGGAACGTAGATCTTGGTTACCATGGTGAGGGTAGGAACGTAGATCTTGGTTACCATGGTGAGGGTAGGAATGTAGATCCTGGTTACCATGGTGAGTGTAGAAGGTAGATCCTGGTTACCATGGTGAGGGTAGGAATGTAGATCCTGGTTACCATGGTGAGTGTAGAAGGTAGATCCTGGTTACCATGGTGAGTGTAGAAGGTAGATCCTGGTTACCATGGTGAGGGTAGGAACGTAGATCCTGGTTACCATGGTGAGGGTAGGTACGTAGATTCTGGTTTTCATGGTGAGGGTAGGAACGTAGATCCTGGTTACCATGGTGAGGGTAGGAACGTAGATCCTGGTTACCATGGTGAGGGTAGGAACATAGATCCTGGTTACCATGGTGAGGGTAGGTACGTAGATCCTGGTTACCATGGTGAGGGTAGGTACGTAGATCCTGGTTACCATGGTGAGGGTAGGAACATAGATCCTGGTTACCATGGTGAGGGTAGGTACGTAGATCCTGGTTACCATGGTGAGGGTAGGAACGTAGATCCTGGTTACCATGGTGAGGGTAGGTACGTAGATCCTGGTTTTCATGGTGAGGGTAGGAACGTAGATCCTGGTTACCATGGTGAGGGTAGGAACGTAGATCCTGGTTACCATGGTGAGGGTAGGAACATAGATCCTGGTTTTCATGGTGAGGGTAGGAACATAGATCCTGGTTACCATGGTGAGGGTAGGAACGTAGATCCTGGTTACCATGGTGAGGGTAGGAACGTAGATCCTGGTTACCATGGTGAGGGTAGGAACATAGATCCTGGTTTTCATGGTGAGGGTAGGAACGTAGATCCTGGTTACCATGGTGAGGGTAGGAACATAGATCCTGGTTACCATGGTGAGGGTAGGAACATAGATCCTGGTTACCATGGTGAGGGTAGGAACGTAGATCCTGGTTACCATGGTGAGGGTAGGAATGTAGATCCTGGTAACCATGGTGAGGGTAGGAACATAGATCCTGGTTACCATGGTGAGGGTAGGAACATAGATCCTGGTTACCATGGTGAGGGTAGGAATGTAGATCCTGGTAACCATGGTGAGGGTAGGAACATAGATCCTGGTTACCATGGTGAGGGTAGGAACATAGATCCCGGTTCCCATGGTGAGGGTAGGAACATAGATCCCGGTTACCATGGTGATGGTAGGAACGTAGATCCCGGTTACCATGGTGAGGGTAGGAACATAGATCCCGGTTACCATGGTGAGGGTAGGAATGTAGATCCTGGTTACCATGGTGAGGGTAGGAACGTAGATCCTGGTTACCATGGTGAGGGTAGGAACGTAGATCCCGGTTACCATGGTGAGGGTAGGAACATAGATCCCGGTTACCATGGTGATGGTAGGAACGTAGATCCTGGTTACCATGGTGAGGGTAGGAACATAGATCCCGGTTACCATGGTGATGGTAGGAACGTAGATCCCGGTTACCATGGTGACGGTAGGAACATAGATCCCGGTTACCATGGTGATGGTAGGAACGTAGATCCCGGTTACCATGGTGATGGTAGGAACATAGATCCCGGTTACCATGGTGAGGGTAGGAACGTAGATCCTGGTTACCATGGTGAGGGTAGGAATGTAGATCCTGGTTACCATGGTGAGGGTAGGAACGTAGATCTTGGTTACCATGGTGAGGGTAGGAACGTAGATCTTGGTTACCATGGTGAGGGTAGGAATGTAGATCCTGGTTACCATGGTGAGTGTAGAAGGTAGATCCTGGTTACCATGGTGAGGGTAGGAACATAGATCCTGGTTACCATGGTGAGGGTAGGAACGTAGATCCTGGTTACCATGGTGAGGGTAGGAATGTAGATCCTGGTTACCATGGTGAGGGTAGGAACATAGATTCTGGTTACCATGGTGAGGGTAGGAACATAGATCCTGGTTACCATGGTGAGGGTAGGAATGTAGATCCTGGTTACCATGGTGAGGGTAGGAACATAGATCCTGGTTACCATGGTGAGGGTAGGAACATAGATCCTGGTTACCATGGTGAGGGTAGGAACGTAGATCCTGGTTACCATGGTGAGGGTAGGAACATAGATCCTGGTTACCATGGTGAGGGTAGGAATGTAGATCCTGATTACCATGGTGAGGGTAGGAATGTAGATCCTGGTTACCATGGTGAGGGTAGGAACATAGATCCTGGTTACCATGGTGAGGGTAGGAACGTAGATCCTGGTTACCATGGTGAGGGTAGGAACATAGATCCTGGTTACCATGGTGAGGGTAGGAATGTAGATCCTGATTACCATGGTGAGGGTAGGAATTTAGATCCTGGTTACCATGGTGAGGGTAGGAACGTAGATCCTGATTACCATGGTGAGGGTAGGAATGTAGATCCTGGTTACCATGGTGAGGGTAGGAACGTAGATCCTGGTTACCATGGTGAGGGTAGGAATTTAGATCCTGGTTACCATGGTGAGGGTAGGAATGTAGATCCTGGTTACCATGGTGAGGGTAGGAACGTAGATCCTGGTTACCATGGTGAGGGTAGGAACGTAGATCCTGGTTACCATGGTGAGGGTAGGAACGTAGATCCTGGTTACCATGGTGAGGGTAGGAACGTAGATCCTGGTTACCATGGTGAGGGTAGGAATTTAGATCCTGGTTACCATGGTAGGAATGTAGGAATGTAGATCCTGGTTACCATGGTGAGGGTAGGAACGTAGATCCTGGTTACCATGGTGAGGGTAGGAACGTAGATCCTGGTAACCATGGTGAGGGTAGGAACGTAGATCCTGGTAACCATGGTGAGGGTAGGAACGTAGATCCTGGTTACCATGGTGAGGGTAGGAACGTAGATCCTGGTTACCATGGTGAGGGTAGGAATGTTGATCCTGGTTACCATGGTGAGGGTAGGAACGTAGATCCTGGTTACCATGGTGAGGGTAGGAACTTAGTTCCTTCTTCCTGTTCCACCATCGGTGTGAGAGAAGGTCTTACGGTGTCGTCATGCCGACCGGTCCTTCCTCTCCTTCAGACAGAAACAGATCTCAGAGATTTCTTCTTAAAAAGAAGTTGTTTTGTTCTCCTTCACCGTGACGGACGGACATGATGAAATCAATAACGCCCGCTTCCCCCATCCTCGTCTTTATGAGGGCTTATCTGACCGCTGACCCCTCTCTTTCTCTACCCCTTTATCTGGTCCACAGACCCTGATGTTTTATTTTTACTTCTTAGAAGCTCTAACGTGACCCATCATCAGTAACCATGGAGATCAGACAATAAACCGTATCCATGGAAACCTTTTAAATGTAAACACATTAACATCCTGTCAGGGGTTTATTTTCTCCACCGAGAAAAGATCGGATTTAAACCAGAGAAAGAAATTATGACTCCGTCCGGTTCCGTCGTCTTCTGTTTATCCTGGGCTGGGTCGCCGTGGGCAACAGCCTCAGACGGGAAGCCCAGGCTTCTCTCACCCCGTCTGCATCCTCCATCTCACCCAGGAGGATCCTGAGGTGTTCCCTGTCCAGCTGTGAGACATAGTCTCTCCAGCAGGTCCAGGGTCTGCCTCTGGGTCTCCTCCTGGTGGAACGGAACACCTCACCAGAGAGGGAGGCATCCTGGCTCCTCTCGACCTGGAGGAGGAGCAGCTCGACACCGAGCTCCTCCCAGATGGCAGAGCTCCTCAGCCAATCTCTGAGTGAGAGCGCAGCCACCCTGCAGAGGAAGCTCATTTTGGCCGCTTGTATCTGAGATCTCGATCTTTCAGTCACCACCCACAGCTGGTTACCATGGTGAGGGTAGGAATGTAGATCCTGGTTACCATGGTGAAGGTAGGAACGTAGATCCTGGTTACCATGGTGAGGGTAAGAACATAGATCCTGGTTACCACGGTGAGGGTAGTAACGTAGATCCTGGTTACCATGGTGAAGGTAGGAACGTAGATCCTGGTTACCATGGTGAGGGTAGGAATGTAGATCCTGGTTACCATGGTGAAGGTAGGAACGTAGATCCTGGTTACCATGGTGAAGGTAGGAACGTAGATCTTGGTTACCATGGTGAGGGTAGGAACGTAGATCCTGGTTACCATGGTGAAGGTAGGAACGTAGATCTTGGTTACCATGGTGAAGGTAGGAACGTAGATCCTGGTTACCATGGTGAAGGTAGGAACGTAGATCCTGGTTACCATGGTGAGGGTAGGAACATAGATCCTGGTTACCATGGTGAGGGTAGGAATGTAGATCCTGGTTACTATGGTTACGGTAGGAACGTAGATTGACTTGTAAATCATGTCGTACATTTTCCTTTTTTTTTCTACATGTTTTTCTTCCAGTTTATAAAAAGACTAATTTTTCCGTTTCAGAATAAAAACGTCCTCCAGTTAAAGATAAATAACTGTGATTTTTTTCTGAAGGTGAATGTAAATCCTTAGATGAGTGGTCCTCTCTGATGACGGTCTCCTTGACTTCTCTCTGAGTAATGGAGACACTCGTCTGTCCATTAAGATGCAGGAGAAGATACTTAGAGACCACTCGGGTTACAATCCTACACTTCCTCTGTCGTCAGGCAGAGTCCTAACGAAGGATTGATTCATTAAACAGAGAGAGTTAAAGAAGACCATCACTCAGATAAACATCCTTCTATCTGTCTGTTAGATACAGATACTGTATGGAGTGTCAGGTGTGATGTGTGATAGAAGAGTCTCAGATAAAAAGGGAAAGTGAGAGCGGCCATGCTGATTGGTCTAAAGACAGTGTGGTGAGAGCGGCCATGCTGATTGGTCTAAAGACAGTGTGGTGAGAGCGGCCATGCTGATTGGTCTAGAGACAGTGTGGTGAGAGCGACCATGCTGATTGGTCTAGAGACAGTGTGGTGAGAGCGGCCATGCTGATTGGTCTAGAGACAGTGTGGTGAGAGCGGCCATGCTGATTGGTCTAGAGACAGTGTGGTGAGAGCAGCCATGCTGATTGGTCTAGAGACAGTGTGGTGAGAGCGGCCATGCTGATTGGCCTAGAGACAGTGTGGTGAGAGCGGCCATGCTGATTGGTCTAAAGACATTGTGGTGAGAGCGACCATGCTGATTGGTCTAGAGACAGTGTGGTGAGAGCGGCCATGCTGATTGGTCTAGAGACAGTGTGGTGAGAGCGGCCATGCTGATTGGTGTAGAGACAGTGTGGTGAGAGCGGCCATGCTGATTGGTCTAGAAACAGTGTGGTGAGAGCGGCCATGCTGATTGGTCTAGAGACAGTGTGGTGAGAGCGGCCATGCTGATTGGTCTAGAGACAGTGTGGTGAGAGCGGCCATGCTGATTGGTGTAGAGACAGTGTGGTGAGAGCGGCCATGCTGATTGGTCTAGAGACAGTGTGGTGAGAGCAGCCATGCTTATTGGTGTAGAGACAGTGTGGTGAGAGCGGCCATGCTGATTGGTCTAGAGACAGTGTGGTGAGAGCGGCCATGCTGATTGGTCTAGAGACAGTGTGGTGAGAGCGGCCATGCTGATTGGTCTAGAGACAGGAAACAGAGATGTTTGTATCAGAGATGAAGATGCTGAGGATCTCTCTGGGAGTGACCAGGATGGACAGGATCAGAGGAACAGCACATGTTAGAGGTTTTAAAGTCAGAGAGGTCAGACTGAGATGGTTTGGACATGTGCAGAGGAGAGAGAAAGAGTACATCAGAAGAAGGATGCTGGGTTTGGAACCACCAGGAAAGAGGACTAGAGGAAGACCAAAGAGGAGGTTCATGGATACAGTGAAGGAAGACATGAAGATAGAGGATGCAGCAGATAGGGTTAGATGGAGGAGGCTGACTTGATGTGACGCCCCCTGGAGGGAAATGATGGAAGAAGAAGAAGAAGATACGTTAATCGTATATTTTGTTAATGTATGCAGGCCTTATAAACAAGGCCCTTGACGACCGTGTGGAGAATAAAACGTGAGGTTTGTGTCGCGGAAACGACAGAGAACAAAACGAAAGAAAAAGAAGAAAACTCATGTTGTTTTGT
>CACRXE010000045.1:37500-52500 GCA_902685375.1 Neostethus bicornis | reverse complement strand
CCGTGGTAGGGACCGTGGTAGGGACCGTCTTAGGGATCGTGGTAGGGACCGTGGTAGGGATCGTGGTAGGGACCGTCTTAGGGACCGTGGTAGGGACCGTGGTAGGGACCGTGGTAGGGACCGTCTTAGGGACCGTGGTAGGGATCGTGGTAGGGATTGTGGTAGGGACCGTGGTAGGGACCGTCTTAGGGACCGTGGTAGGGATCGTGGTAGGGATCGTGGTAGGGATCGTGGTAGGGACCGTGGTAGGGACCGTGGTAGGGATCGTGGTAGGGACCGTGGTAGGGATCGTGGTAGGGACCGTGGTAGGGACCGTCTTAGGGACCGTGGTAGGGATCGTGGTAGGGATCGTGGTAGGGATCGTGGTAGGGATCGTGGTAGGGACCGTGGTAGGGATCGTGGTAGGGATCGTGGTAGGGACCGTGGTAGGGACCGTCTTAGGGACCGTGGTAGGGATCGTGGTAGGGACCGTGGTAGGGACCGTGGTAGGGACCGTGGTAGGGATCGTGGTAGGGACCGTCTTAGGGACCGTGGTAGGGACCGTGGTAGGGATCGTGGTAGGGACCGTCTTAGGGATCGTGGTAGGGACCGTGGTAGGGATCGTGGTAGGGACCGTGGTAGGGACCGTCTTAGGGACCGTGGTAGGGACCGTGGTAGGGACCGTCTTAGGGACCGTGGTAGGGACCGTGGTAGGGATCGTGGTAGGGACCGTCTTAGGGACCGTGGTAGGGATCGTCTTAGGGACCGTGGTAGGGATCGTGGTAGGGACCGTGGTAGGGACCGTCTTAGGGACCGTGGTAGGGATCGTGGTAGGGACCGTCTTAGGGACCGTGGTAGGGATCGTCTTAGGGATCGTGGTAGGGACCGTGGTAGGGACCGTGGTAGGGACCGTCTTAGGGACCGTGGTAGGGATCGTGGTAGGGACCGTGGTAGGGACCGTCTTAGGGACCGTGGTAGGGACCGTGGTAGGGACCGTCTTAGGGACCGTGGTAGGGACCGTCTTAGGGACCGTGGTAGGGACCGTCTTAGGGACCGTGGTAGGGATCGTGGTAGGGATCGTGGTAGGGATCGTGGTAGGGATCGTGGTAGGGACCGTGGTAGGGACCGTGGTAGGGACCGTGGTAGGGACCGTCTTAGGGACCGTGGTAGGGATCGTGGTAGGGATCGTGGTAGGGACCGTGGTAGGGATCGTGGTAGGGATCGTGGTAGGGACCGTGGTAGGGACCGTGGTAGGGACCGTGGTAGGGACCGTGGTAGGGACCGTGGTAGGGACCGTGGTAGGGACCGTCTTAGGGACCGTGGTAGGGACCGTGGTAGGGACCGTGGTAGGGATCGTGGTAGGGACCGTGGTAGGGACCGTCTTAGGGACCGTGGTAGGGACCGTGGTAGGGACCGTGGTAGGGACCGTGGTAGGGACCGTGGTAGGGACCGTGGTAGGGATCGTGGTAGGGATCGTGGTAGGGATCGTGGTAGGGACCGTGGTAGGGATCGTGGTAGGGACCGTGGTAGGGACCGTGGTAGGGATCGTGGTAGGGATCGTGGTAGGGACCGTGGTAGGGACCGTCTTAGGGACCGTGGTAGGGACCGTGGTAGGGACCGTGGTAGAGACAGTCTTAGGGACCGTGGTAGGGACCGTGGTAGGGACCGTGGTAGAGACCGTCTTAGGGACCGTGGTAGAGACCGTCTTAGGGACCGTGGTAGGGACCGTGGTAGGGATCGTGGTAGGGACCGTGGTAGGGACCGTGGTAGGGACCGTGGTAGAGACAGTCTTAGGGACCGTGGTAGGGACCGTCTTAGGGACCGTGGTAGAGACCGTCTTAGGGACCGTGGTAGGGACCGTGGTAGGGACCGTGGTAGGGACCGTGGTAGAGACCGTCTTAGGGACCGTAGTAGGGACCGTGGTAGGGATCGTGGTAGGGACCGTGGTAGGGATCGTGGTAGGGACCGTGGTAGGGACCGTGGTAGAGACCGTCTTAGGGACCGTGGTAGGGACCGTGGTAGGGACCGTGGTAGGGACCGTGGTAGGGATCGTGGTAGGGACCGTGGTAGGGACCGTGGTAGGGACCGTGGTAGAGACCGTCTTAGGGACCGTGGTAGGGACCGTGGTAGGGACCGTGGTAGAGACCGTCTTAGGGACCGTGGTAGGGACCGTGGTAGAGACCGTCTTAGGGACCGTGGTAGAGACCGTCTTAGGGACCGTGGTAGGGATTGTGGTAGGGACCGTCTTAGGGATCGTGGTAGGGATTGTGGTAGGGACCGTCTTAGGGATCGTGGTAGGGACCGTGGTAGGGACCGTCTTAGGGACCGTGGTAGGGATCGTGGTAGGGACCGTCTTAGGGACCGTGGTAGAGACCGTCTTAGGGACCGTGGTAGAGACCGTCTTAGGGACCGTGGTAGAGACCGTCTTAGGGACCGTGGTAGGGACCGTCTTAGGGACCGTGGTAGGGATCGTGGTAGGGACCGTCTTAGGGACCGTGGTAGGGACCGTGGTAGAGACCGTCTTAGGGACCGTGGTAGGGATCGTGGTAGGGACCGTCTTAGGGATCGTGGTAGGGACCGTCTTAGGGACCGTGGTAGGGACCGTCTTAGGGACCGTGGTAGAGACCGTCTTAGGGACCGTGGTAGGGACCGTGGTAGAGACCGTCTTAGGGATCGTGGTAGGGATCGTGGTAGGGATCGTGGTAGGGACCGTCTTAGGGATCGTGGTAGGGACCGTCTTAGGGACCGTGGTAGGGATCGTGGTAGGGATCGTGGTAGGGACCGTCTTAGGGATCGTGGTAGAGACCGTCTTAGGGACCGTGGTAGGGATCGTGGTAGGGACCGTGGTAGGGACCGTGTTAGGGACCGTGGTAGGGATCGTGGTAGGGACCGTGGTAGGGACCGTGGTAGGGACCGTGGTAGGGACCGTGGTAGGGACCGTGGTAGGGACCGTGGTAGAGACCGTGGTAGGGACCGTGGTAGGGACCGTGGTAGGGACCGTGGTAGGGACCGTCTTAGGGACCGTGGTAGGGACCGTGGTAGGGATCGTGGTAGGGACCGTCTTAGGGACCGTGGTAGGGATCGTGGTAGGGACCGTCTTAGGGACCGTGGTAGGGATCGTGGTAGGGATCGTGGTAGGGACCGTGGTAGGGACCGTGGTAGGGACCGTGGTAGGGACCGTCTTAGGGACCGTGGTAGGGATCGTGGTAGGGACCGTGGTAGGGACCGTCTTAGGGACCGTGGTAGGGACCGTGGTAGGGACCGTGGTAGGGATCGTGGTAGGGACCGTGGTAGGGATCGTGGTAGGGACCGTGGTAGGGACCGTGGTAGGGACCGTCTTAGGGACCGTGGTAGGGATCGTGGTAGGGACCGTGGTAGGGACCGTGGTAGGGACCGTGGTAGGGATCGTGGTAGGGACCGTGGTAGGGACCGTCTTAGGGACCGTGGTAGGGATCGTGGTAGGGATCGTGGTAGGGACCGTGGTAGGGATCGTGGTAGGGACCGTGGTAGGGACCGTCTTAGGGACCGTGGTAGGGACCGTGGTAGGGACCGTCTTAGGGACCGTGGTAGGGATCGTGGTAGGGATCGTGGTAGGGACCGTGGTAGGGATCGTGGTAGGGACCGTGGTAGGGACCGTCTTAGGGACCGTGGTAGGGACCGTGGTAGGGACCGTCTTAGGGACCGTCTTAGGGACCGTGGTAGGGATCGTGGTAGGGATCGTGGTAGGGACCGTGGTAGGGACCGTCTTAGGGACCGTGGTAGGGATCGTGGTAGGGATCGTGGTAGGGACCGTGGTAGGGATCGTGGTAGGGACCGTGGTAGGGACCGTCTTAGGGACCGTGGTAGGGACCGTGGTAGGGACCGTCTTAGGGACCGTGGTAGGGATCGTGGTAGGGATCGTGGTAGGGATCGTGGTAGGGATCGTGGTAGGGACCGTGGTAGGGACCGTGGTAGGGACCGTCTTAGGGACCGTGGTAGGGACCGTGGTAGGGACCGTCGTAGGGACCGTGGTAGGGATCGTGGTAGGGACCGTGGTAGGGATCGTGGTAGGGATCGTGGTAGGGATCGTGGTAGGGACCGTGGTAGGGATCGTGGTAGGGACCGTCGTAGGGACCGTGGTAGGGACCGTGGTAGGGACCGTCTTAGGGACCGTGGTAGGGATCGTGGTAGGGACCGTGGTAGGGATCGTGGTAGGGATCGTCTTAGGGACCGTGGTAGGGATCGTGGTAGGGATCGTGGTAGGGACCGTGGTAGGGACCGTGGTAGGGATCGTGGTAGGGATCGTGGTAGGGATCGTGGTAGGGATCGTGGTAGGGACCGTGGTAGGGACCGTGGTAGGGACCGTGGTAGGGACCGTGGTAGGGATCGTGGTAGGGATCGTGGTAGGGATCGTGGTAGGGATCGTGGTAGGGACCGTGGTAGGGACCGTGGTAGGGACCGTGGTAGGGACCGTGTTAGGGACCGTGGTAGGGATCGTGGTAGGGACCGTGGTAGGGATCGTGGTAGGGACCGTGGTAGGGACCGTGGTAGGGACCGTGGTAGGGACCGTGGTAGGGACCGTGGTAGGGACCGTGGTAGGGATCGTGGTAGGGATCGTGGTAGGGACCGTGGTAGGGACCGTGGTAGGGACCGTGGTAGGGACCGTGGTAGGGACCGTGGTAGGGATCGTGGTAGGGACCGTGGTAGGGACCGTGGTAGGGACCGTGGTAGGGACCGTGGTAGGGACCGTGGTAGGGACCGTGGTAGGGACCGTCTTAGGGATCGTGGTAGGGATCGTGGTAGGGATCGTGGTAGGGACCGTCTTAGGGATCGTGGTAGGGATCGTGGTAGGGACCGTGGTAGGGACCGTGGTAGGGACCGTGGTAGGGACCGTGGTAGGGATCGTGGTAGGGACCGTGGTAGGGACCGTGGTAGGGACCGTGGTAGGGACCGTGGTAGGGACCGTCTTAGGGATCGTGGTAGGGATCGTGGTAGGGACCGTGGTAGGGACCGTGGTAGGGACCGTGGTAGGGACCGTGGTAGGGATCGTGGTAGGGACCGTGGTAGGGACCGTGGTAGGGACCGTGGTAGGGACCGTGGTAGGGACCGTGGTAGGGACCGTGGTAGGGACCGTGGTAGGGACCGTCTTAGGGACCGTGGTAGGGATCGTGGTAGGGATCGTGGTAGGGACCGTGGTAGGGACCGTGGTAGGGACCGTCTTAGGGACCGTCTTAGGGACCGTGGTAGGGACCGTGGTAGGGACCGTCTTAGGGACCGTGGTAGGGATCGTGGTAGGGACCGTGGTAGGGACCGTGGTAGGGACCGTGGTAGGGACCGTGGTAGGGACCGTCTTAGGGACCGTGGTAGGGACCGTGGTAGGGATCGTGGTAGGGACCGTCTTAGGGACCGTGGTAGGGATCGTGGTAGGGATCGTGGTAGGGATCGTGGTAGGGACCGTCTTAGGGACCGTGGTAGGGACCGTGGTAGGGATCGTGGTAGGGATCGTGGTAGGGACCGTGGTAGGGATCGTGGTAGGGATCGTGGTAGGGACCGTGGTAGGGATCGTGGTAGGGACCGTGGTAGGGATCGTGGTAGGGATCGTGGTAGGGATCGTGTTAGGGATCGTGGTAGGGATCGTGGTAGGGATCGTGGTAGGGACCGTGGTAGGGATCGTGTTAGGGATCGTGGTAGGGACCGTGGTAGAGACCGTGGTAGGGACCGTCTTAGGGACTGTGGTAGGGACCGTGGTAGGGACCGTGGTAGGGACCGTCTTAGGGACCGTCTTAGGGACCGTGGTAGGGATCGTGGTAGAAACCGTGGTAGGGACCGTCTTAGGGACTGTGGTAGGGACCGTGGTAGGGACCGTGGTAGAGATCGTGGTAGAGACCGTCTTAGGGACCGTGGTAGGGATCGTGGTAGGGACCGTGGTAGGGACCGTGGTAGGGACCGTGGTAGGGACCGTGGTAGGGACCGTGGTAGGGACCGTGGTAGGGACCGTGGTAGGGACCGTGGTAGGGACCGTCTTAGGGACCGTGGTAGGGACCGTGGTAGGGATCGTGGTAGGGACCGTGGTAGGGACCGTGGTAGGGACCGTCTTAGGGACCGTGGTAGGGATCGTGGTAGGGACCGTGGTAGGGACCGTGGTAGGGACCGTCTTAGGGACCGTGGTAGGGACCGTGGTAGGGATCGTGGTAGGGACCGTGGTAGGGACCGTGGTAGGGACCGTGGTAGGGACCGTGGTAGGGATCGTGGTAGGGACCGTGGTAGGGACCGTGGTAGGGACCGTCTTAGGGACCGTCTTAGGGATCGTGGTAGGGACCGTCTTAGGGACCGTGGTAGGGACCGTGGTAGGGATCGTGGTAGGGACCGTGGTAGGGACCGTGGTAGGGACCGTGGTAGGGACCGTGGTAGGGATCGTGGTAGGGACCGTGGTAGGGACCGTGGTAGGGACCGTCTTAGGGACCGTGGTAGGGATCGTGGTAGGGATCGTGGTAGGGATCGTGGTAGGGACCGTGGTAGGGATCGTGGTAGGGACCGTGGTAGAGACCGTCTTAGGGACCGTGGTAGGGACCGTGGTAGGGACCGTGGTAGGGACCGTGGTAGGGACCGTGGTAGGGACCGTGGTAGGGATCGTGGTAGGGATCGTGGTAGGGATCGTGGTAGGGACCGTGGTAGGGATCGTGGTAGGGACCGTGGTAGGGACCGTGGTAGGGATCGTGGTAGGGATCGTGGTAGGGACCGTGGTAGGGACCGTCTTAGGGACCGTGGTAGGGACCGTGGTAGGGACCGTGGTAGAGACAGTCTTAGGGACCGTGGTAGGGACCGTGGTAGGGACCGTGGTAGAGACCGTCTTAGGGACCGTGGTAGAGACCGTCTTAGGGACCGTGGTAGGGACCGTGGTAGGGATCGTGGTAGGGACCGTGGTAGGGACCGTGGTAGAGACAGTCTTAGGGACCGTGGTAGGGACCGTCTTAGGGACCGTGGTAGAGACCGTCTTAGGGACCGTGGTAGGGACCGTGGTAGGGACCGTGGTAGGGACCGTGGTAGGGACCGTGGTAGAGACCGTCTTAGGGACCGTAGTAGGGACCGTGGTAGGGATCGTGGTAGGGACCGTGGTAGGGATCGTGGTAGGGACCGTGGTAGGGACCGTGGTAGAGACCGTCTTAGGGACCGTGGTAGGGACCGTGGTAGGGACCGTGGTAGGGACCGTGGTAGGGATCGTGGTAGGGACCGTGGTAGGGACCGTGGTAGGGACCGTGGTAGAGACCGTCTTAGGGACCGTGGTAGGGACCGTGGTAGGGACCGTGGTAGGGACCGTCTTAGGGACCGTGGTAGGGACCGTGGTAGGGACCGTCTTAGGGACCGTGGTAGGGACCGTGGTAGAGACAGTCTTAGGGACCGTGGTAGAGACCGTCTTAGGGACCGTGGTAGGGATCGTGGTAGGGACCGTCTTAGGGATCGTGGTAGGGATTGTGGTAGGGACCGTCTTAGGGATCGTGGTAGGGACCGTGGTAGGGACCGTAGTAGGGACCGTCTTAGGGACCGTGGTAGAGACCGTCTTAGGGACCGTGGTAGGGATCGTGGTAGGGACCGTCTTAGGGACCGTGGTAGAGACCGTCTTAGGGACCGTGGTAGAGACCGTCTTAGGGACCGTGGTAGGGATCGTGGTAGGGACCGTCTTAGGGACCGTGGTAGGGATCGTGGTAGGGACCGTCTTAGGGATCGTGGTAGGGACCGTCTTAGGGACCGTGGTAGGGACCGTCTTAGGGACCGTGGTAGAGACCGTCTTAGGGACCGTGGTAGGGACCGTGGTAGAGACCGTCTTAGGGATCGTGGTAGGGATCGTGGTAGGGATCGTGGTAGGGACCGTCTTAGGGATCGTGGTAGGGACCGTCTTAGGGACCGTGGTAGGGACCGTGGTAGGGATCGTGGTAGGGACCGTCTTAGGGATCGTGGTAGGGATCGTGGTAGAGACCGTCTTAGGGACCGTGGTAGGGATCGTGGTAGGGACCGTGGTAGGGACCGTGTTAGGGACCGTGGTAGGGATCGTGGTAGGGACCGTGGTAGGGACCGTGGTAGGGACCGTGGTAGGGACCGTGGTAGGGACCGTGGTAGGGACCGTGGTAGAGACCGTGGTAGGGACCGTGGTAGGGACCGTGGTAGGGACCGTGGTAGGGACCGTCTTAGGGACCGTGGTAGGGACCGTGGTAGGGATCGTGGTAGGGACCGTCTTAGGGACCGTGGTAGGGATCGTGGTAGGGACCGTCTTAGGGACCGTGGTAGGGATCGTGGTAGGGATCGTGGTAGGGACCGTGGTAGGGACCGTGGTAGGGACCGTGGTAGGGACCGTCTTAGGGACCGTGGTAGGGATCGTGGTAGGGACCGTGGTAGGGACCGTCTTAGGGACCGTGGTAGGGACCGTGGTAGGGACCGTGGTAGGGATCGTGGTAGGGACCGTGGTAGGGATCGTGGTAGGGACCGTGGTAGGGACCGTGGTAGGGACCGTCTTAGGGACCGTGGTAGGGATCGTGGTAGGGACCGTGGTAGGGACCGTGGTAGGGATCGTGGTAGGGACCGTGGTAGGGACCGTCTTAGGGACCGTGGTAGGGACCGTGGTAGGGACCGTGGTAGAGACAGTCTTAGGGACCGTGGTAGGGACCGTGGTAGGGACCGTGGTAGGGACCGTCTTAGGGACCGTGGTAGAGACCGTCTTAGGGACCGTGGTAGGGACCGTGGTAGGGATCGTGGTAGGGACCGTGGTAGGGACCGTGGTAGGGACCGTGGTAGAGACAGTCTTAGGGACCGTGGTAGGGACCGTCTTAGGGACCGTGGTAGAGACCGTCTTAGGGACCGTGGTAGGGACCGTGGTAGGGACCGTGGTAGGGACCGTGGTAGGGACCGTGGTAGAGACCGTCTTAGGGACCGTAGTAGGGACCGTGGTAGGGATCGTGGTAGGGACCGTGGTAGGGATCGTGGTAGGGACCGTGGTAGGGACCGTGGTAGGGACCGTCTTAGGGACCGTGGTAGGGACCGTGGTAGGGACCGTGGTAGGGACCGTGGTAGGGATCGTGGTAGGGACCGTGGTAGGGACCGTGGTAGGGACCGTGGTAGAGACCGTCTTAGGGACCGTGGTAGGGACCGTGGTAGGGACCGTGGTAGAGACCGTCTTAGGGACCGTGGTAGGGACCGTGGTAGAGACCGTCTTAGGGACCGTGGTAGGGACCGTGGTAGAGACAGTCTTAGGGACCGTGGTAGAGACCGTCTTAGGGACCGTGGTAGGGATTGTGGTAGGGACCGTCTTAGGGATCGTGGTAGGGATTGTGGTAGGGACCGTCTTAGGGATCGTGGTAGGGACCGTGGTAGGGACCGTAGTAGGGACCGTCTTAGGGACCGTGGTAGAGACCGTCTTAGGGACCGTGGTAGGGATCGTGGTAGGGACCGTCTTAGGGACCGTGGTAGAGACCGTCTTAGGGACCGTGGTAGAGACCGTCTTAGGGACCGTGGTAGGGATCGTGGTAGGGACCGTCTTAGGGACCGTGGTAGGGACCGTGGTAGAGACCGTCTTAGGGACCGTGGTAGGGATCGTGGTAGGGACCGTCTTAGGGATCGTGGTAGGGACCGTCTTAGGGACCGTGGTAGGGACCGTCTTAGGGACCGTGGTAGAGACCGTCTTAGGGACCGTGGTAGGGACCGTGGTAGAGACCGTCTTAGGGATCGTGGTAGGGACCGTCTTAGGGACCGTGGTAGGGACCGTGGTAGGGATCGTGGTAGGGACCGTCTTAGGGACCGTGGTAGGGACCGTGGTAGGGATCGTGGTAGGGACCGTCTTAGGGATCGTGGTAGGGATCGTGGTAGGGATCGTGGTAGGGACCGTCTTAGGGATCGTGGTAGGGACCGTCTTAGGGACCGTGGTAGGGACCGTGGTAGGGATCGTGGTAGGGACCGTCTTAGGGATCGTGGTAGGGATCGTGGTAGGGACCGTCTTAGGGACCGTGGTAGGGATCGTGGTAGGGACCGTGGTAGGGACCGTGTTAGGGACCGTGGTAGGGATCGTGGTAGGGACCGTGGTAGGGACCGTGGTAGGGACCGTGGTAGGGACCGTGGTAGGGACCGTGGTAGGGACCGTGGTAGAGACCGTGGTAGGGACCGTGGTAGGGACCGTGGTAGGGACCGTGGTAGGGACCGTCTTAGGGACCGTGGTAGGGACCGTGGTAGGGATCGTGGTAGGGACCGTCTTAGGGACCGTGGTAGGGATCGTGGTAGGGACCGTCTTAGGGACCGTGGTAGGGATCGTGGTAGGGATCGTGGTAGGGACCGTGGTAGGGACCGTGGTAGGGACCGTGGTAGGGACCGTCTTAGGGACCGTGGTAGGGATCGTGGTAGGGACCGTGGTAGGGACCGTCTTAGGGACCGTGGTAGGGACCGTGGTAGGGACCGTGGTAGGGATCGTGGTAGGGACCGTGGTAGGGATCGTGGTAGGGACCGTGGTAGGGACCGTGGTAGGGACCGTGGTAGGGACCGTGGTAGGGACCGTGGTAGGGATCGTGGTAGGGACCGTGGTAGGGACCGTCTTAGGGACCGTGGTAGGGATCGTGGTAGGGACCGTGGTAGGGACCGTGGTAGGGACCGTGGTAGGGATCGTGGTAGGGACCGTGGTAGGGACCGTCTTAGGGACCGTGGTAGGGATCGTGGTAGGGATCGTGGTAGGGACCGTGGTAGGGATCGTGGTAGGGACCGTGGTAGGGACCGTCTTAGGGACCGTGGTAGGGACCGTGGTAGGGACCGTCTTAGGGACCGTGGTAGGGATCGTGGTAGGGATCGTGGTAGGGACCGTGGTAGGGATCGTGGTAGGGACCGTGGTAGGGACCGTCTTAGGGACCGTGGTAGGGACCGTGGTAGGGACCGTCTTAGGGACCGTCTTAGGGACCGTGGTAGGGATCGTGGTAGGGATCGTGGTAGGGACCGTGGTAGGGACCGTCTTAGGGACCGTGGTAGGGACCGTGGTAGGGACCGTCTTAGGGACCGTGGTAGGGATCGTGGTAGGGATCGTGGTAGGGATCGTGGTAGGGATCGTGGTAGGGACCGTGGTAGGGACCGTGGTAGGGATCGTGGTAGGGACCGTCTTAGGGACCGTGGTAGGGATCGTGGTAGGGACCGTGGTAGGGATCGTGGTAGGGATCGTCTTAGGGACCGTGGTAGGGATCGTGGTAGGGATCGTGGTAGGGACCGTGGTAGGGACCGTGGTAGGGATCGTGGTAGGGATCGTGGTAGGGATCGTGGTAGGGATCGTGGTAGGGACCGTGGTAGGGACCGTGGTAGGGACCGTGGTAGGGACCGTGGTAGGGATCGTGGTAGGGATCGTGGTAGGGATCGTGGTAGGGACCGTGGTAGGGACCGTGGTAGGGACCGTGGTAGGGACCGTGTTAGGGACCGTGGTAGGGATCGTGGTAGGGACCGTGGTAGGGATCGTGGTAGGGACCGTGGTAGGGACCGTGGTAGGGACCGTGGTAGGGACCGTGGTAGGGACCGTGGTAGGGACCGTGGTAGGGACCGTGGTAGGGACCGTGGTAGGGACCGTGGTAGGGACCGTCTTAGGGATCGTGGTAGGGATCGTGGTAGGGATCGTGGTAGGGACCGTGGTAGGGACCGTGGTAGGGATCGTGGTAGGGACCGTGGTAGGGACCGTGGTAGGGACCGTGGTAGGGACCGTGGTAGGGACCGTCTTAGGGATCGTGGTAGGGATCGTGGTAGGGACCGTGGTAGGGACCGTGGTAGGGACCGTGGTAGGGACCGTGGTAGGGATCGTGGTAGGGACCGTGGTAGGGACCGTGGTAGGGACCGTGGTAGGGACCGTGGTAGGGACCGTGGTAGGGACCGTGGTAGGGACCGTGGTAGGGACCGTGGTAGGGACCGTGGTAGGGACCGTCTTAGGGACCGTGGTAGGGATCGTGGTAGGGATCGTGGTAGGGACCGTGGTAGGGACCGTGGTAGGGACCGTCTTAGGGACCGTCTTAGGGACCGTGGTAGGGACCGTGGTAGGGACCGTCTTAGGGACCGTGGTAGGGATCGTGGTAGGGACCGTGGTAGGGACCGTGGTAGGGACCGTGGTAGGGACCGTGGTAGGGACCGTCTTAGGGACCGTCTTAGGGACCGTGGTAGGGACCGTGGTAGGGACCGTCTTAGGGACCGTGGTAGGGATCGTGGTAGGGACCGTGGTAGGGACCGTGGTAGGGACCGTGGTAGGGACCGTGGTAGGGACCGTCTTAGGGACCGTGGTAGGGACCGTGGTAGGGATCGTGGTAGGGACCGTCTTAGGGACCGTGGTAGGGATCGTGGTAGGGATCGTGGTAGGGAACGTGGTAGGGACCGTCTTAGGGACCGTGGTAGGGACCGTGGTAGGGATCGTGGTAGGGATCGTGGTAGGGACCGTGGTAGGGATCGTGTTAGGGATCGTGGTAGGGACCGTGGTAGGGATCGTGGTAGGGACCGTGGTAGGGATCGTGGTAGGGATCGTGGTAGGGATCGTGTTAGGGATCGTGGTAGGGATCGTGGTAGGGATCGTGGTAGGGACCGTGGTAGGGATCGTGTTAGGGATCGTGGTAGGGATCGTGGTAGAGACCGTGGTAGGGACCGTCTTAGGGACTGTGGTAGGGACCGTGGTAGGGACCGTGGTAGGGACCGTCTTAGGGACCGTCTTAGGGACCGTGGTAGGGATCGTGGTAGAAACCGTGGTAGGGACCGTCTTAGGGACTGTGGTAGGGACCGTGGTAGGGACCGTGGTAGGGACCGTGGTAGAGACCGTCTTAGGGACCGTGGTAGGGATCGTGTTAGGGACCGTGGTAGGGACCGTGGTAGGGACCGTGGTAGGGACCGTGGTAGGGACCGTAGTAGGGATCGTGGTAGGGACCGTGGTAGGGACCGTCTTAGGGACCGTGGTAGGGATCGTGGTAGGGACCGTGGTAGGGACCGTGGTAGGGATCGTGGTAGGGATCGTGGTAGGGACCGTCTTAGGGACCGTGGTAGGGATCGTGGTAGGGACCGTGGTAGGGACCGTGGTAGGGACCGTGGTAGGGACCGTAGTAGGGATCGTGGTAGGGACCGTGGTAGGGACCGTAGTAGGGATCGTGGTAGGGACCGTGGTAGGGACCGTGGTAGGGACCGTCTTAGGGACCGTGGTAGGGATCGTGGTAGGGACCGTGGTAGGGACCGTGGTAGGGACCGTAGTAGGGATCGTGGTAGGGACCGTGGTAGGGACCGTAGTAGGGATCGTGGTAGGGATCGTGGTAGGGATCGTGGTAGGGACCGTAGTCGGGACCGTAGTAGGGATCGTGGTAGGGATCGTGGTAGGGACCGTGGTAGGGACCGTGGTAGGGACCGTAGTAGGGATCGTGGTAGGGATCGTGGTAGGGACCGTGGTAGGGACCGTGGTAGGGACCGTAGTAGGGATCGTGGTAGGGATCGTGGTAGGGATCGTGGTAGGGACCGTAGTCGGGACCGTAGTAGGGACCGTGGTAGGGACCGTGGTAGGGACCGTAGTAGGGATCGTGGTAGGGACCGTGGTAGGGACCGTGGTAGGGACCGTAGTAGGGATCGTGGTAGGGATCGTGGTAGGGATCGTGGTAGGGACCGTAGTAGGGATCGTGGTAGGGATCGTGGTAGGGATCGTGGTAGGGACCGTAGTAGGGATCGTGGTAGGGACCGTGGTAGGGACCGTGGTAGGGACCGTAGTAGGGATCGTGGTAGGGATCGTGGTAGGGATCGTGGTAGGGACCGTGGTAGGGACCGTGGTAGGGACCGTGGTAGGGACCGTGGTAGGGACCGTAGTAGGGACCGTAGTAGGGATCGTGGTAGGGACCGTAGTCGGGACCGTAGTAGGGATCGTGGTAGGGACCGTGGTAGGGACCGTAGTAGGGACCGTGGTAGGGACCGTGGTAGGGACCGTAGTAGGGATCGTGGTAGGGATCGTGGTAGGGACCGTAGTAGGGATCGTGGTAGGGATCGTGGTAGGGACCGTGGTAGGGATCGTGGTAGGGACCGTGGTAGGGACCGTGGTAGGGATCGTGGTAGGGATCGTGGTAGGGACCGTGGTAGGGACCGTGGTAGGGACCGTGGTAGGGACCGTGGTAGGGACCGTAGTAGGGATCGTGGTAGGGACCGTGGTAGGGATCGTGGTAGGGATCGTGGTAGGGACCGTGGTAGGGACCGTAGTAGGGACCGTGGTAGGGATCGTGGTAGGGATCGTGGTAGGGATCGTGGTAGGGACCGTAGTAGGGACCGTGGTAGGGACCGTGGTAGGGACCGTGGTAGGGACCGTGGTAGGGACCGTGGTAGGGACCGTGGTAGGGACCGTAGTAGGGACCGTGGTAGGGACCGTGGTAGGGACCGTGGTAGGGACCGTGGTAGGGACCGTGGTAGGGACCGTGGTAGGGACCGTGGTAGGGACCGTGGTAGGGACCGTAGTAGGGATCGTGGTAGGGACCGTGGTAGGGACCGTAGTCGGGACCGTAGTAGGGATCGTGGTAGGGACCGTAGTAGGGATCGTGGTACGGATCGTGGTAGGGACCGTGGTAGAGACCGTGGTAGGGATCGTGGTAGGGACCGTAGTCGGGACCGTAGTAGGGATCGTGGTAGGGACCGTGGTAGGGATCGTGGTAGGGACCGTGGTAGGGACCGTGGTAGGGACCGTGGTAGGGATCGTGGTAGGGACCGTGGTAGAGACCGTCTTAGGGACCGTGGTAGGGACCGTGGTAGGGATCGTGGTAGGGACCGTGGTAGGGACCGTGGTAGGGATCGTGGTAGGGATCGTGCTAGGGACCGTCTTAGGGACCGTGGTAGCGACCGTGGTAGAGACCGTGGTAGGGATCGTGGTAGGGATCGTGGTAGGGATCGTGCTAGGGACCGTCTTAGGGACCGTGGTAGGGACCGTGGTAGAGACCGTGGTAGGGATCGTGGTAGGGATCGTGGTAGGGACCGTGGTAGGGACCGTGGTAGGGACCGTGGTAGGGACCGTGGTAGGGACCGTGGTAGGGATCGTGGTAGGGA
>CACRXE010000045.1:22500-27500 GCA_902685375.1 Neostethus bicornis | reverse complement strand
AACCAGGATCTATGTTCCTACCCTCACCATGGTAACCAGGATCTATGTTCCTACCCTCACCATGGTAACCAGGATCTATGTTCCTACCCTCACCATGGTAACCAGGATCTACGTTCCTACCCTCACCATGGTAACCAGGATCTATGTTCCTACCCTCACCATGGTAACCAGGATCTACGTTCCTACCCTCACCATGGTAACCAGGATCTACTGTTCCTACCATCACCATGGTAACCAGGATCTATGTTCCTACCCTCACCATGGTAACCAGGATCTACGTTCCTACCCTCACCATGGTAACCAGGATCTACGTTCCTACCCTCACCATGGTAACCAGGATCTACGTTCCTACCCTCACCATGGTAACCAGGATCTACATTCCTACCCTCACCATGGTAACCAGGATCTACATTCCTACCCTCACCATGGTAACCAGGATCTACGTTCCTACCCTCACCATGGTAACCAGGATCTATGTTCCTACCCTCACCATGGTAACCAGGATCTACAGTTCCTACCCTCACCATGGTAACCAGGATCTACGTTCCTACCCTCACCATGGTAACCAGGATCTACGTTCCTACCCTCACCATGGTAACCAGGATCTACGTTCCTACCCTCACCATGGTAACCAGGATCTATGTTCCTACCCTCACCATGGTAACCAGGATCTACGTTCCTACCCTCACCATGGTAACCAGGATCTACGTTCCTACCCTCACCATGGTAACCAGGATCTACGTTCCTACCCTCACCATGGTAACCAGGATCTACGTTCCTACCCTCACCATGGTAACCAGGATCTACGTTCCTACCCTCACCATGGTAACCAGGATCTACGTTCCTACCCTCACCATGGTAACCAGGATCTACGTTCCTACCCTCACCATGGTAACCAGGATCTATGTTCCTACCCTCACCATGGTAACCAGGATCTACGTTCCTACCCTCACCATGGTAACCAGGATCTACATTCCTACCCTCACCATGGTAACCAGGATCTACGTTCCTACCCTCACCATGGTAACCAGGATCTATGTTCCTACCCTCACCATGGTAACCAGGATCTACGTTCCTACCCTCACCATGGTAACCAGGATCTATGTTCCTACCCTCACCATGGTAACCAGGATCTACGTTCCTACCCTCACCATGGTAACCAGGATCTATGTTCCTACCCTCACCATGGTAACCAGGATCTATGTTCCTACCCTCACCATGGTAACCAGGATCTATGTTCCTACCCTCACCATGGTAACCAGGATCTACGTTCCTACCCTCACCATGGTAACCAGGATCTACGTTCCTACCCTCACCATGGTAACCAGGATCTACGTTCCTACCCTCACCATGGTAACCAGGATCTACGTTCCTACCCTCACCATGGTAACCAGGATCTACGTTCCTACCCTCACCATGGTAACCAGGATCTACTGTTCCTACCCTCACCATGGTAACCAGGATCTACGTTCCTACCCTCACCATGGTAACCAGGATCTACATTCCTACCCTCACCATGGTAACCAGGATCTACGTTCCTACCCTCACCATGGTAACCAGGATCTACTGTCCTACCCTCACCATGGTAACCAGGATCTACGTTCCTACCCTCACCATGGTAACCAGGATCTACGTTCCTACCCTCACCATGGTAACCAGGATCTACATTCCTACCCTCACCATGGTAACCAGGATCTACGTTCCTACCCTCACCATGGTAACCAGGATCTACGTTCCTACCCTCACCATGGTAACCAGGATCTATGTTCCTACCCTCACCATGGTAACCAGGATCTACGTTCCTACCCTCACCATGGTAACCAGGATCTACGTTCCTACCCTCACCATGGTAACCAGGATCTACGTTCCTACCCTCACCATGGTAACCAGGATCTACGTTCCTACCCTCACCATGGTAACCAGGATCTACGTTCCTACCCTCACCATGGTAACCAGGATCTACGTTCCTACCCTCACCATGGTAACCAGGATCTACATTCCTACCCTCACCATGGTAACCAGGATCTACGTTCCTACCCTCACCATGGTAACCAGGATCTACATTCCTACCCTCACCATGGTAACCAGGATCTACATTCCTACCCTCACCATGGTAACCAGGATCTACGTTCCTACCCTCACCATGGTAACCTAGGATCTACGTTCCTACCCTCACCATGGTAACCAGGATCTACGTTCCTACCCTCACCATGGTAATCCAGGATCTATGTTCCTACCCTCACCATGGTAACCAGGATCTACGTTCCTACCCTCACCATGGTAACCAGGATCTACGTTCCTACCCTCACCATGGATAACCAGGATCTACTGTTACTACCCTCACCATGGTAACCAGGATCTACGTTCCTACCCTCACCATGGTAACCAGGATCTACGTTCCTACCCTCACCATGGTAACCAGGATCTACAGTTCCTACCCTCTACCATGGTAACCAGGATCTACAGTTCCTACCCTCACCATGGTAACCAGGATCTACGTTCCTACCCTCACCATGGTAACCAGGATCTACATTCCTACCCTCACCATGGTAACCAGGATCTACGTTCCATCCTAATCTTTGACCTTAAATTTATATTTTTAGACACTAAAATCCATTTTCTATCTTTTTTTAAACCAGAATTATAAATAAAAAAAAATTAAATAAAATTAAAAAATGTAAATAAAAAAATTTATGTCGCCATTTTGAAATCCAACATGGCGGCCACTCATTTTAAAAACATTTTAAAACTGTTATGATTTCTAAATAAAGTGTGTTTTTTTTGTTGTGTTTTTTTTACTCACAGGTGTGTTCATACACACTGAGTTCTCCACACAGCCGTGGTTCGGACCCTCACACTCGTTCACATCTGTGCACACCTGGAAGAACACACCACATTTCTCATCATCCCTTTGTTTACGTTCTAATGTCACCACCAGGTGGCGCTGCACGTCACCACCAGGTGGCGCTGCAAAACAGATTTTAATTGGACGTTCGGTCTGATTTATGAAAAATGGAAATAATGGATTTTGGAAAAATAATATTGATAATTTTATCAATAATTATCAGAAATCTTTTATTCCTGTTAACAGTCTGCAACGGGGTTGTCCAACCACTGGATCGCGGTCTTCTGGAGGCCCACGGATTGGTTCTAAGTTGACCAGTCTTAGAACCTAGTCTAAGTCTGGACCAGGTTCTAAGACTTAGACCGTGGTGTGTAAAAAAAAAAAAAAATGAAATGAAGTCAGTGTTTCAACTCAGCGACGCCATATTGTGGGCGGTTCTCCTGCCTATACTGTACACCGCCTGTTGGATGTACGTCTGCGCGGCAGGAGGCTTCTGTACAGGTTGATTGGGAGGGGTGTGGTCCTGAAGAACGGGCGTGGGTCCCACACTCTCGCATTTTGGATGCTTCCCTGGTGAGGGACTTTCACCGGTCTCATCTTGGGCAGCCTGGCGGGCGCTGGCCAGGCAGGCGCTGGGGGGCGCCTGTTATGGGGGGTACTGTCAGGAGAGTAGTCTGTTCCCCCTCTGTGTCCTGTTTCCCCCCTCCCTCTTCTCTGTGTCTGTGCAACTAGTCACACCTGAAACTCATCTACTCATCAGCTGCAGCATAATTGGAACAGTTTCTGACACACTCTTCGCCACAACTAGATACTGTACAATCAAAGGCCCTGAGGATCTGCTGTGGTGCCTTTCGGACAACGTCGATTCCTGCCTTACTGGTTGAAATGGGGGAGTTTCCTCTGAAACTTAGACGGGACAAACTGGGGGTCCATTTTTGGGCTAGAGTGGCGGGGTCGCATAGCCATTTGGCGTCTAAGTGTCTCCTGGACGACTGTTGGGAGTTTGCGAAAAGGCCAGAAAAAGCATGTTTTTTCACCCATAGTGTGAAGGTGGCACAGAATATGGGGTTACGGAAAGACTCAGTGGTGGGCCTGGTGTGGCCCCCTATGCCCTCCTGGAGCCTACCTGAGCCAGAAGTCAGCACAGACCTGCTTAGTTTAAGCAAAAGGGCAGCTTGTGAGTGTATTGACAACTACTTAGGCGAGCAGAGTGAAGCCATTCATATCTTCACTGATGGGTCGAAAGAGGGTAGAAGAGCAGGTTTTGGAATGTATGTTGCTAATCCGCTAGTTATGAATAGTGTCCGTCTGTCAGATGATGTATCTGTGTTTTCAGCAGAGTTGGTGGCAATTTTATGGGCTTTGTATTGGCTCCGTGATCTCCCTCCATCACGTTGTATTGTATGTTCAGACTCTTTATCAGCTTTATCAGCTCTCCGGTATAGGACACCTGGAGCTCGGCCAGATTTGGTTTTTGATATTCTGTGCTGCCTTAAACGACTGGAAGATATAGGTTCAGAAGTTCTGTTTGTCTGGGTTCCTGGACATGCTGGAGTTGTGGGAAATGAAAGGGCCGATGCTCTAGCCAAGGCATCCCTTGGTAGAGACACGGTGGATGTGTCCTTGGCGTTGGGGATGCAGGAATGTTTCAGCATCTGTAAGGAGAAAATTACTGAGGAGTGGCAAACACAATGGGAGAATGAGCGGCGGGGCAGACAGCCTTCAGTTACTGGCACTAGGTGCCCTGAAACCTATTGTCGTAGAGCTGAAGTTGTTCTAACTTTTCAAGAATCTAATACAGTTAGATTCTTGAAAATCTAACTGTGGATTTTCTAAAATCTAACTGTAGATTGGTCTACCTGTGGAGGGCAGCATTGCGCACTCGAGCGTATAGCCTGCCGGAAACGATTTGAAGAAGAAGAAGAACACTCTTCGCCAGATCGTTGTTTTTCATGCTTGACTTTTTATCCAGTTTTTGGCTCCAGCTCCTTCATCAGAACCTTCCTTGTTTATCTGTTTTGTTTTCTTTATTTGGACTTTTTATCTAATAAATCTGCTTGTGATTTTTCATCTGAGCCTGTCTGTTGTTTTAAGGGAATATTTTTGGCCTTAGCTCCACACCGTGACGGACTGACCACAGGAGGTTAATACTCTT
>CACRXE010000045.1:12500-17500 GCA_902685375.1 Neostethus bicornis | reverse complement strand
TGATATGTTTAATATTTAGTGTTTAATCACCAGCCTTCTCTCTTCAGTCTGAACACACAAGAAAGACCGGGTGGTGGGAATATTTAATTTATTATAGTTTAAGCAAATATTGGATTTAACCAAATCTAAGAAGAAGAAAATCCTCGGATTCTTTCACAAATACGATCAAGAAAGAAGACATCTTTTTGTTCAGTTGGCAGATTCAGGTTTAACCGTTTTTTCACTCAAGTCGTTGTTGTTTTCAGAAGAAAAACAAGTTGGAGAAGCCATACTTTTTTATTCTTTTTTCAAGGATCTGACGTCGACCTTTGGTCTACCTGTGGAGGGCAGCATTGTGTACTCGAGCGTATAGCCTGCCGGAAATCATTAGAAGAAGAAGAAGATTTCTTGGTCGGGTCTTTTTATTAGGGGTGTGCGATACCGCAAGTTTTGGTATCGATCCGATGCGAAGTAAACACCAGACCAATATCGCCGATACTAATACCGATATCGATATTTTATTTTTTTAAATGACTATTTTTGCATCAAGGGTTTGGGTCATATATGTAGTATGTATATGTATAAACACAGGTTGGTAGATCCATAGAAGTGATCAGTTACAAACAAATGTTAATTAATGTTAAAGATGATTATGTTGTTCTTTCACATATCTGTTAATGAGCGCTGCCTCTGGTAACCAGAAGGGGTCAGGGTTTTCTCCTCCGTTTCTGAAGTTTTTCTTTAAATGAATTCCTCTCTTCATCCCTCACCATGCTGCACTCCTTACACCGCCGCAGGCTGCCCTTCAACGGCGCTAATGGTGGGAGAAGCAGGGGTTAGGTGTCTTCTCCAAGGACCCTAGACGTGCTCTCTGTGGGACGCAAATCCACGACCTTCTGGTCCGCGCGCGAAGGCTCTAACCACGCGGCCACCGTCTTTGGGGTGATTCTTTAATTTGTAGTGTTACCCCTATATTTAACAGGCTTTCTGCACATGGTGCCTCAAAGTACAGACACACGATACTTCTCTTTTTTACATCTCTCTCTACTTTTACTGACTTGCGTTTTTTTTTTTTTTTTGTTTCTTGGCCCCAAGTTGCTGAGTCATGTGACAAGTCAAAGCCAATGAGAGGAGAGAGGGGGCGGGGCTGACGGATAAGTTAGGTTGTCTTTTTGAAAAAAAACGGAAGCAAAGTGCGAGGCGTAAAACTTCAACCAAAGTATTGATATTTTAGTTGGAGTATCGATCAATATCAATACTAGCGTTGGTATCGATATTATCAATATTATGATCGATCCGCCCACCCGTACCTTCCAGCCAGGTCTCCCTGGTTCCCTGACCAGGAATCCATTCCTGGAATAACCATTCACCATGCCACTGACACTTTGTTTATTTTTCTACAGTAATTATGAAAAGCCAACTTCTAAATAAACCATGTTTTCTGTCTAAAACTGGCTCCTCCTCTTTCCACCTGCACTCATCTACAAGATAGAAAGTAGGGGTGGGCGGATCGATCCTAATATCGATAATATCGATACCAACGCTAGTATTGATATTGATCGATACTCCAACTAAAATATCGATACTTTGGTTGAAGTTTTACGCCTCGCACTTTGCTCACGTTTTTTTCAAAAAGACAACCTAACTTATCCGTCAGCCCCGCCCCCTCTCTCCTCTCATTGGCTTTGACTTGTCACATGACTCAGCGACTCGGGTCCAAGAAACAA
The DNA here is from genome assembly GCA_902685375.1 of Neostethus bicornis. NCBI lineage: Eukaryota > Metazoa > Chordata > Actinopteri > Atheriniformes > Phallostethidae > Neostethus > Neostethus bicornis. Next base: position 15,794 of record CACRXE010000045.1, on the reverse strand, counting down.
AAAAAAAAAAACGCAAGACGGTAAAAGTAGAGAAAGATGTAAAAAAGAGAAGTATCGTGTGTCTGTACTTTGAGGCACCATGTGCAGAAAGGATGTTAAATATAGGGGTAACACTACAAATTAAAGAATCACCCCAAAGAAAAACTTCAGAAACGGAGGAGAAAACCCTGCCCCCTTCTGGTTACCAGAGGCAGCGCTCATTAACAGACAGAGAGAGAGAGAGAGAGAGAGAGAGAGAGAGAGAGAGAGAGAGAGAGAACACCCAGGTAGATACTAATTATAAAAGAACAACATAATCATCTTTAATATTAGTTAACATTTATTTGTTTGTAACTGGTCACGTCTATCGATCTACCAACCTGTGTTTATACATATACATACTATATATATGACCCAAACCCTTGATGCAAAAATAGTCATTTAAAAAATTTAAATATCGGTATCAGTATTAGTATCGGTGATATTGGTCTGTGTTTACTTAGTATGGGATCAATTGCGATACTTGTGGTATCGCACACCCCTACTGGAAGGGATTATAAGACCCGACAGGGAAGTCTGGGGTGATCCCCTTAAATAGATGGCAGGGTGCACAGGTGAGTGGAGTCAGGAATCACCAGCGAGGTGCTCGGGAAGCATCCCGACCAGATTCCATTTGAAATCAGTTTTATTTTGAAAATCTCACCGCAAGCTTCGCACTCCATGACGGTGTTCTTCAGGAAAACAATTTCTTTAATCTGCAGGAAACAAAGATATTATTAAATGTTTTAAAATAAAGTTAATTTTTATTGATTATAAAAGTTTTACCTGCTGTTTCAGTAACTCTTTAATCTCAGCTAAAGCTAGATTAGTCATCTTAATCTGACTGATGATCTCTCCATCTGAAAAAAAACAAAACAAATCACAATCCTACCCTCACCATGGTAACCAGGATCTACGTTCCTACCCTCACCATGGTAACCAGGATCTATGTTCCTACCCTCACCATGGTAACCAGGATCTATGTTCCTACCCTCACCATGGTAACCAGGATCTACATTCCTACCCTCACCATGGTAACCAGGATCTACGTTCCTACCCTCACCATGGTAACCAGGATCTATGTTCCTACCCTCACCATGGTAACCAGGATCTACGTTCCTACCCTCACCATGGTAACCAGGATCTACGTTCCTACCCTCACCATGGTAACCAGGATCTACGTTCCTACCCTCACCATGGTAACCAGGATCTACGTTCCTACCCTCACCATGGTAACCAGGATCTACGTTCCTACCCTCACCATGGTAACCAGGATCTACGTTCCTACCCTCACCATGGTAACCAGGATCTATGTTCCTACCCTCACCATGGTAACCAGGATCTACATTCCTACCATCACATCACCATGGTAACCAGGATCTATGTTCCTACCCTCACCATGGTAACCAGGATCTACATTCCTACCATCACCATGGTAACCAGGATCTACGTTCCTACCCTCACCATGGTGACCAGGATCTACGATCCTACCCTCACCATGGTAACCAGGATCTACATTCCTACCATCACCATGGTAACCAGGATCTATGTTCCTACCCTCACCATGGTAACCAGGATCTACATTCCTACCATCACCATGGTAACCAGGATCTACGTTCCTACCCTCACCATGGTAACCAGGATCTACGTTCCTACCCTCACCACGGTAACCAGGATCTATGTTGCTACCCTCACCATGGTAACCAGAATCTACGATCCTACCCTCACCATGGTAACCAGGATCTACGTTCCTACCCTCACCATGGTAACCAGGATCTATGTTGCTACCCTCACCATGGTAACCAGGATCTATGTTGCTACCCTCACCACGGTAACCAGGATCTATGTTGCTACCCTCACCATGGTAACCAGAATCTACGATCCTACCCTCACCATGGTAACCAGGATCTATGTTGCTACCCTCACCACGGTAACCAGGATCTATGTTGCTACCCTCACCATGGTAACCAGAATCTACGATCCTACCCTCACCATGGTAACCAGGATCTATGTTGCTACCCTCACCACGGTAACCAGGATCTATGTTGCTACCCTCACCATGGTAACCAGAATCTACGATCCTACCCTCACCATGGTAACCAGGATCTATGTTGCTACCCTCACCACGGTAACCAGGATCTATGTTGCTACCCTCACCACGGTAACCAGGATCTATGTTGCTACCCTCACCATGGTAACCAGAATCTACGATCCTACCCTCACCATGGTAACCAGGATCTACATTCCTACCATCACCATGGTAACCAGGATCTACGTTCCTACCCTCACCATGGTAACCAGGATCTACGTTCCTACCCTCACCACGGTAACCAGGATCTATGTTGCTACCCTCACCATGGTAACCAGAATCTACGATCCTACCCTCACCATGGTAACCAGGATCTACGTTCCTACCCTCACCATGGTAACCAGGATCTACGTTCCTACCCTCACCATGGTAACCAGGATCTACGTTCCTACCCTCACCATGGTAACCAGGATCTATGTTGCTACCCTCACCATGGTAACCAGGATCTATGTTCCTACCCTCACCATGGTAACCAGGATCTACTGTTCCTACCCTCACCATGGTAACCAGGATCTACGTTCCTACCCTCACCATGGTAACCAGGATCTACGTTCCTACCCTCACCATGGTAACCAGGATCTACGATCCTACCCTCACCATGGTAACCAGGATCTACGTTCCTACCCTCACCATGGTAACCAGGATCTACGTTCCTACCCTCACCATGGTAACCAGGATCTACGTTCCTACCCTCACCATGGTAACCAGGATCTACGTTCCTACCCTCACCATGGTAACCAGGATCTATGTTCCTATCCCTCACCATGGTAACCAGGATCTACGTTCCTACCCTCACCATGGTAACCAGGATCTACTGTTGCCTACCCTCACCATGGTAACCAGGATCTACATTCCTACCCTCACCATGGTAACCAGGATCTACGTTCCTACCCTCACCATGGTAACCAGGATCTACGTTCTTACCCTCACCATGGTAACCAGGATCTACAATTCCTACCCTCACCATGGTAACCAGGATCTACGTTCCTTACCCTCACCATGGTAACCAGGATCTACGTTGCCTACCCTCACCATGGTAACCAGGATCTACATTCCTACCCTCACCATGGTAACCAGGATCTACGTTCCTACCCTCACCATGGTAACCAGGATCTACGTTCTTACCCTCACCATGGTAACCAGGATCTACGTTCCTACCCTCACCATGGTAACCAGGATCTACGTTC
>CACRXE010000044.1:600000-954163 GCA_902685375.1 Neostethus bicornis | reverse complement strand
TTTGCTGCCGGTGCGGCATCAGCAATAACTAGGACGCTGCATCGGTCCGTAGTGGTAAAAAGAGAGCTGAGCCGAAAAGCAAAACTCTCGATTTACAAGTCGATCTACGTTTCAACCCTCACCTATGGTCACCAGCTGTGGGTGGTGACCGACAGAATGAGATCGCAGGTACAAGCGGCCGAAATGAGCTTCCTCCTCCAGGGTTCAGGGCTCTCACTCAGAGATCGGGTAGGGAGCTCCGCCATCCAGGAGGAGCTTGGTGTCAAGCCACTCTTCCTCCAGGTCGAGAGGAGCCAGATGGGGTGGTTAGGGCATCTGGTCAGGATACCCCCCCCAAGCGCCTTGCGGGCGAGGTGTTTCAGGTACGTCCCACTGGGAGGAGACCAAGGGGCAGACCCCGGACCTGCTGGAGAGACTATGTCTCACAGCTGGCTGGGGAAAGACTTGGGATCCTTCCAGGTGAGCTGGACGATGCAGCCAGGGTGAGTGAGGCCTGGGCTGCCCGTTTGAGGCTGTTGCCCTGCAACCCGACCCCGGAACAAGCGGAAGATGACGGAACGGAAACTTAAAAGAAGTTTTAAAAAGATGAAGTTTAGGGAATTTCTTGAATGTAAAGAGTTCAAAGAGAGCGAGACGGGTGTACTAGGTGAGCAGATCAGCTTGTCAGAAGGCTTGTGAGTGTCCTTGAAAAGAAAGGTTGCTACATTGGTCACTGATTTGTTTTGAATGTCAGAACTGTTTATTTGTAAATTTTGAGTTGGTATATTGGTTTGGCTAGCAAAAATAAATGAGTGAGATGGTAATTATTTGATTTTTTTAATTAATGTGCCTAATAATTCTGCACAGCAATATAGTTACCTGCACACACAGATATCCTCCCAAGATGGCCAAAACACTTAAACTTCCAAAAATATTCATCTTAGATATGTATGAGTCTTTTGGGTTTATTGAGACTATAGTAGTTGTTTAATAAAAAAATTAATCCTCAAAAATGCATCTTGCCTAATAATTCTGAACACAGTGTATAATTAATTCAATTTTATTTGTATAGCCCAAAATCACAGAATTTCCGTCTCAGTGGGCTTCACAAGAAAAACAGGAATGTATTAACACAAATACACAGCAAGAAAAATAACTAACAAATGCTAACTAAACAAGACTAGCACATTTATGCGCTTAGACTCTCCTTCACGGTGAGGAAAAACTCCTAAAAAACCCATAAGTGGGGAAAAAAATAAGAAACCTCGTGGGGATCCACATGAAATAGAGATCCCTCCCCCGGGACGAGCAACCAATGTGTCAAAGATTATTGTTTAAATATTTGCTTATTCTACTCTACAGTTAAATATCTAAAGAAGTCAATTGATGTTCTTCATCCTGATGGAAACACGGGAGACTCCTCAGCCCGGAGATGTCCAGTACGGGGATGAGTAGATGTTCTTCATCCTGATGGTTACATGGGGGACTCCTCAGCCCAGCAATGCCCTGGACGGGGATGAGTAGATGGATTTCATTCTGTTGGAGCGGGGATGATGAAGCGCAGAGTCTGAATTTAAAAATGCCCCTCCACAATAAATTTGAACAAATTGACTGAGTTAAAATATGAGCTCAATACAATACTGTCACAAGAGGCTGAACTTAGTTTGTTTTGGGCCAGACAAAAATACTTTGAAGAAAGTGATAAGGCTGGATAGCTTTTAGCTAGATATATCAAGCAGAAGGAAGCTAGGTTTGCCATCTCAGCAGTTCAGGACAACAATGGCCACCTTGTCTTTGAACCACAAAAAATAAACAAGATATTCAGTGATTTCTACAAGGAGCTTTACAGTCTGAATCACGAGCCTCTAAAAATGACATTGATACTTAATTGTAGAGTTTAATCTACAAAGATTAAGTTGGTCCCTAAAGTGACCAGGTACCAATTCAAGTGTCTTGACCAATCTATTACTATTGAGGAGATAGTGGATGATCAAAAACCTTCCCTCGAGTAAAGCTCCTGGGTTAGACGGCTTTACAGCTGAGTTTTACAAACACTTTTCACAGGAACATGCACCGTTACTGCTTAGAATATACAATAAATCCTTTGACAAACAGACACTTCCGCCACCACTCTCCGAAGCAATTATAACGCTCATTCTAAGAAAAGATAAAGACCCATCTGACTGCAAAAGCTACCAGCCTATAAGCTTGACCTCTTGTGATAGTAAAAATTCTGTCAAAAGTTTTGGCCAATCGGCTAAATAAGGTTGTCGCTTCCCTGATCCACCCAGATCAGGTTGATTTTATTCAATCTCGTTCTTCTGCTAATAATGTCAGAAGATTAACTGACATTATGTGGGTGGTGAAGGATATTAAATTTCCCATGGCAGCTATTTCATTAGACGCTGAAAAGGCTTTTGACAGGGTCGAATGGCAGTATTTGTTTGGTACTTTAGAATGTTTTGGGTTCAATGAAAAGTTTATCAGATGGATTTGACGCATGTGTATATATATATATACACACACACCCTAAGGCCTCGATACTTTCAAATGGTATAATCAGTCCATCATTTGAATTAAGAAGGGGTACCAGACAAGGAGACCCTCTATCTCCCCTGCTTTTCGCCCTTGCCTTGAAACCACTGGCGCCTGGTATACGGAAAAAGACAAGATTCCCTGGTATTACAATAGGACAATGTTGTCATAAACTAATGTTGTATGCAGATGATATTCTCCTTCTAGTGTCAGACCAAGTCAACTCACTTCCTCATCTATGCTCATTAATAAAAAAGGTTTACTTTTATTTTAGACATATTTTAAAATTTAAAGAGCTTCACTGTTAACAAATTGTGCAATTTATGTTTAAAGTTAAAACAAAAATCTAGTGTCCTCCCACAGCTTACTAAGACGGTGTGGTATTGAAAGGCTATGCGTCCGCCTATTAACTATCTGTTGACAATTCAGGGGCAAACATTGGTCTGCACCTTAAATTTAATGAAGACAACAAATACGTTTATGAATAACCCGAGTGAAGAGGAAAGGATTCAAACTGACTTGTTTGTGCGCATATAGGAGTAAAACTATTTGCGGCGATGCATAAGAAAATCCTTTTCACTAAGCAAACTTAGCTATTGCTCCCAAACGGGGGTAAACCAATTCCACACATCAGCATGCAATATCTTCAAAGAAGATACAAAGATAAAGATCGAGCTCAAAAAAGACACACCGGCGAAAAACCATGTAGACATATTTATGAACAGTTAACAAGAATTCCAAACAAAAATGCAGTGAAACACTAGCAAATTTGAAAACGCTGTGACTCACACAAAAACATGATTTATATTTTTACAAATAAAAACAGTGATCAGCCAACAAACGTAGAACATTGTTCGTGGCAACAGGGCAACTTTCTACGAATCTTCGTTTTGACAAGATTTGGTTTTACGAAAAAGGACTGAATACTATAAATTTATTTTGACTAAGTTTAAAAATACCAACTTGATCCTTGATATTTAGAACAAAGCCAAGATTTCACGAAGATGACAATGTCATAATTGACTGTAATTATTTTGAAGAATAAAAAGCGTAATGAAGCAATGGCACAGAACGTTAACTCTTTATAAAGATCATAATATCAAAGCGACAATTTTATCAGATGATTTTGACAACCTTTTTAACAATCCAATTACCCCACAAAACTTCTTTGAAAAGCGATTTAAATGTCTGCTTTATCGTTGCAGACTTGAATTATGAAACGATTGTCAAGGGAACAACTCCTGACATTCCTGTCAGGAGATTCCTTTCTGCAACTTTATGTTCTTGGAGACCCCTTAGCTCTCAGTTGGATAAACGTCTGCTCTCTCGTAGTGCGTCCTTATGCTTGGGAGGAAACTGTTGGTTGGTAAATGGAAAGGTCCTCTCCCTCATTCACTCTCTCTCAATGACTCCTTACCCCAACATGTAAACCTTTTGTTTTCTCACAATAAATTAAAATGATGTATTGACTTTGGGATTGCCTCGAATTGTAAAAATACTAATCTGATTACTTTGCCAAAAACACATTTGTGTATTAGTATGAAACCGTCTAGAATTGGAATCTTACATTAATTGGAAGATTTCTTTTTTATCCACAGTGTAGTAAGTATCCACAGTATTAAACGAACCTTGTTGTTTGAACCAAACAGGGGGTAAACAAATCATCACAAAGCATTATCTTACAAAGTAAAATATTAAGAAGGACTGAATACCATAAATTTATTTTGACCAAGTTTCAAAATATGATTTTACCAAGATGGCAATGTCATAATTGACTCCGTAAACTTTTCTTACTTCAAGAACTGTCTTCCTGAACGCTCCGTTGTGTACTTTAATTAACAGAAAGTTTCTGCTATTCAGCAAGCTGCAATTTTGGCAGACGAGTTTACACTAACGCACAAGACAACCTATTCACGAGAGGGGCACGTGTCAAAAAACTGTGGGAAAGAATCAGAAAGCCCATTAAATATACTTTTCACAACAGTTGTTGAACAGGAAGACAGAAACAGTGTTTTTATTGCCATAGAACAGGTCATTAGGTTGCAGATTGTGATATTCTTCAGAAGAAACGTCCTGAGTCAAAACCTTGAGAGGTTAGTTTGATCGTAATTGTTTTGGAGCGTATATAAGATTGATGGCAGCTGTTTGTTGCGCCCTAATGAACAGCCCCAGAAGGTTCTGCGTGTGGTATGTGCCAAACAAACCAGTGAACGAAAAATCTCGCAAGAGACCAGATGATTGACCAAACAAAATCAGTCAGTTTGGACTGATATTGTTTGGATTATTAGTCCAAACAAAGACTGATGTAATAAAATAATTTAAAAAGTTGGTTTCTGACTACACAATGATGCCAGACAAGATGATAGCTTTTTCTCCCACCCTGAACCGAATAGATGGAGAAATGGAAAGGACAGCGGTAAAACCTGCTCAAAAATTTGGGGTGTTGGACCCCTAGCTTCGTTCCAGTTGTTATCCAAATGGTTTTCACTCTTCTACAGATTACGTAAAGAAGTGAACATAGGTCCACTCAGGAGAAAAAACCTATTTGTTGTGTTGCTCTAAAACGAACATTTAGATAATGACACCCAAGTCATTATCCAAATGGTTTTTCAAACTTCTACAGATTACGTAGAGAAGTGCACATAGGTCCACTCAGGAGAAAAACCTATTTGTCATGTTGCTCTAAACAAACATTACCGCTGACTTGAAGTAAATAAAATCTAAGAGCGGAGATGTTAGATGACTATGACATACATGCATCATTTGTGTATTAAAATGAAACTGTCTGGAATTGGAATCTGAAGAAGAATCAGTAGAAGAAAAAAATTTCTCAGCTGCATATCAGCAGCTTCAGTTCATCTCACACTCCTCTCTACGTGGATCAACTGGTATTGGATTAAAAAACTAATCTGGTTCACTTCAAAATATTTAGTAAAGTAGCTCGAAAGAGAACTACTTCCCACTCTCAGGCCTGAGGAACCTGTGGAGTCAGCAGTACCACCTACTGAAACTCTACTGAAACTGTGTTCAGTCTGCCATCCCATAATCTCATCTAATAACTCACTCCTGCCTAAAAGAGAATTCTATGTAATACTATCGCATCTTGAGGCAGCTCAAAGGGAAACCCAAAAAAGAAACATCCAGGGACCACAGTGGTGGTGCTCATCCTTGTCTTTGTGGCCACCACACCCGGCACTTTCGAATGACTCCAACCAAAGACATGCAAACCGTTAAACTGAGCAATTCGACCGAATCTGAAAAAAGCAGCTGGATCTGCATTAAAGACCATCTCGAGTAACACAGGCTTTTGAGGAAATGCAGAAAAAAATTATTTTTACTAAGCAAACTTAGTGGCGCAAACAAGGTGCAAACCAATACCCTATATAAAGCAATATCTTTCCTATCTGCACCCTTAAAACAGCTTAAAGCAAACTTAGTTGTGGGGCCCAAACACAACTAAGATTTATTACAACATTCATTAAAAAAAACAAAAACGCCATAGTATGATTGTTTCACGAATCTATATTAATTTCTTTTGACGTGCGTACAGATTTAGTCTGAGGAAAAAAAATCAGAGGCTCAAAAATCAAGGAAAAAAGAAACGAAGAACATCTCGAGCAACTAGGCTTTGCCTAAGAAAAGCTGGTGCCAATAAAAAAGAAAACATTGGCAAACAACTGGACGTATGCAGGTCAACTACTACGATTTTGGAACAAGTCTGAGAAAACCAGGTGGATCTGCATAAATGACCATCTTGAGCAACACAGGGTTGAAAAGCAAGGGCCATGCTTCGCCTAATAAAATATGGGTGACAATTCAGGAAAAACATTGACCTGCGTACAGATTTAGTCTGAGGGAAAAAAATCACAGGCTCAAAAATCAAGGAAAAAAAGAAACGAAGAACATCTCGAGCAACGAGGCTTCGCCTAAGAAAAGCTGGTGCCAATATAAAAGAAAACATTGGCAAACAACTGGACGTATGCAGGTCAACTACTACGATTTTGGAACAAGTCTGAGAAAACCAGCTGGATCTGCATAAATGACCATCTTGAGCAACACAGGGTTAAAAAGCAACGGCCATGCTTTGCCTAATAAAATATGGGTGACAGTTCAGGAAAAACATTGACCTGCGTACAGATTTAGTCTGAAGGAAAAAAATCACAGGCTCAAAAATCAAGGAATGAAAGAAACGAAGAACATCTCGAGCAACTAGGCTTCGCCTAAGAAAAGCTGGTGCCAATATAAAAGAAAACATACGCAAACAACTGGACGTATGCAGGTCAACTACTACGATTTTGGAACAAGTCTGAGAAAACCAGGTGGATCTGCATAAATGACCATCTTGAGCAACACAGGGTTGAAAAGCAAGGGCCATGCTTCGCCTAATAAAATATGGGTGACAATTCAGGAAAAACATTGACCTGCGTACAGATTTAGTCTGAGGGAAAAAAATCACAGGCTCAAAAATCAAGGAAAAAAAGAAACGAAGAACATCTCGAGCAACGAGGCTTCGCCTAAGAAAAGCTGGTGCCAATATAAAAGAAAACATTGGCAAACAACTGGACGTATGCAGGTCAACTACTACGATTTTGGAACAAGTCTGAGAAAACCAGGTGGATCTGCATAAATGACCATCTTGAGCAACACAGGGTTGAAAAGCAAGGGCCACGCTTCGCCTAATAAAATATGGGTGACAGTTCTGGAAAAACATTGACCTGAAATCTAATTTTGAAAAAATTATTACGTTCCTGCATACACAAGGAGAACAAAGAAGGATTTTAATGAACTTTTTTAGTGCACACAGAAGTAAAACTCCGGATAAAACTACAATTAAGAGGCAAACATTGGACTGCACCTTAAACTACTCCGTAAACTTTCTTACTCTGAATCTCTGCGCACTTTCAGAGTTCTTCATGACTTCTTCTTCATGACAAAGAGATTATACTTGTTCTTATTTATAAAATTTGTACGAAACCAAGACATTGAAGAAAAAGTCAAGGTTGGTTGACAAACAACAGACAACTAGTCATTCATGATGAATCTGACTGAAATTCTGACAAAGCTGAGGATTTTATTGAGGACAGGAAGCGATCATGTCACATGACAATCTTCTTCTTCTTCTTCTTTAGTTTGCGGCATGAAGCACCAACCTGGGTGCATTACCGCCACCTACTGACTGTCACGAACCTCAAATCCTCCTCAATAACCCTGTACACCTCAAAAAAGTGTACAGGGCACCAAAACCCTTCCCCTGACGTCCATACAAAAACACCTCCTCCAAGCTCACTTGTCTCATCCCAACACTCCTCAGCACCACCATCATAGCCTCTCTTTCTTCCTCATACTTTCTACACGCTAACACCACGTGACTAACCCCTTCCAACTCCCCATGGGTGTCACATGACAATCTAACAGGGGGCTGGATTTATAAAGGGCAGGGAGATGATTGGACAGAGATGACAGACACAGCTGTGGGGAGAGAGAGATAATCAGGAGAGAGAGATTCAGTGGAAAAACAAGTCCACCCATTTCAGTTTTAATGATTAATGGAGGAATACATTGCCTGCATTATATTTAAGTTGTTTATCACTTTCCTTTCACTGGATTTTTATATCTGTAGTGTTCCAACCTGTTTCTTTTTAAAAACAGGTCTGGGAAAAATTGAATATTGGGAGAAATTTGAAAAACAGATTGGCCAGGTGGGAGGAAGAGATCATTTAGCATATGGCAGCATGGTGATGACTATGAATTGAAATATGTTGATTAACTTTTGGTTGTTTGCGGCTCATTTGAGGTTTTTTTTTTCTTTAGGATAAAATATACTCTGTCTCTATCGTAAAAACTTTTCATTAGAACTGAGGTTTTTAGTCTAGTTTATTATCTGTGTCTGCAGTTGGTTTGAGGTGGTGCTTGCACTGTTGTTGTGTGTGCCTCTTTGGATTTGTGGTTTTTAGTGACTTATTGTTGTAAGCCTTTTAATGTTAAAAAACAGCTTGGTATTAAATGTGTGATAAGGTGATGTTACACATGGATGCCACTTCTGCTTGAGTCCGGCCTAAACAGGCTCCTTCTTGGAAGAAGAGATCATACTTGTCCGTTGTGTGATTCCAAACAGTGAAATTGTGGCCATTATTAATAAATTGGAAACAATGCCCCAAAATGAGAAAGCCTATCCGTTTATCTGTGGGTGTAATGCTGTTGCGGCTCATTTGAGTTTTTTTTTTCTTTAGGATAAAATACTCTGTCTCTATCGTAAAAACTTTTCATTAAAACTGAGGTTTTTAGTCTAGTTTATTATCTGTGTCTGCAGTTGGTTTGGTGTGATGCTTTTTGTCAAAAACTCAGCATGTTTCTTATGACTCAACTCCTCTTGGCTTCCTGACACTTTAATACCTGCTGAGGAGAAATCTAAGATTGTTTGCTTGTCAGTTGCATCTTGGTTCGAGGTCTGAAACCTTCTGGTTCTGGGTGGATTTTTCTGAAGGTCAAGTTGATCCGCGGATCTCTGTCATGGTACTGTTTGGCCACTTGATGCTGCCAGTCATCTTGTGTTGCTCCTTCCATCAGTAGAAGAGTTCCGTGGCTCAGCGGAACTCTGATCCGCTCCACATAAGTGTAGTCTCCGTTATCCTCTGGTGGAGGTTGTTTGCGGAGGGTGAAAACTCTGGTGTCGCCCAGACTGAGTGAAGCGATGGTAGGTTTGTCACCCAGGGAGGCCTCGTCGTCACTGTGCCAGCCGATACTGTCATGCCCATCGCGATACAAATTACACAGCAGTGAGTTGAAGTTGTGACCACTCATTTCCTCCACTGCCTCGCGGAGAGTGACCAGCACTGGATGCCACTCTGAGTTGGCAGGCATTGTAGATCGAGCGTAGCTGTATGGCAGCTCTCCGTAACAGCAGGTCATTCTGGGTTCGTCATAAGCTTCACCTTGTCTGTAGTTGGTCTTCTGAGACCAGGGAAGCTCCTGCAGCAGCTTACTAAACATCCAGTCAGCCTGGTCTTGGAGTAGAAACCCAGGACGCAAACGTAGTCGAGATGTTCCTGATGGTCCATGGCTGATTTCATAATCACCCATCTTATCTATCACCTTTTCTGGAGGAACATTTCTAACTTGCGTAGCAGGCTGGTGAAATTCAAATGTGTTTGAGGTTGTCTTGTCACCAAGCTGCACTGTTGTTGTGTGTGCCTCTTTGGATTTGTGGTTTTTAGTGACTTTTATTGTTGTAAGCCTTTTAATGTTAAAAAACAGCTTTGAATAAAAGGTGTGAGAAGGTGATGTCACACATGGATGCCACCTCTGCTTGAGTCCAGCCTAAACGGGCTCCTTCCTGGAAGAAGAGATCATACTTGTCCGTTGTGTGATTCCAAACAGTGAAATTGTGGCCATTATTAATAAATTGGAAACAATGCCTCAAAATGAGAAAGCCAATCCGTTTATTTGTGGGTGTAATGCTGTTGTAAATGGCTGTGCTGTCGGCTGCTTGGATGAATCCCTGATACGGTTTTAAAATGTTTTGGTACTACACGCAAACCTCGCATTTTCATACGACTTGATTGTTCGTCTTTTTATGACCAGTGTTGAACATGTTGGACGCAAAAAAGTTAATGGCACCAAGTAAATCCTCCCCAGTCTTGTACAGCTGCTTTTGAGTTTCTGCACTGTAGTCGAATTGAACCTGTGAATAAAATTAACAATTACATAACTCCTAAAAATACCAACAAGAGCACAAATCTGCCAAATGACACACAGGAATACAAGCTCTTAAAGCTCACCAGGAGTTCTGTGGATACCTGACTAAGGTCGGTGAAGGTGTCGCTTAGCCCATGCTGCCTCTTCATCAGGTTGGAGAAGTGATAGGTCAGCTGTTTGGCCACTTGCAGCACATTTTCATGTATTTTTTTATATTTCTCAGCAATGACATTTTAAGAATATAAAACTTGGTAAAAAAATACTTATTTAAAACTGTACAATCACCAAGTACACAGAGTGACCAAAATAACCAGCTTTATTTGGCGTCGGTCGATTTACGACATAGTTTTAAATCATAGTAATTTTCTAAATTGATAAAGTCCATTAATTGTGTAGTGAGGGATTTAAAGCCTTTAAGCATCTGTAATAATTGGGTGACGTGTGGTGGTGTACGAAAGTTGACTGCTTTGCAGATATAACTTACTGTTGGTTATTTTATAGATCGTTACTCCCACAATAACGAGAGACCACCGTGTACTTAATAAAGCGAAATACAAATATTTGAGGAACAACAGAAAAGAATTACTTCTCCCCACTGGTTTATTTTGTTGTCCTCCAGAAGACGTTTGACATCCACATCTGAGTGAAGCTGTTCGTTCTTGTGGGCTAGTATGAACCTCTAAATAGAGTTGCCTGATTTCGTGAGAAAAACATTTCTCTCACTAAAAAGGTGTCATCCCATGATAAAAGCTACTTTAAATCAATGGTTAAGGACTCTTGCTCTGTTAGGCAGAGACTTTCCGTTTCGTTGATGGAAACCGAAAACTCTTTCAGAGTTTAAAATGTCTTTCGATCCCTGATACGGTTTTATAATGTTTCGGTACTACACGCCAACATCGCATCTCGCAGAAATGATAGGTCAGCTCTCTGGCCAGTTGCAGCATATTTTCATGTTATCTTTTGATATCTCTCAGCTTTTCGATCTGAGCCTCCAACTGATTCAATTAGAATTTTTTACAGATTTTGAAAGTTTACTTCTCCAGGAAGAATGGCCCAAATTATGTACGAATAGGGCTTTTTTTTTACACAATTATTGACAAAAATGACAAAAACGTGTTTTTTTGTTTGTTTTTTTTTTCAGAGATGACAGACACAGCTGTGGGGAGAGACAGATGATCAGGAGAGAGATTCAGTGGAAAAACAAGTCCACCCATTTCAGTTTTAGATTCAAAGCCTAATGAAGATGGTTTGCACCTTAATGTTGTGCATCTTGAATCAGCATACTACTTTGACACCGACACATTCTCCTATACCAAACTCATTGTTACATAAACTTGGCATTAATGTGTGATTAATGAAGGAATACATTGCCTGCATTATATTTACAGTATGTTGTTTATCACTTTTCTTTCACTGGATTTTTATATCTGTAGTGTTCCAACCCGTTTCTTTTTAAAAACAGGTCTGGGAAAAATTGAATATTGGGAGAAATTTGAAAAACAGATTGGTCAGGTGGGAGGAAGAGATCATTTAGCATATGGCAGCATGGTGATGACTATGAATTGAAATACGTTGATTAACTTTTGGTTGTTTGCGGCTCATTTGAGTTTTTTTTTTCTTTAGGATAAAATATACTCTGTCTCTATCGTAAAAACTTTTCATTAAAACTGAGGTTTTTAGTCTAGTTTATTATCTGTGTCTGCAGTTGGTTTGGTGTGATGCTTTTTGTCAAAAACTCAGCATGTTTCTTATGACTCAACTCCTCTTGGCTTCCTGACACTTTAATACCTGCTGAGGAGAAATCGAAGATTGTTTGCTTGTCAGTCGCATCTTGGTTCCAGGTCTGAAACCTCCTGGTTCTGGGTGGATTTTTCTGGAGGTCAAGTTGATCCGCAGACCTCTGTCATGGTACTGTTTGGCCACTTGATGCTGCCAGTCATCTTGTGTTGCTCCTTCCATCAGTAGAAGAGTTCCGTGGCTCAGCGGAACTCTGATCCGCTCCACATAAGTGTAGTCTCCGTTATCCTCTGGTGGAGGTTGTTTGCGGAGGCTGAAAACTCTGGTGTCGCCCAGACTGAGTGAAGCGATGGTAGGTTTGTCACCCAGGGAGGCCTCGTCGTCACTGTGCCAGCCGATACTGTCATGCCCATCGCGATACAAATTACACAGCAGTGAGTTGAAGTTGTGACCACTCATTTCCTCCACTGCCTCGCGGAGAGTGACCAGCACTGGATGCCACTCTGAGTTGGCAGGCATTGTAGATCGAGCGTAGCTGTATGGCAGCTCTCCGTAACAGCAGGTCAATTCTGGGTTCGTCATAAGCTATCACCTTGTCTGTAGTTGGTCTCTGAGACCAGGGAAGCTCCTGCAGCAGCTTACTAAACATCCAGTCAGCCTGGTCTTGGAGTAGAAACCCAGGACGCAAACGTAGTCGAGATGTTCCTGATGGTCCATGGCTGATTTCATAATCACCCATCTTATCTATCACCTTTTCTGGAGGAACATTTCTAACTTGCGTAGCAGGCTGGTGAAATTCAAATGTTTTTGAGGTTGTCTTGTCACCAAGCTGCACTGTTGTTGTGTGTGCCTCTATTGGATTTGTGGTTTTTAGTGACTTTTATTGTTGTAAGCCTTTTAATGTTAAAAAAACAGCTTTGAATAAAAGGTGTGAGAAGGTGATGTCACAGATGGATGCCACCTCTGCTTGAGTCCAGCCTAAACGGGCTCCTTCCTGGAAGAAGAGAATCATACTTGTCCGTTGTGTGATTCCAAACAGTGAAATTGTGGGCCATTATTAATAAATTGGAAACAATGCCTCAAAATGAGAAAGCCAATCCGTTTATTTGTGGGTGTAAATGCTGTTGTAAATGGCTGTGCTGTCGGCTGCTTGGATGAATCCCTGATACGGTTTTAAAATGTTTGGTACTACAAACGCAAACCTCGCATTTTCATACGACTTGATTAGTTTCGTCTTTTTATGACCAGTGTTGAACATGTTGACGCAAAAAAGATTAATGGCACCAAGTAAATCCTCCCCAGTCCTTGTAACAGCTGCTTTTGAGTTTCTGCACTGTAGTCGAATTGAACCTGTGAATAAAATTAACAATTACATAAACTCCTAAAAATACCAACAAGAGCACAAATCTGCCAAATGACACACAGGAATACAAGCTCTTAAAGCTCACCAGGAGTTCTGAGTGGATACCTGACTAAAGGTCGGTGAAGGTGTCGCTTAGCCCATGCTGCCTCTTCATCAGGTTGGAGAAGTGATAGGTCAGCTGTTTGGCCACTTGCAGCACATTTTCATGTATTTTTTTATATTCATCAGCAATGACATTTTAAGAATTAATAAAACTTGGTAAAAAAAATACTTATTTAAAACTGTACAATCACCAAGTACACAGAGTGACCAAAATAACCAGCTTTAATTTGGCGTCGGGTCAATTTACGACATAGTTTTAAATCATAATAATTTCTAAATTGATAAAGTCCATTAATTGTGTAGTGAGGGATTTAAAGCCTTCAGGCAACTGTGGTAATTGGGTGACGTGTGGTGGTACGAAAGTTGACATCTTTGCAGATATCACTTACTGTGGTTAATTTTTTAGATCGTTACTCCCACAATAACGAGAGACCACCGTGTACTTAATAAAGCGAAATACAAATATTTGAGGAACAACAGAAAAGAATTAACTTCTCCCCACTGGCTTATTTTGTTGTCCTCCAGAAGCTTACGTTTGACATCCACATCTGAGTCAAGCTGTTCGTTCCTGTGGGCAGTATGAACCTCTAAATAGAGAGTTGCCTAATTTCGTGAGAAAAACACATCTACTCACTACAAAGGTGTCATCCCATGATAAAAGCTACTTAAATCAATGGTTAAGGACTCTGGCTCTGTAGGCAGAGACTTTTCGGTTTCGTTGATGGAAACCGAAAACTCTTTCAGAGTTAAAATGTCTTTCGATCCCTGATACGGTTTTATAATGTTTCGGTACTACACGCCAACATCGCATCTCGCAGAAGTGATAGGATCAGCTCTCTGGCCAGTTGCAGCACATATTCATGTTATCTTTTGATATCTCTCAGGTTTTCGATCTGAGCCTCCAACTGATTCAATTAGAATTTTTACAGATTATGAAAGTTTACTTCTCCAGGAAGAATGGCCCAAATTTGTACGAATAGGGCATTTTAACTCAATGTTACATAAACTTGGCATTAATGTGTGATTAATGGAGGAATACATTGGCTGCATTATATTTAAGTAAAGATTCCTTTAGCTGATTTTTTTTTCTTTTTTGTAGCTATTAATTGTGGCGCATAAAGGGTTAAAAAGTCAGCATTCTTGAAACGTTAATATTCACATGGGATTGAATATAAATGTTCAGTCTCATTTGATCATCCAGTTTGACATCTGACTAAAATGTTCATTGTTATGCATCGTTAAAAAAAAAAACATTAAATGACATTTTAAGAATATAAAACTTGGTAAAAAAATACTTATTTAAAACTGTACAATCACCAAGTACACAGAGTGACCAAAATAACCAGCTTTATTTGGCGTCGGTCAATTTACGACATAGTTTTAAATCATAATAATTTTCTAAATTGATAAAGTCCAATAATTGTGTAGTGAGGGATTTAAAGCCTTCAGGCATCTGTGGTATTTGGGTGACGTGTGGTGGTACGAAAGTTGACATCTTTGCAGATATCACTTACTGTTGGTTATTATTTTAGATCGTTACTCCCACAATAACGAGAGACCACCGTGTACTTAATAAAGCGAAATACAAATATTTGAGGAACAACAGAAAAGAATTACTTCTCCCCACTGGCTTATTTTGTTGTCCTCCAGAAGCTTACGTTTGACATCCACATCTGTGTCAAGCTGTTCGTTCTTGTGGGCCAGTATGAACCTCTAAATAGAGTTGCCTAATTTCGTGAGAAAAACATATCTCTCACTACAAAGGTGTCATCCCATGATAAAAGCTACTTTAAATCAATGGTTAAGGACTCTTGCTCTGTTAGGCAGAGACTTTCGGTTTTGTTGATGGAAACCGAAAACTCTTTCAGAGTTTAAAATGTCTTTCGATCCCTGATACGGTTTTATAATGTTTCGGTACTACACGCCAACATCGCATCTCGCAGAAGTGATAGGTCAGCTCTCTGGCCAGTTGCAGCACATTTTCATGTTATCTTTTGACATCTCTCAGCTTTTCGATCTGAGCCTCCAACTGATTCAATTAGAATTTTTTACAGATTTTGAAAGTTTACTTCTCCAGGAAGAATGGCCCAAATTATGTACGAATAGGGCGTTTTAACTCAATGTTACATAAACTTGGCATTAATGTGTGATTAATAGAGGAATACATTGGCTGCATTATATTTAAGTTAAAGATTCCTTTAGCTGGATTTTTTTTTCTTTTTTGTAGCTATTATTGTGGCGCATAAAGGGTTAAAAAGTCGGCATTCTTGAAACGTTAATGTTCACATGGGATTGAATATAAATGTTCAGTCTCATTTGATCATTCAGTTTGACATCTGACTAAAATGTTTATTGTTATGCATCGTTAGCATCGTTAGAAAAAAACCCATAAATGACATTTTAAGAATATAAAACTTGGTAAAAAAAATACTTATTTAAAACTGTACAATCACCAAGTACACAGAGTGACCAAAATAACCTCTCTCAGCTTTTCGATCTGATTCTCCAACTGACTCAATTAGAAATCTTGACACATTTTGAAAGTTTTACTTTTTCACGAAAAATGGCCTAAATTTTGTAAAAATAGGTTCATTACATAGGCAGAGATTTTCGGTTTCGTTACGTGAAACCTCCTTGAAGATCCATGAGGAATAATACCATTTTGAAATCACTGACGACCTCTCATCCGTAGTCACCATACTTTAATGCACTTAGCAACATTTTTATACTGGTGTCGTCCTCTTTGAGATACACAGAGTGGGCCATCGGAGAGATGGGTAGTTGTTTCCAACGTGAAGCAAAACAGCTTTGAGGCCCCAGGATGAGCTGTCTATGAATAGGTGCCATTCCATAGGACTACATGTGATACCTATAGGTATGAATAGACCAGCAACATTGTTACAGAAGCACAGCCTATCGTACTGACTGAAGAATTTTGAGAATATTTGATGCCACTTCCTCTGATCCGTGACTAGTAGTCTATCATCAACCAAGTTCCACTGTTTGAGCCTGGATGTAAGCTCAGCATTCAATTTCGTAAGCCCAAGGTCCCTAATTAAAGTATCTGACCCCACACATGTCCACCTTGATACACTGCCCTCTTGACATGTTCCTCTAAAGCTGCCTTTGTTGGAGGGATCAGCTGCACATTGTTCTTCCTTGCGAAGAGTTTCTTCCTGGCCTTGTCAATGTCCGTGCATTTGCTGGTTCGATCATACAAAAGGATCACAAACCTCTCGATAATGCACATTGCATTGTTTAGTATGTCACGTGGTGCGGAGGACAGCAGCAGTAGCGCCTCAGTGAGTTCTGGCAGTACCATCCAGACTGCCCACGCAGTCTTCTTGCCATGTCTGGCAAAACTGGACACAGTGTCACGTCCAGTTAGAGCGTGGAACATTGGCAGTGCACGAGCCTTCTCTCGTCCCAGTCCAGCTGCTATTTCATGTGCTGCTAGGTATCGGAAACTTCGGCCTGTTCCGAAGGCCAGCCATAGTTCATCTTCTGGTTGCATCTCCTGTACCACAGACACTGCCAGCACTACAACATCGGTGTCTACAGTCCGAATGACTATTGAATGGTGTCCATGCTTCGCTGCGTGAGATGCATGCAGCAACATCCGACTGTCAGCCTCCTCATGGTTACACGGGGCGAGTGAGGTCAGATCTGGTAGTAGTGGCTTGCTGAGCACTGCCTCTCCATCAGTAATGACGAGTTGCTTGTTCTCCTGGTCAAACCATTCCATGAGAGCTGCTGATAGGAACCTGAACAGCTCGGTCTTGTTGCTGTCCACATGTAGGAAGTTCTGCCAGTTTCCTGGTATGGCTGCATTGGCCACCACACGTCTCCGCACGCCTTGTCCCCACCTTGCACGTGTGCTACCTTTCAGTGAATCAGCAAGACAAGTATCCCAGACCAGTGTATGAAGGATGTTGTATGAGGGAGATAGCGGTACCATGGAAGGAGTCTTTTGATGTTGTTGCACTAGGGTTGTGATCTATGTTGTCCACGGCGGCAGTTGTGAACACTTTACCACGCATCTTTGGAGGGCAGACCACATGTTCTCTGTGAAACAGTTGGCAGGCACTGTTGCCCATCTGTGCTGAGACCTGGAGCACTCGATCATAGGAGATGCTCAGGCCAAGGTGTGACAGTCTGTCAACCAATTCTTTCTTGCGTGTGTGAGCATGCAACATCATCCCTATGTATGTTGGAAGTGGGGTCTCCTGTGCAACACTGTGCCTGACACAGGTGGATGATGAGGTGCCACGTGTTCGCTTGTGTTTGACACTGTTGAACTTCGGTATCTGAGCTGCAGTGATTGCTGCAGGATTAGTGTCTGCCATCTGGTCCTTGATACTGGGTCCCTCTAGGATCATGCTGACTAGGGCAAGCAGCAACGGTGGCACAGATTCTTCTTGACATCCTTCTGGGAATCCTATGAAGGAGGGCTTGGCTTCTCCAAACATGTGACGGCGAACAATGTGTGCAGCACGGGCAAGATGGACTGCATCACTGTCACTTTCCAGCTCTAAAGCTTTGTCAAGAGCAGCACCGATATCTTCTTCAAATACCATCAAGATGTCTCTCCCCTTCGTGTGTGCCCGCATGTCAGGAAACTGAGATAGCAGTCTCTGTTTCAGTCGTGTGGAGTGAACTCTCGTGTCAATCTGCACTCCAAGCTGTTCCATCCTAGACTGATAGAGGTGGGCAAGATCACGATAAAAGCTACTTTAAATCAATGGTTAAGGACTCTTGCTCTGTTAGGCAGAGACTTTCGGTTTCGTTGATGGAAACCGAAAACTCTTTCAGAGTTTAAAATGTCTTTCGATCCCTGATACGGTTTTATAATGTTTCGGTACTACACGCCAACATCGCATCTCGCAGAAGTGATAGGTCAGCTCTCTGGCCAGTTGCAGCACATATTCATGTTATCTTTTGACATCTCTCAGCTTTTCGATCTGAGCCTCCAACTGATTCAATTAGAATTTTTTACAGATTTTGAAAGTTTACTTCTCCAGGAAGAATGGCCCAAATTATGTACGAATAGGGCATTTTAACTCAATGTTACATAAACTTGGCATTAATGTGTGATTAATGGAGGAATACATTGGCTGCATTATATTTAAGTTAAAGATTCCTTTAGCTGGATTTTTTTTTTCTTTTTTGTAGCTATTATTGTGGCGCATAAAGGGTTAAAAAGTCGGCATTCTTGAAACGTTAATATTCACATGGGATTGAATATAAATGTTCAGTCTCATTTGATCATTCAGTTTGACATCTGACTAAAATGTTTATTGTTATGCATTGTTAGCATCGTTAAAAAAAAACCCATAAATGACATTTTAAGAATATAAAACTTGGTAAAAAAAAATTATTTAAAACTGTACAATCACCAAGTACACAGAGTGACCAAAATAACCTCTCTCAGCTTTTCGATCTGATTCTCCAACTGACTCAATTAGAAATCTCGACACATTTTGAAAGTTTTACTTTTTCACGAAAAATGGCCTAAATTTTGTAAAAATAGGTTCATTACATAGGCAGAGATTTTCGGTTTCGTTACGTGAAACCTCCTTGAAGATCCATGAGGAATAATACCATTTTGAAATCACTGACGACCTCTCATCCGTAGTCACCATACTTTAATGCACTTAGCAACATTTTTATACTGGTGTCGTCCTCTTTGAGATACACAGAGTGGGCCATCGGGAGAGATGGGTAGTTGTTTCCAACGTGAAGCAAAACAGCTTTGAGGCCCCAGGATGAGCTGTCTATGAATAGGTGCCATTCCATAGGACTACATGTGATACCTATAGGTATGAATAGACCAGCAACATTGTTACAGAAGCACAGCCTATCGTACTGACTGAAGAATTTTGAGAATATTTGATGCCACTTCCTCTGATCCGTGACTAGTAGTCTATCATCAACCAAGTTCCACTGTTTGAGCCTGGATGTAAGCTCAGCATTCAATTTCGTAAGCCCAAGGTCCCTAATTAAAGTATCTGACCCCACACATGTCCACCTTGATACACTGCCCTCTTGACATGTTCCTCTAAAGCTGCCTTTGTTGGAGGGATCAGCTGCACATTGTTCTTCCTTGCGAAGAGTTTCTTCCTGGCCTTGTCAATGTCCGTGCATTTGCTGGTTCGATCATACAAAAGGATCACAAACCTCTCGATAATGCACATTGCATTGTTTAGTATGTCACGTGGTGCGGAGGACAGCAGCAGTAGCGCCTCAGTGAGTTCTGGCAGTACCATCCAGACTGCCCACGCAGTCTTCTTGCCATGTCTGGCAAAACTGGACACAGTGTCACGTCCAGTTAGAGCGTGGAACATTGGCAGTGCACGAGCCTTCTCTCGTCCCAGTCCAGCTGCTATTTCATGTGCTGCTAGGTATCGGAAACTTCGGCCTGTTCCGAAGGCCAGCCATAGTTCATCTTCTGGTTGCATCTCCTGTACCACAGACACTGCCAGCACTACAACATCGGTGTCTACAGTCCGAATGACTATTGAATGGTGTCCATGCTTCGCTGCGTGAGATGCATGCAGCAACATCCGACTGTCAGCCTCTTCATGGTTACATGGGGCGAGTGAGGTCAGATCTGGTAGTAGTGGCTTGCTGAGCACTGCCTCTCCATCAGTAATGACGAGTTGCTTGTTCTCCTGGTCAAACCATTCCATGAGAGCTGCTGATAGGAACCTGAACAGCTCGGTCTTGTTGCTGTCCACATGTAGGAAGTTCTGCCAGTTTCCTGGTATGGCTGCATTGGCCACCACACGTCTCCGCACGCCTTGTCCCCACCTTGCACGTGTGCTACCTTTCAGTGAATCAGCAAGACAAGTATCCCAGACCAGTGTATGAAGGATGTTGTATGAGGGAGATAGCGGTACCATGGAAGGAGTCTTTTGATGTTGTTGCACTAGGGTTGTGATCTATGTTGTCCACGGCGGCAGTTGTGAACACTTTACCACGCATCTTTGGAGGGCAGACCACATGTTCTCTGTGAAACAGTTGGCAGGCACTGTTGCCCATCTGTGCTGAGACCTGGAGCACTCGATCATAGGAGATGCTCAGGCCAAGGTGTGACAGTCTGTCAACCAATTCTTTCTTGCGTGTGTGAGCATGCAACATCATCCCTATGTATGTTGGAAGTGGGGTCTCCTGTGCAACACTGTGCCTGACACAGGTGGATGATGAGGTGCCACGTGTTCGCTTGTGTTTGACACTGTTGAACTTCGGTATCTGAGCTGCAGTGATTGCTGCAGGATTAGTGTCTGCCATCTGGTCCTTGATACTGGGTCCCTCTAGGATCATGCTGACTAGGGCAAGCAGCAACGGTGGCACAGATTCTTCTTGACATCCTTCTGGGAATCCTATGAAGGAGGGCTTGGCTTCTCCAAACATGTGACGGCGAACAATGTGTGCAGCACGGGCAAGATGGACTGCATCACTGTCACTTTCCAGCTCTAAAGCTTTGTCAAGAGCAGCACCGATATCTTCTTCAAATACCATCAAGATGTCTCTCCCCTTCGTGTGTGCCCGCATGTCAGGAAACTGAGATAGCAGTCTCTGTTTCAGTCGTGTGGAGTGAACTCTCGTGTCAATCTGCACTCCAAGCTGTTCCATCCTAGACTGATAGAGGTGGGCAAGATCACGATAAAAGCTACTTTAAATCAATGGTTAAGGACTCTTGCTCTGTTAGGCAGAGACTTTCGGTTTCGTTGATGGAAACCGAAAACTCTTTCAGAGTTTAAAATGTCTTTCGATCCCTGATACGGTTTTATAATGTTTCGGTACTACACGCCAACATCGCATCTCGCAGAAGTGATAGGTCAGCTCTCTGGCCAGTTGCAGCACATATTCATGTTATCTTTTGACATCTCTCAGCTTTTCGATCTGAGCCTCCAACTGATTCAATTAGAATTTTTTACAGATTTTGAAAGTTTACTTCTCCAGGAAGAATGGCCCAAATTATGTACGAATAGGGCATTTTAACTCAATGTTACATAAACTTGGCATTAATGTGTGATTAATGGAGGAATACATTGGCTGCATTATATTTAAGTTAAAGATTCCTTTAGCTGGATTTTTTTTTTCTTTTTTGTAGCTATTATTGTGGCGCATAAAGGGTTAAAAAGTCGGCATTCTTGAAACGTTAATATTCACATGGGATTGAATATAAATGTTCAGTCTCATTTGATCATTCAGTTTGACATCTGACTAAAATGTTTATTGTTATGCATTGTTAGCATCGTTAAAAAAAAACCCATAAATGACATTTTAAGAATATAAAACTTGGTAAAAAAAATACTTATTTAAAACTGTACAATCACCAAGTACACAGAGTGACCAAAATAACCTCTCTCAGCTTTTCGATCTGATTCTCCAACTGACTCAATTAGAAATCTCGACACATTTTGAAAGTTTTACTTTTTCACGAAAAATGGCCTAAATTTTGTAAAAATAGGTTCATTACATAGGCAGAGATTTTCGGTTTCGTTACGTGAAACCTCCTTGAAGATCCATGAGGAATAATACCATTTTGAAATCACTGACGACCTCTCATCCGTAGTCACCATACTTTAATGCACTTAGCAACATTTTTATACTGGTGTCGTCCTCTTTGAGATACACAGAGTGGGCCATCGGGAGAGATGGGTAGTTGTTTCCAACGTGAAGCAAAACAGCTTTGAGGCCCCAGGATGAGCTGTCTATGAATAGGTGCCATTCCATAGGACTACATGTGATACCTATAGGTATGAATAGACCAGCAACATTGTTACAGAAGCACAGCCTATCGTACTGACTGAAGAATTTTGAGAATATTTGATGCCACTTCCTCTGATCCGTGACTAGTAGTCTATCATCAACCAAGTTCCACTGTTTGAGCCTGGATGTAAGCTCAGCATTCAATTTCGTAAGCCCAAGGTCCCTAATTAAAGTATCTGACCCCACACATGTCCACCTTGATACACTGCCCTCTTGACATGTTCCTCTAAAGCTGCCTTTGTTGGAGGGATCAGCTGCACATTGTTCTTCCTTGCGAAGAGTTTCTTCCTGGCCTTGTCAATGTCCGTGCATTTGCTGGTTCGATCATACAAAAGGATCACAAACCTCTCGATAATGCACATTGCATTGTTTAGTATGTCACGTGGTGCGGAGGACAGCAGCAGTAGCGCCTCAGTGAGTTCTGGCAGTACCATCCAGACTGCCCACGCAGTCTTCTTGCCATGTCTGACAAAACTGGACACAGTGTCACGTCCAGTTAGAGCGTGGAACATTGGCAGTGCACGAGCCTTCTCTCGTCCCAGTCCAGCTGCTATTTCATGTGCTGCTAGGTATCGGAAACTTCGGCCTGTTCCGAAGGCCAGCCATAGTTCATCTTCTGGTTGCATCTCCTGTACCACAGACACTGCCAGCACTACAACATCGGTGTCTACAGTCCGAATGACTATTGAATGGTGTCCATGCTTCGCTGCGTGAGATGCATGCAGCAACATCCGACTGTCAGCCTCTTCATGGTTACATGGGGCGAGTGAGGTCAGATCTGGTAGTAGTGGCTTGCTGAGCACTGCCTCTCCATCAGTAATGACGAGTTGCTTGTTCTCCTGGTCAAACCATTCCATGAGAGCTGCTGATAGGAACCTGAACAGCTCGGTCTTGTTGCTGTCCACATGTAGGAAGTTCTGCCAGTTTCCTGGTATGGCTGCATTGGCCACCACACGTCTCCGCACGCCTTGTCCTCACCTTGCACGTGTGCTACCTTTCAGTGAATCAGCAAGACAAGTATCCCAGACCAGTGTATGAAGGATGTTGTATGAGGGAGATAGCGGTACCATGGAAGGAGTCTTTTGATGTTGTTGCACTAGGGTTGTGATCTATGTTGTCCACGGCGGCAGTTGTGAACACTTTACCACGCATCTTTGGAGGGCAGACCACATGTTCTCTGTGAAACAGTTGGCAGGCACTGTTGCCCATCTGTGCTGAGACCTGGAGCACTCGATCATAGGAGATGCTCAGGCCAAGGTGTGACAGTCTGTCAACCAATTCTTTCTTGCGTGTGTGAGCATGCAACATCATCCCTATGTATGTTGGAAGTGGGGTCTCCTGTGCAACACTGTGCCTGACACAGGTGGATGATGAGGTGCCACGTGTTCGCTTGTGTTTGACACTGTTGAACTTCGGTATTTGAGCTGCAGTGATTGCTGCAGGATTAGTGTCTGCCATCTGGTCCTTGATACTGGGTCCCTCTAGGATCATGCTGACTAGGGCAAGCAGCAACGGTGGCACAGATTCTTCTTGACATCCTTCTGGGAATCCTATGAAGGGCTTGGCTTCTCCAAACATGTGACGGCGAACAATGTGTGCAGCACGGGCAAGATGGACTGCATCACTGTCACTTTCCAGCTCTAAAGCTTTGTCAAGAGCAGCACCGATATCTTCTTCAAATACCATCAAGTTGTCTCTCCCCTTCGTGTGTGCCCGCATGTCAGGAAACTGAGATAGCAGTCTCTGTTTCAGTCGTGTGGAGTGAACTCTCGTGTCAATCTGCACTCCAAGCTGTTCCATCCTAGACTGATTGAGGTGGGCAAGATCAAGATAAAAGCTACTTTAAATCAATGGTTAAGGACTCTTGCTCTGTTAGGCAGAGACTTTCGGTTTCGTTGATGGAAACCGAAAACTCTTTCAGAGTTTAAAATGTCTTTCGATCCCTGATACGGTTTATAATGTTTCGGTACTACACGCCAACATCGCATCTCGCAGAAGTGATAGGTCAGCTCTCTGGCCAGTTGCAGCACACTAATTCATGTTATCTTTTGACATCTCTCAGCTTTTCGATCTGAGCCTCCAACTGATTCAATTAGAATTTTTTACAGATTTTGAAAGTTTACTTCTCCAGGAAGAATGGCCCAAATTTATGTACGAATAGGGCATTTTAACTCAATGTTACATTAAACTTGGCATTAATGTGTGATTAATGGAGGATACATTGGCTGCATTATATTTAAGTTAAAGATTCCTTTAGCTGGATTTTTTTTTCTTTTTTGTAGCTACAGCCTGAGTTGAGACTGCGAAGCAGCTCTTTGACTGAAAACTTTAGGAACACGTTCCTCATCTTCAATTTCAGAATTGTTTGGTCTGATTTGTTTTAATAAAGCGGTGACTAATATACATCAAATTGGATATAATTGCTTGCCTCTAATTTCCAATTATCTGCTGCTTCGCCGCACAATTATTAGATCTAAGATTTGTTTATTTGTTTAAATACGATAACATTAGCATTTAATTTATTCCTTATTATCTTCAAGTAGGGCTTCTGAAAATACAGTATCTTTGTGGTTCCTGAATCTAGAGAGAAAATAATGATATTTATTGGTCACATGGATGCAGAAGTGTAAACTCAGTAACTCAATCACACTTTTATCAAATATTTAAAATTTAAATTGTGTCAGAAACATCTCTGGCTTCTTACATCAGATTCAGAACAGTGTGACCCAACGCATCTAATCTCCAAGAATGAATCAGAGCTATCATTCTTTTTTTAAATAAAAAACAAACTCTTTGCTGTTGCTAAGCACTTACGCTGCACTTGTACTGCCTACGCATCCTGAATACCACACTTGCTCTCAGGTTTTCCTAGAAGTATGAAATTCCTACTTCGCTCAGTAGTAATTTAGACAATAATTGGAAGTGAACTTTTTTTTTTTTTGACTGTAAGAAGATGTGGATTGAATGACCTTTCAGCGGGAGAGGATTTATGTCGTCAAAGGTCCTTGATTGTGTCCTTGAGTTCAGGCTCTTCTTTCTGCTTTTCTGTCTCCATAAGGCATGTGTCAACCACGTAAAATAGGAACTGTTGGGGCTGAACCGTTTTCCCAGCCAAGTTACGCTACACTGGAGCAGATGACCCCAAACTCCCCAACCTCATCAAAGTGACTGTCACCATGCCTCACACAGATGGTAGGTTGGAGATGGAAGCAGGACTGGATTCAACAGATAAAGAGAAGTGTAATGTGTAATGTTCCACATTTGGGATTCTGGGAGCACCAAAGAACACATCGAGATTATTTCAAACCACATTGCAGCAATAACCTGCTTACTTGTTGGTTTCTTGTAAGCAAAATCTTTTTGTTTAGTCTTTTTCATAAAATGCCCAGGTGTTGTTTTTATATATTTTATTGCCGCTTCACAATTTCTTTGTGGATGAAAGATGTCTTGCCTTGCAGGTATGCTTCCAGTAATCTCCCACTCGCCCCCTCATGAACTTCGGACCTGACTTTGAGTCCTGATGGAACCCGTGTCGGAAACCACCGCTGCTCCAACCTTACTCGACTTCAATGAAGTCACCACGGGTCACGGGTTCATCAGTGCTTCTGGGCGGAACCCTCAGAGCATGGGAGACTCGGTGCCCTATCAGTTCAGTGGATCTCTGAGAGGGAACAGCACGCTGCGTTTCTACAGAAACCTCAACCTGGAGGCGTGTCTTTGGGAGTTCACTAGCCTACTACCACATGTCCGAGCTGCTGTCTGACTGCGGAGGGGACCATCGGGGACAGCACGGACAGGTGTGTAACCTTAGTTTTGGAGCATAAAAATTCAGCCTGGGGTGTGTCTGTGTAACTGTTAGAGTGCGTTTGTTTTATTTACTGAGGACAAACAGACAGCGCAGCCCTGTTTCTGTGTGCTTGCATTTTGCCTGTGTTTGCCTGCTTGGTCCAATACTGTCAGATGGAAAGTTCTTAGTGTGACGGTACACACAGACACATACCCAACCTGACAGACGCTCTGATGCTCACATCAGCATAGAAGTTAACATTCACATGACAGGTGTTAAAACAGGGAAAGGTAACCGCCGTTGGGAGTTTTGTGTAGCGACAACAGCAACTTCTTTGTTCCGATCCGACACTGAGACGTGATTTGAACATGGTGATCCTCACATGCGTCACCTTCTCTTCACCATTGTTGCATCATTGCAATAAATGCTCCTGGCGTTTGTGTTTCACACACCTGAGTCGCGCTGCTTTAGTGTGTATTTTTGTTTCTAGCGGTGTGAGAATAACGCTGCTCCTCTCCGTCATGTCCTGCTGCTCTTTTGTCTCCATCCAGCCTCTGATCTACAACCTTTCTTTTTGCTGTCCAACTTTGATTGGTTTCTTTAAAGAGATAGAGTGGATGGAGAAGGAATGAATGTAGGAGTAAAAATATAACAGTCTCAAGAGGAAAGACACTTGTGTACATTAGTTATTCATGATGTGCACCATCCAACGAACCCCAAATACCATTTGTTAAGTGCAATCTGTCTCTGAGGTCAAGAGTTTATTTTTTAGGAGGAGGTTGGGGGAGGAGACTGTTGCTACCGTCATTTTTAAGGGTTACAAATAAAGAAAATATATTTAGTTGGATCATCTAAGAATTAAATTTTATTATCAGGATAATGCTTTTCTTATCGTAATCCTGCAAAACTCCTTATGTTTTTTTTCTTTTTTAAGTTCAGGACTGTTTCCCTCCCCTTTTTTAAATGAGAAATTTACAATATGTTTGATTGACAAATATTTCTGTTAAATTGTAGGAAATTGATTCCAGTTTGTGTGAAACACGTTCAAATTTGTTTTTTAAAGCAGCTTTAAAACCAAGTGAGAGGAGAGACATCTAGTTGTGACGTAGTGAAACTGCACCATACAGACCTTGTTATTATTGCTTTACTAAAATATTTGAATTAAATCTCGCATTTAAACATTCTATTGAAAGTGAGCTAAAAAAAATTGACTGTTTTTCATTTATTTAAAAACTCTTCGATTAGTCATATGTCTGGATTGTTAGATAAAAACTATGAGGTCATTCTCTTAAGACATATTCAAAATGTTTTTGACACTTTTCCATTTTCTTGCAGGTGCTGAACCTGGTCCAGTCCTATGTGACCTTGCGTGTTCCACTCTATGTTTCCTATGTGTTCCACTCGCCTGAGGGCCACCGGCGGCTGGCAGCATTTTGATCTACCAATCAGAGCTCAGATTAACTTTTGTTTATGACCACAGCAATTCTGTGGAGGGACGGCATCGGCAGCCCTCCGCAGGCCGAGCTACAGGGTGCGTTGTAAACTTTGGCTTTCTGAAAGACACCTTTATTAAAGTTTTTTTTATGTGTGCCATATTCTCCATTTTAATTATTTTAAGGTTCATTATATCCAACAAGCATGCGTATCAATGAGCAAGGACGCTATGGTTGTGAACTTTCGCACCAAAGCTCATTTCAGAGGTCTGTTTGTTGAGTCTCATTCAGCAGGCAGAAGTAAAAAGAGATGGTGAGACATGGAAATGTTTGTCTTCACATAAACTCCTGATACAGGAGCAATGATTTATTATTTCAATAAAACTTCTCTTTACATTTTTAAGCAACCTCTATGTCCATGGTGATGAGTGTGGACCACCCTGGCTTGACCTTTAACCTGATCCTTGGTGAGGAGTGAGCCCACCTACAACCAGCCAGTTCAGCAGTGGACTTTCATCTCTGACTTTGCGGTAGGAACTTTTCCTACACTTGAGCATACAATGGCATGTTGTTCAACGATTTGTCTTCTTTTTGCTTGACGCCTTGAAAAGGCAACAAGCCAAGTTTTTCTTTTTGGACGCGTAAGTTGTCCCAGTTGCGATTGACCAGTTTTAGTGGATTTGATCTCAAAACAACCGTCTTTTTGAGTCACGTGCATCTGTACAGATTTTTTATTTTTACTTAGTTTTTGTAAAATTTAAATTTTTGTGATTTTTTTACCCCCATTTACTTGGAGTTTGGAAATTTTCCCCTCAAAAGTTTACGCTCTTCAAAAATCAATAACTTAAGAAATATTTTATCTAGAAACACATTTTTAGCTTTAAAATACTCACAAAGATTTTGTCTTTATTCTGGTCCAACAGAATTAAGATAAATGGTAATACTTTTTGCGATAATGACTGTTTACAAACTGAACAAGTTCAGAGAAAGGCCGTCGCTCAACTAAAAATAGTGATTCAGAAGTCATAAAAACGTTTGTAGTTCCACCAAATTAACCCTACAGCCACAAATTTAGCTTCAAAATGTTGGGAAATGCTGTCCTCTAAAAATGAACTCAAACGGCATTTTTTATTTAAGCCACAGTTTTCCTGCTACAGTCCTGTAACCGAGCCAATATCCAGATTTTTTCTCATTTCCTTCAATCCAATTTAGAGAGAGGCTAAAAAAAATATATTTTTTTAATGTAGTGGCCAGAGATGTCAAGTAGCGAAGTAAGACTACTTTGTTACTTTACTCAAGTAGAAAATCTCGTTATCTTTACTTTAACGAAGTAATTATTTTTTGTCTACTTTTTACTTTTACTCACTACTTTTTTATGCAATTATCTGTTTACATTGGGGTGAGTAGCACCGCCCACAAAGTTATAAAGAGCAGGAACGTCAATTTGCGTGTTTGAGACTTGTTGCGGGCTCCGAAATCAAAGCGTTCTTCTGATGCTGAAACACTGAACTTTTGATTGAATTATCAGTTTTAAAAAAACAACAGCAACAAATTTTTTTATATATATAATTTTCAGTCTGCGGTCATTGTAAACGTCTTTGCTGAAAATGTTGTAGATGGTATTTTTATAAAAAAATAATTTTGATGTGTGATGCACTATTTTATCTTTAGAAAAAAAAGCTAATTGAACTGATTAATCCATGAATGGTAGTGGTGTTGGTGAGGGATGAAGTACAGTATTTGTGCTTAAAAGCATCCAAAATGTTATTCATTAGTTTTTAAAGACTGACCTAGGCGATTAAAAACTACACATCGTTTAGATTTTGTATATGTTGGTAGTTGTTGGGGTTAACAAAAAAAAAAAACTGATATGCATACTATTTTAAGTAGTTTTGAAAATAGTTTACTTTTTACTTTTACTTGAGTAAAAACTGTTGTTGATACTTCTACTTTTACTAGAGTAGTTTTTTAACTCGGTATCTATACTTCTACTTTAGTAGAAAATGTTGGTACTTTTGACACCTCTGGTAGTGGCACATGGGGGCAATGTTTGATTTGCAATGTTTGATTTGTGTTTCGTTTTGGTGCGTTTGAACTAATTAGATCTACAAAGCAGAGCTTTCTCCTCTGCATGTGTGGTAGGCGCTAGGCATGATGGGGGTTGTAGTCCATTTTCTGCATTTCAGCATGACTAGGTGGCTGCAAGGCATCAAAAAGCTGTTTGTCTGAGCTGTTTTTTCAACGTGTCCGATACAGGTGAGAGATTATTCTGGAACCTACACAGTGAAGTTAATTCCCTGCACAACAGTCCAAAACATGGAATATGTTGTACCTCCCATTTGCAGTCCGAGAGAGCCAGTCACCTTTGAGCTCGATATCAGATTCCAGCAAGTAAGAAAGTTTTACATCTGAACATCCTGTTCTGTCTCCGGTTTGCTGTTTTACTGACCAGTTACTTGTTTAGGTGAGCGATCCAGTTGCCGTGGAGTTCAGTCTGAACACTCTGATGTTTCTGCTGTCCAAAAAAAGTCTTTGGCTTTCTGATGGATCGATGGGCTTCGGTCAAGAAAGTGATGTCGCATTTTCAGAGGGTGAGACCATATCTAGTCAGATTATATCCCAGTTACATTGCTGCTTTTATTACATGGATAATAATAATTATATGGAATATATGTTTATTCAGGTTTAACTGAATACATGCTTTTGCTATTTGTTATTCGACTATGTATTTAAGCCATCTTGTGAGGCAGGTTGTAACTATAGTGCTCAATGAGCACCAAGTAACATCTCTGACATCTTAATACTACTGTACCAAAATGAATAATTTGTCTTTAAAACCCACAAATCTACCACCGTAGTTAGTTGTATTTGTACATTTTAACCCCTCCTCTCTTTTTTTGTTGAATCTTTTTCCAGGTGATACCATATATGGTCGTGTCATGGTAGATCCCGTACAGAATCTGGGGATTCTTTTTTCTGCAGCATTGAGAAGGTGTTTCTCTGTACTGGTGCTGATGGATACGTACCCAAGTATAACCCCACCAAGTTTGAATTTGGCTGTCTGGCTGACTCTCCATCCCTGCTGTATAGATTCAAGATCATTGTGAGTTTATTGGGGTTTTATTGTTCAAAATGAAAGAGAAAGAAACTAACAAAGCTGCTTGTTCACACGCTCGAACAGGACAAGGCCCAGCCGGAGACACAGGCTCGTAAGTTTGGTGATGTCAGTTTTAATGCAGTGCTGGCTGTAGACGATCCATCAGCTCTAGCTTTGGTCAGACAGCCTGGATCTGATGGCTTTAGACTGGATTCTACAGCTATGTTCCAGGTAATGCTTTATTCTTTATAATTCACTATTTTATTATTTGAAATCTTTATTTGCAGTTTTTCTCAGTCACTTTCTGAATTTCTCAAAACTGTTACAGTGAACTGAAAAACCTGTTTGATAACCTGCAAAATCAGACATTCTGGCAAAGTTAGACATTACAGTAGTTACCGGAGGGACAATGTGAGAAAACTACCAAAATGACTGAGAACAACCGTAAGAAAAAAGTTCTTTTTTGTTGACAGGTTGCCGCTGGTCGAGAATGGTATATCCACACCATTTACACAGTTCGTTCTAAGGAGAACGCTAACAGAGGTATTGGTAAACGAAGCCTAGAGTTCCACTCTTTAGTTTCATCAAGCAACGACTTCGCCATGAGAGACCACCGCCAGAGGAGATCGGCTGCTGATGAAATGCCATCGATTGCTGAAAATATCGGGATAGAGAGTAATCGCGGCACCAACATTATGCACATCGCCTTGGACCGCACCAGACGAAGGTCGGGGGGGACCAATGAGCTGTTTGCTAGTGGGTTGGAACCTAGCGAGCTCAATGCAGAGGATGAGGATGAAAGTCTGGTGACCATCGTAGGAGCGCTGGTTGGTTTGCTGCTCACCGTCCTTGTTATTGTCACCATTGCATTGGTGGTGAAATCCAGACAGAAAGAGGGAAAGAAGGGTTGGAGGGATGGAGTGCAGGAGGTGGTGAAGGGCTCTGTGAGTACCGAGCCCATGTTGGTGGTGAGGATGCAAGACTGCCATAATAGCTCAGAGGTTTGAGCACTGAATGCATGACGGACAAGTGGACGAATGGGACATTTGGGGGGTTTTATAATTGTTTTGGATTAAGAATTGTTTTTTAACTGCTATTAAATTGATTTGGGAACACCAAAAATTCATATGGATCACTTGTTGTTTGGTATTCTCGTTATTGGTTACAGTCCTAACAATGAATCCATTCACACCCTGGCTTTTTTTTTTAGCAATCCAATTTGGGCTACTGTTTGTATTTTATGTGTAACCTTTACCTTTTGATTTTAGGTTATCTATGTGCCTGTAGAAACAATCTCATTTTAGAAAGTTCCACTTTTTATATTATTTTGATAAGTCCTTGTAGTCCCCTCATTCATCCAGGAGTGATCCATCGTAGAAAAAGTTTCAAAAAAGTCTTCTGTACAATTTAATGATTTCCGGATGGAAGTCGAAACGTCTCGATCAAGAATTAAATTGTCCAGAATACTTTTTTGAAACTTTATCTACATTATTTAGATGTTCTTTCAAAGGAACACTCTACTGTAAAGGTTTCATTTGAAGACAAAAACAGTCTGAACGTCGTTTATACTGGAGTTCATTCTTTCTGACAAATTTAGAGCTTCCAAACTATTGCTGATTGCAATTCTTAACAACATTAGTCACACGATTTAGCTTCTGTTTTATCACGTCATTCACTTTAACAAAATGTTTTCTACAAATTAAGTCCCTGTCCACACCTATCCGGGTATCCTGGTAAAACAAATATATTTTTATCCGTTTTGGCCTGTCATCCACACGAACCCGCCGTTTTTTTCACAACACGTCAGGGTTTTTGAAAACTCCTACCAAAGTGAAGATTTTGGAAAACTCCGGTTTTGCATTTGCGTGTGGACATGCAACAGGCGTCTTGCGTTTTTAAACATCACTATCTGCAACAATTAATGCATAAACATCATTTGTGTGCGTCTTTGTTTTTAATATCAGACAGTGGGCAGCATGGATCCTCTCTTATGCTCTTTTCTTACTTTTTTTTTTTACACATCGAACTGCTCTTGCTTCTTGTCGAGGAGTAAAGGAGGAGAAATGTGTTGCAATCTGCTATTATCCATCATATAAGCCTTCCTAGCCCAGAGCTTACGTTTAGATAAATGCTGCCCACTACTGGTCTGGCATGCTTATAACCGCACTCAGAAGCATACGTATTTATATGGGTTCGTGTAGATGCGGTTAGATTGAAAACGGTTACGTGTTTACACAAGAGTTTTTCTAAATTGGAGGAAAGCTGATATGTGTTTTCAAAAATACCCGGCTACATTCGGTCATGGTCTAAATCTTTATACAAGTAACTACAAAATATGACAGATTTGAAATAAATTACACCTCATCAAAGCATCAAATAAGCAGCAAATTATGCTACTTTTTTTCATTTTTAATGTTTTTATTCATTATTAACTATGCGTTGTTTTCATTTATCGTTTCATTGTCTTGTATCTCAAACAAAATGTTTCAAAAATATCTTTTTATGTTATTCAAATTGATTTTTCATTTACTCATTTGTTTTCATCGATTACGAGTTTACAGCTCATCATGGTGTTTCAGTAGCTTCATCTTTACTGTCAATTCTCTGTGTGTTTCTGTGATATCAATTTCTGAAATCATTGGATGAGGTATGCGTGTAAAAAGACACTCATCTCAGGAGATATTTTTTTTTTCCACAAAATGGCTTGTGTATTCAGATACAGTTTATCGTCGCTCACAGAGAAGCTTTGCAACAGCAATTTCACCTTCTGTGTTCCTTTACTAAGTCTGGTGCATGTAAATGATTTGATTCATGTTCCTTATGTATTGTTTGTGCCGTGCAACACATTTCCCACTTTTTTTTTTTTTCAGCTCTTTTACTAACGATGCAAAAAGAAAGCTGCTGACTGATCACCTTGGTAATTACCATATCTGAGCCACTTTGTATGATTTCATCATTTATCTATATTGTTTGTGTGTGTTACTGAACTTCTGCTATGATGTAATCAATGTTCCTCTTATGTGTTCTGTGTGCATATGATCACAGTGTTCTTAGTCACCACTGTGTAATTATTTCTATTTATCAGGGTTAGCTGCTGGGAAAATCACTGGAAGCTAGGAAAAAAATAATTCTCCTTTTTTTTTTTTTGTCTTTCCTGATAAATTTAGAGATAATGCCACACGACATAGCAGACGTACTTTTATTTTCTATCACCTGCGTCACATGTCAGGACAAGCTATGCAATGTAATGTACACTTCACAACCAAACATCCCAACCTGTACAACAATTTCAGCACAATCAAATCTAATATTCACTTTGCGTGTCTTTTTATGAATGATTTTTATGTATATGTTCTTGAAATAAATATTGTCTACTGGTCTGTGGTTGTAGGCTTCATTTTAACTTTATTTTCTCTCCCAATTTTTTAAAGCGTTCATAAATTATCTGGCAAAAGGAACTGAACATCTGACGCAAAAAAAAGTCATATTCCGGACTAATTTTGTCCAGTTTTGAATCTTTTTGTACATTTAAAATAAGTGTTCCTTTTTAAAGTGTCCCTTTTTAAAATAGTAGCTGAGCATTTAAACAAGGTTACAAATTAAAGACAGTCTGCCACATCTTCATGCTGGGCAAAGATGAAAACCTTTGCTGGTCTCTTCTGGTCTCTTTTAAGTTTGTGTTTACATGTCAGGAAATCAAATTTATTGACAGGCTGTGGGCCAATGATTTTTGTTCACCATACAAAATTGATTTGCAGAGGTTTTCAATGTCACACAGAGTCCAAAGTTAACCAGTATGTGTACTTTTTATTTTCAGTAAAACTATTTATTAACTATTTATTAAAACTATTTATTAGGTTGTAGTGGTTAGCGTGGTTAGCACAGTGACTTAGCAAGTCAGGACCATTGCAAGAAGGTCGGGGTTCGAGTGTTGGAGTGGAGGCGAGGCTGGTAACACTGGCCTTTCTTTGTGGATTTTGCATGTTTTCCCCGTGTATGTGCGGGTTTTCTCCAGGTACTCCTCCCGGTGGGACGTACACAATACAGGAAGTATCCTAACCAGAAGCCCATACCACCCCATTTGAATTCTCTTTGTGTGGAGAAGAAATGTCTCTACCACTAGTTCCTCACTCTATCTCTGAGTGAGAGCCCAGCCACCGTGCTGAGGAAGCTTATTTCCACCACTCATATCCACAATCTTGTTCTTTCGGTCACCACCCACAGCTAATGATCACAAATGAGGGTAGGAACGAAGATCGACTGATAAATCTTGTGCTTTGCCTTTTGGCTCCACTCTCTCTTCACCACGACGAGCCGATACTGTGTTCCAGTTATTGCAGACGCTACACTGATCTATCTGTAGAGCTTCCATCTTTCTATCCATTGTGAACAAGACCCTGAAACACTTAAACTCCTCCACTTAGGACAGGACTTTGTCCCTGAAATGCAAGGGGTACTCCACTCTTTTCCAACTAAGGAACTTGGTTTCTAATTTGGAGCTTAAACTAAGAAATCAAATTAGCTTTCAAGATGTTTCTGAAAAATCAGTCATTCATAAATAAATACAAACGATGATTTTAGGCAAGAGGCAGGATACACCCCGAACAGGTCGCCAGTCTCTTGCGGGGCTACACACACAGACAACCTTCTAAACACACACACACTCATTCCTTGTGGCAATTTTGAGTCAGCCAACCAGTATAATATGTATATTTTGGAGAGTGGAAGGAATCTGGAGTACCTGGAAAAAACCCACGCATACACGGGGAGAACATACAAACTCCACACAGAAAAGCCAGTGTTCAAAGCCTTCTCACACTTCTTCTTCTTCTCCTTTTGGCATTACCCTTCAGGAGTTGCCACAGCAAGTCAGTTTCTTCCATCTAACCCTATCTGCTGCATCCTCTTCGGTCAACCCAACTATCTTCATGTCTTCCTTTACTGTATCCATGAACCTCCTCTTTGGTCTTCCTCTAGCCCTCTTTCCTGGTGGTTCCAAACCCAGCATCCTTGGGTTGCCAAACCATCTCCAAACCATCTCAGTCTGGCCTCTCGGACTTAATCTCCAAAACCTCTAACATGTGCTGTTCCTCTGATATACTCATTTCTGATCTTGTCCATCCTGGTCACTCCCAGAGACATTCTCGGCATCTTCATCTCTGCTACTTCCATCTCTGCTTCCTGTCTTTTTCTCAGTGCCACTGTCTCTAGACCAAACAGCATGGCGGGAATCACCACGGTTTTGTACACTTTTCCTTTCATTTTAGCTGAAACTCTTCTGTCACACAGCACATCATTGTGCTGTCACACAACACGCTTCTTCACCTCTTTTCCACACTCTCCATTGCTCTGGACTGTAGATCCCAAGTACTTAAAATCTTCCACCTTCTTTATCTCTTCTCCCTGTAACGTCACTTTTCCATTTGGATCTCTCTCATTCACACACATGTACTCTGTCTTACTCTGACTAATCTTAATTCCTCTTCTTTCTAGTGCAAATCTCCACCTCTCCAGCTTTTCCTCCACCTCTTCCCTCCTCTCACTACAGATCACAATGTCATCTGCAAACATCATTGTCCATGGAGATTCCTGTCTAACCTCGTCTGTCAGCCTGTCCATCACCATAGCAAACAGCAAAGGACTCAGAGCAGATCCTTGGTGCAGTCCCACCCCCACACTGAACTCCTCTGTCACACCTACAGCACACCTCACCACTGTCTTACAGCCCTCATACATGTCCTGCACCGCTCTAACATACTCCTCCGTCACATCAGACTTCCTCATACAATACCATAGTTCTTCTCTACTAGGTACCCTGTCATACGCTTTCTCTAGATCTACAAAGACACAGTGCAGCTCCCTCTGACCTTCCCTGTACTTTTCTATCAGCATCCTCAAGGCAAATACTGCATCTGTAGTGCTCTTTTTAGGCATAAAACTATACTGCTGCTCACAAATTCTTACTTCAGACCTTAGCCTAGCTTCGACAACTTTTTCCCATAACTTCATCGTATGACTGATCAGTTTTATTCCTCTGTAGTTACCACAACTCTGCACGTCTCCCTTGTTCTTAAAAACAGGAACCAGCACACTTCTTCTCCATTCATCAGGCATCTTCTCACTTTCTAATATCCTGTTAAACAGCCCAGTCAGAAACTCTACTGCCACCTAAACCTAAACACTTCCATACTTCTAAACAGGGATATCGTCAGGACCGAGAGCCTTTCCACTCTTCATCCTCTTCAGTGCCCTCTTTATTTCTACCTTACTAATCCTAGCCACTTTCCACTCTACTATGGTAAAGTCTTCTACTCTTTGTTCTCTTTCATTTTCTTCATTCTTCAACTCTTCAAAGTACTCTTTCCATCTTCCCATCACATTACTGGCGTCTGTCAAGAGACATCCATCCCGCACCCTAACCTGCTGCACATCCTTCCCATCTTTGTCTCTCTGTCTTGCCAACCTGTATAGGTCCATCTCTCCCTCCTTGCTGTTCAGCTTAGCATACAAGTCGTCGAAGGCTGCTTGTTTTGCCTTTGCCACCTCTACTTTAACCTTATGCTGTATCTTCCTGTACTCTTGCCTACTCTCCTCAGTCCTCTCAGTGTCCCACATCTTCTTAACCAGCCTCTTTCTTTTGATACAATCCTGCACCTCCTCATTCCATCACCAAGTCTCTTTATCTATTTTCCTTCCAGATGACACATTTCAAGTACTCTCTTGCCTGTCTCCCTGATCACATTAGCTGTAGTTGTCCAGTCATCTGGAAGCATCTCCTGCTCACCAAGAGCCTGTCTCAACTCTTTTATAAAATTCGAGTGCACTCTTCCTTTTTCAGCTTCCACCATTTAGTCTTCTGCTCTCCCTTCATCTTCTTAAAACTTCCTCACTGCCAGGGTCATCTCACACACCACCAACCTATTGCTGTTTGGCTAAACTGTCTCCTGCTTTGTCTCCTACAGTTATTAATCTCCTTCAGATTACACCACCATCACAAAATGTAATCTATCTGTGTACTCCTTCCTCCACTCTTGTAAGTCACCCTGTGTTCCGGCCTTTTCTTGAAGAAATGTTTTCACTACAGCCAATTCCATTCTTTTCGCAAAGTCTATCACCATCTTCTGTCTGCGAATCCCCAGGCAAATTCTATCAAAAGACAATTTCTTACTCTCTTGTGTTAAAGGAGTCATGTATGATAAAGTATGCATCACACCTCTCTGGACCTCCCAGCATCGTCAAGTTCTGTCACAGCAGAAATGTTTTTTTCATCTTACAGTAGAAGTATACAAGTATAATTTGTCTGGCCAAAAAAATGAAAACATCTAAAAAACAATTAATAGTACTTTACAACAATCACAACTGAGACTCACTGGGTGGTTTCTGGGAGGATCATTAATACGATGGATCCACCAGAATCTGCAGGATAACAAAGCCCATTACATATTACCTACATTTGAACACATTCGTTACATGTAAGAATATTACAAATAAGATTACAGTATACATAATAAACAGTTGAAAATCACACGCTAAAAGCTTATGAATGGCTGTTGTTCAGGACTTTGATTGCCATTGGAATAATTTCCAGTGGATTACTTTTTTGGTTAATGGAATTGTGTACTACCCTATGTAGTACACATATGAGAAGGGCAATGGAGTGAAGAAGGGGGTGTGATGGATCTTCAGTGATCAGGGTGGCTTTCCTGATCACAACACGTTCATACAGAAGGTACAATGGAGATTGTGGTGAACTAATTTTATTTTCCTGCTCGATTAAAGATTTTTGAGAGTTTTGTTTTTTGCTTGCAAGAGAAGAAGTAGTACCAGGATGCAATATTGAAAGTGGGGATGGATTGTATTAGTGAGTGGTAAACCATGATTAGAATATTTTACTGATATTAAAATGTTTTAGTTTTCTGAGCAGGTGAAGGTGTTGTAGGTCTTTGGAGTAAACAGAGTCTGAGTGTGTCTTGAAGGACAGGTGGGTGTCCAGTTGTGTTCCATGATATTTGAAACACTCCACCTGTGTTTCAAATAGTCAGCATTGTTGCTGTCTTTCCAGATGTGTAAGCTATCCATGTCACATCCATTTGTGTTAGCATTAGCAAAAAACTCTTTTTTTTTTTAACCTACTTCTCTTTTCGGCATTTCCCTTCAGGGGTCGCCACAGCAAGTCAGTTTCTTCTAACCCTATCTGTTGCATCCTCTTTGGTCACGCCAACTATCTTCATGTCTTCCTTTCACTGTATCCATGAACCTCCTCTTTGGCCTTCCTCTAGGCCTCTTTCCTGGTGGTTCTAAACCCAGCATCCGTCTTCCGATGTACTCTCTCTCAAGGCCAGATTAGTGCAGTATAAAACTGATTGTTGTCCTATGGACAGACTCTCCCACCTCAGCACCTCAGCTGTATATCTCTGCAGTTCATCCAGAGTGACCATGGGCCTCTTGGCTCCATCTCTGATCAGTCTTCTCCATGTTTGAGCTTAATGTTTAGACAGACGGCCCGGTCTTTGTAGTTTTTTAGTGGTTTGATACTCTTTCCATTTCTATATTATCACTTGCACAGTGCTGCTTGGGATGTTTAAAGCTTAAATCTTTCTGTAACCAAATCCACAACAGTGCCCCTTGGTGCTGAGGTGGCCCCGGCAGGGGTTTCTCTTATATGCCTGGCTGGGTGGGTAAAAGGCTCCTCGGCTCGGCCTCGGGGTCCCGGGATCTGGATGGGTGCGGGCCCGGGTTGCGTGTGTTTCAGCCTCCCTCGTTCCAATCTTTTAGGGGTGGTGAGGATCTGTTGGTGCCGATGGTTCACATCGGCAGCATGCATGTAGTTTCACTCACACTCGCACACTATATTACACTGTTTACTGTCCGCTACGTCCCTTGATCCCAACCAATATTATTATAGCTCTAGTAACATGTGTTTATGTTCTACAACATTTGTTCTATAGAAGGTTTTGTTGTGTGTGTCGGCTTTATCACAGGCTTAATCTCTTGTTTGTACTTTTTTTTTCTCCTTAGATAATCCAGCAGGTTGGTCGTGATGCTGAATACTGTAGCTTCAGATAGTCTATTCACTTTATCCCCCTTTCTTCTTCTTCTGTTCCCAATTCATCTTTTTCACCCCTCCCCTTCCTCCTCTCCTTAGTAGTTCCTGTCAGGTCCAGCAAAAGGAAGCACAGAAAGCGTGGACATTTTGTTTGTAAAGCATTTAAAATAAACAAATACATTTTGCTTGGGTCGCCACACGGCACGCTGGTAGGACAAAACTGTCCAGCAATACTTGACATACAGATCATCATTCTGCTTGTCACAACCGGAAAGTACAGGTTTAAAATCAGAATCAGAATGCTTTTATTGCCATGTCAGTGAAAAATATCAGAGACTAGGAACTTGTTTTGATACAGGTGTGCAAAAATATAAAATAAAAATAATAAAAATAAAATAAATAAAAATAATAATAATAATTTTAACAAAACTAAGAGTGCTCAGAAGAAAAAGAAAAGTAGTGCAATGTTATAGAAAATAATAGAAAATAATAAAAGTAGTAAAGTGACAAGAGGGAAGTGACTAAGAGATGTGGGGATCCAGGTTATAAAGAGTTCATAAGTCCAACGGCAGAAGGGAAGAAGCTGTTTTTGTGGCGGGACGTTCTGGTCCGAATGGACCGGAGCCTCCTGCCCGAGGGGAGTCGCTCAAAAAGTCCATGTCCAGGGTGGGAAGGGTCAGCTACTATCCGACCTGCACGCCCCCGAGTCCTGGAGACGTACAGGTCTTCGAGAGATGGAAGGCTGCAGCCAATCACCTTCTCTGCGGAGCGCACAATGCGCTGCAGTCTGTGTTTGTCCCTGGCTGTGGCTCCAGCGTACCACACGGTGATGGAGGAGGTGAGGACAGACTGGATGATGGCTGTGTAAAACTGCACCAACATCTGGGCGGGCAGCTTGGCTTTCTTCAACTGCCGCAGAAAGTACATCCTCTGCTGGGCCTTTTTGATCAGGGAGCTGATGGACGGCTCCCACTTTAGGTTCTGTGTGATGATACTGCCGAGGAAGCGGAAAGAGTCTACAGTGGTGATGGAGAAGTCTGTCAGTGCAAGGGGGGTAATGGGAGCTGTGACTTTCCTAAAGTCCACGATCATCTCCACTGTCTTCTGAGCGTTGAGCTCCAGGCTGTTTTTGCTGCACCAGGACACCAGCCGGTCTACCTCCATCCTGTAGGCCGACTCATCACCATCAGAGATGAGCCCAATGAGTGTGGTGTCATCTGCAAACTTGATCAGTTTGACAGAATCATGGCTGGAAGTGCAGGAGTTGGTGTACAGGGAGAAGAGCAGGGGAGAGAGGACACAGCCCTGTGGAGATCCTGTGTTGATAGTCCGAGAGGTGGACACATTCTTCCCCAGCCGTATGCACTGCCTCCGGTCTGTTAGGAAGTCAGTAATCCACCTGCAAGTGGAGTCAGGCACGTTGAGCTGAGAGAGCTTGTCCTGAAGCAGGGTAGGGAGGATGGTGTTGAATGCAG
This sequence comes from Neostethus bicornis, assembly GCA_902685375.1. Taxonomy (NCBI): domain Eukaryota; kingdom Metazoa; phylum Chordata; class Actinopteri; order Atheriniformes; family Phallostethidae; genus Neostethus; species Neostethus bicornis. Next base: position 913,136 of record CACRXE010000044.1, on the reverse strand, counting down.
AGCTGAAGTCCACAAACAGGATCCTAGCATAGGTTCCCGGGGAGTCCAGGTGCTGCAGGGTGAAGTGGAGGACCAGGTTGATGGCGTCGTCTACAGACCTGTTGGCTCTGTAGGCAAACTGCAGAGCGTCCAGAGAGGGAGAGGTGAAGTGCTTGAGATGAGGGAGGACCAGGCGTTCGAATGACTTCATGACTACAGACGTAAGCGCCACAGGCCAGTGGTCTTTAAGTCCAGTGATACGGGGCTTCTTGGGGACAGGAACGATGGTCGACAGCTTTGAAGATGGCTGGAACGTGGCATGTCTTCAGCGAGGTGTTGAAAATGTCTGTGAAAACTGGAGACAGTTCCTCAGCACAGTGTTTCAGGGTGGCCGGGGAGACACCATCTGGGCCCGAAGCTTTCCGAGGGTTTTGCTTGCGGAAGAGCTTGAGCACATCCTGTTTTGTCACCAAGAAAGCAGTGGAGGAGGAGGGCTGGTCAGTTGGAGTGACCTCTGTTGTTAATTGGATGGGGGATGGGAGTGGATTCAAAGTGTCTGAAGGTTCTTGATCAGTGAGGGGGGGAGGAGAGTGAGACATCAAACCTGGCATAAAAGGTGTTCAGTTTCTCTGCCAGTTGTAAGTCATCAGCAGCATGTGGGGCTTTCGGCTTATAATTGGTAATTTGCCGAAGTGATCTCCAGACAGAGGCGGTGTCATTGACAGAGAATTGTTCCTTCAGACGTTTATTGTACCTGGATCTCGCCTGCTGTACCTCTCTCGAGAACCGGTACTTAGCGCCTTTGTAGCTCTCTCTGTCATTGGCTCTGTGAGCTGCTTCCTTTTCCCTCCTGATCTGTCTTAGTCTGGGTGTGAACCAGGGTTTGTCGTTGGGTTTGAGTGATCTCACTCTGGTTTTAGATGGAATAATGCTGTCCTCACAGAATCAAGCTCATCCACAGCTTCGCTGGTCGACTTCTTGGAAGTCCTCACTGCAGGTTTAGAAAGCTTCAACTTCTGTCTGTATGCCGGGATGAGGTGAACAGTGGCGGCTGGTGACGTGTGGTGCAGGGGCACCGCCCCCCCGACCTGATCATCAAAAAATATATAGCTTTTTTTTGCCGAAAAGCAAAACTCTCGATTTACAAGTCGATCTACGTTTCAACCCCCAGTATCTATATATACATATATAAACATGTATGTGTTTATAAGTATGCAAAACAGTCAAGTGTGAAGATTACATGCATTTTAATAATGTTTTACACCGTTTTATTTTATTTTATTACTTCCTGTGCAAACCGGAACGAGCAGGAAAACGTATTAGTGTGTATGTGGCTTCCGGTTTTTATGGAAAAAACGTGACGTCAGCTCTAAATTTTTTTTCCATTCATGTGTATTGCAAACCATAACCACGCCCGCGGGGCGCAGATATTTTCCGCCCATCGGGTGTGTAATAGGTTATCCTCTCTGTCAGTCTGTTACATGAACCAATCAATTAGCTATAAGCTGACCTATAAATCCCACCCACGCCACGCCCTTTCTTTTCACTGCGGAATTCTGGGAGTCTTCATCATGGCGTCGGAAGCTAGTTCAGTTGCTAACAATGCCAGTGGCTTTTTTAAAGAGAATTTAGTGTCGTCCCTTCTACAGAATCCGTTTTCTAAGCGTTCTAAAGAAGAAAAAAGAAGAGTGAAGGAGCTTGGACCGGACACCCCAGATTTGACTGTGCAACAAAACAGTGGAGATTGCGGCCGCTTTTATGTGAGAGGATAATGAAGGTCTATGAAAAGTGGCGGTGGCTAACAGGATGAGAAACATTTTTTTTGTTTCCCCTGCTTATTGTTTAGTTCAGCAGCAACTGAAAAGGTGTGGATATCAACGGGGTGAGTGACTTGAAGCATTTCTCTGAAAAGTGCAAACGTCATGAAACTTGCCGCACCCATCTTGATAGTAGCTATAAGTTAGGTGTTTTTGGCAGTAGTAACATCCTGGCACAATTAAATGAAGGCTACCGAACTGGCATAAGGAAACATAATGAAGAAGTCACCAAAAACAGACACATATTGTCACAAATAATTTTATATTTATTTTCTATATATATTTATATATACTTTTATATAATATATCTAAAAAAAAAATTTTGTGTGTTTGAAAAATGTGCGCCCCCCCAGTTTTTTTTACCACCAGCCGCCACTGGAGGTGAACCATGTCATGATCAGAGAAACCCAGAGCAGCTCGAGAAACAGCCTTGTAGGCTTTACTGGCTGTATTGTAGCAGTGATCCAATGTGTTCTTTTCCCTGGTTGGGCAGTTTACAAACTGTCTGTACTTTGGGAGTTCCTGGCTCAGATTTCCCTTGTTAAAATCCCCGAGGATAATAACTAGAGAGTCCGGGAAGTTTTGCTCCACACACAGAATTTGGTCCGCGAGCGCGCGTGGGGCCTCGTGCACGTTTGCGCATGGCGGAATGTAAACAGCAGCCAGAATGAATGAAGCAAACTCCCGTGGAGAATAAAATGGTCTACAGTTTATAAAGAAGTATTCCAGAACCGGAGAGCAAAGCTGGGAGATCACAGACACATCCGAACACCAGGAGTGGTTGATGTAGAAACAGAGCCCTCCACCTTTTGTTTTTCCACCGGAGAAATCCCTCTGTCTGTCAGCGCGGAAGAGCTGAAATCCTTCCAGCTGAAGCGCGCAGTCTGGTATCTGCTCGTTGAGCCATGTCTCCGTGAAGCATAGGACACAGGAGGAAGAGAAGTCCCTGTTTCGTCGCATTAGCAGCGCTAGCGCGTACATCTTGTTGGTAAGTGAGCGGACATTAGAGAGAAAAAGACTCGGCAAAGGCGTACGCGAGCCACGTCTGCGGAGACGAACGAGGATTCCCGCACGCTTTCCTCTCTTCTGGCCTCTCACTTTTTTAGCCAATATTTGGACTAAATCTGCCGCAGCCACTAAAAAAACTGGTAGTAGGTCCGTGGGGGTCATAGTACTGAGATTTAAGAGCTCTTCACGAGTGTAAGAGCACGCTGATACACCATTTTCCAACAAAAACAGAGGAAGAAAAGATAAATAAATAAAAAGAAAAGATAAATAAATAAATAAAAACAAATCCACAACAGTATCTCGGACCTGCCTGGTGTGCTCCTTGTTCTTTATGTTGCACTCTGCACTTTAAACGGATCTCTGACACGATCACAGAGAAGGTGCATTTATTTGGAGACTTGATTAAATACATGTTGATTCTATTTATATTCAGAAGTCATTTCGGTCAACATCGGATCATTCAGAGAGCCTCACCAAACACCTGGAGAGATTTTTCTGCACTCAAAGTAAAGAGACTAAACAATTTTTCACATTCAATTCTTCAGTTTTTTTTATTTGTTAAAAAGGTTTAAAATATCCAATAAATTTCATTCCGCTTAATGATTGTGTCCCATTTGATGATTCTTCACAACAAAATTACAGCTTCATATCTTTATGTTTGAAGTTTAAAACTTGGAAAAAGGTTGTGAACCGTTAAGAAATCAAATGTAGGCGAAGAACAAAAGAGATTTTTTTTTTAATTACAAACAAAGGTGCATATTTGTAGTTGTCTAAAACAAATTTAATGGACATTAAGAAAAATAGGAAAAGAAGACAAAACAAACTCTGTTTTACTTCATTTTCATTTGGCTGCAGTTTAAAAAATTATCTTAGAGATTACTTTTTTCAAACTTTCTGTCATATTTATGTCATTCAGTATTTCTAGCACAGGCCTGCAGAGGGAGACAAACGACCAGAACACCATCACGTTTAAACAATGGTTGTTTTTTGTAAATAAAAGTTAAATAATTAAAAAAAAAAATCCTTCTCAATTTTATATAAAGTGGAAAGTCATTTCCTTTTTTTTTTTTTTTTTTTTTTTAGTTTGGTCACTTTATGTCCTGTGACCGTGATCTCCAGCTCTCACTGGATCGATTTGCTGCCGGTGCGGCATCAGCAATAACTAGGACGCTGCATCGGTCCGTAGTGGTAAAAAGAGAGCTGAGCCGAAAAGCAAAACTCTCGATTTACAAGTCGATCTACGTTTCAACCCTCACCTATGGTCACCAGCTGTGGGTGGTGACCGACAGAATGAGATCGCAGGTACAAGCGGCCGAAATGAGCTTCCTCCTCCAGGGTTCAGGGCTCTCACTCAGAGATCGGGTAGGGAGCTCCGCCATCCAGGAGGAGCTTGGTGTCAAGCCACTCTTCCTCCAGGTCGAGAGGAGCCAGATGGGGTGGGTAGGGCATCTGGTCAGGATACCCCCCCAAGCGCCTTGCGGGCGAGGTGTTTCAGGTACGTCCCACTGGGAGGAGACCAAGGGGCAGACCCCGGACCTGCTGGAGAGACTATGTCTCACAGCTGGCTGGGGAAAGACTTGGGATCCTTCCAGGTGAGCTGGACGATGCAGCCAGGGTGAGTGAGGCCTGGGCTGCCCGTTTGAGGCTGTTGCCCCTGCAACCCGACCCCGGAACAAGCGGAAGATGACGGAACGGAAACTTAAAAGAAGTTTTAAAAAGATGAAGTTTAGGGAATTTCTTGAATGTAAAGAGTTCAAAGAGAGCGAGACGGGGTGTACTAGGTGAGCAGATCAGCTTGTCAGAAGGCTTGTGAGTGTCCTTGAAAAGAAAGGTTGCTACATTGGTCACTGATTTGTTTTGAATGTCAGAACTGTTTATTTGTAAATTTTGAGTTGGTATATTGGTTTGGCTAGCAAAAATAAATGAGTGAGATGGTAATTATTTGATTTTTTTAATTAATGTGCCTAATAATTCTGCACAGCAATATAGTTACCTGCACACACAGATATCCTCCCAAGATGGCCAAAACACTTAAACTTCCAAAAATATTCATCTTAGATATGTATGAGTCTTTTGGGTTTATTGAGACTATAGTAGTTGTTTAATAAAAAAATTAATCCTCAAAAATGCATCTTGCCTAATAATTCTGAACACAGTGTATAATTAATTCAATTTTATTTGTATAGCCCAAAATCACAGAATTTCCGTCTCAGTGGGCTTCACAAGAAAAACAGGAATGTATTAACACAAATACACAGCAAGAAAAATAACTAACAAATGCTAACTAAACAAGACTAGCACATTTATGCGCTTAGACTCTCCTTCACGGTGAGGAAAAACTCCTAAAAAACCCATAAGTGGGGAAAAAAATAAGAAACCTCGTGGGGATCCACATGAAATAGAGATCCCTCCCCCGGGACGAGCAACCAATGTGTCAAAGATTATTGTTTAAATATTTGCTTATTCTACTCTACAGTTAAATATCTAAAGAAGTCAATTGATGTTCTTCATCCTGATGGAAACACGGGAGACTCCTCAGCCCAGCAATGCCCTGGACGGGGATGAGTAGATGGATTTCATTCTGTTGGAGCGGGGATGATGAAGCGCAGAGTCTGAATTTAAAAATGCCCCTCCACAATAAATTTGAACAAATTGACTGAGTTAAAATATGAGCTCAATACAATACTGTCACAAGAGGCTGAACTTAGTTTGTTTTGGGCCAGACAAAAATACTTTGAAGAAAGTGATAAGGCTGGATAGCTTTTAGCTAGATATATCAAGCAGAAGGAAGCTAGGTTTGCCATCTCAGCAGTTCAGGACAACAATGGCCACCTTGTCTTTGAACCACAAAAAATAAACAAGATATTCAGTGATTTCTACAAGGAGCTTTACAGTCTGAATCACGAGCCTCTAAAAATGACATTGATACTTAATTGTAGAGTTTAATCTACAAAGATTAAGTTGGTCCCTAAAGTGACCAGGTACCAATTCAAGTGTCTTGACCAATCTATTACTATTGAGGAGATAGTGGATGTTATCAAAAACCTTCCCTCGAGTAAAGCTCCTGGGTTAGACGGCTTTACAGCTGAGTTTTACAAACACTTTTCACAGGAACATGCACCGTTACTGCTTAGAATATACAATAAATCCTTTGACAAACAGACACTTCCGCCACCACTCTCCGAAGCAATTATAACGCTCATTCTAAGAAAAGATAAAGACCCATCTGACTGCAAAAGCTACCAGCCTATAAGCTTGACCTCTTGTGATAGTAAAAATTCTGTCAAAAGTTTTGGCCAATCGGCTAAATAAGGTTGTCGCTTCCCTGATCCACCCAGATCAGGTTGATTTTATTCAATCTCGTTCTTCTGCTAATAATGTCAGAAGATTAACTGACATTATGTGGGTGGTGAAGGATATTAAATTTCCCATGGCAGCTATTTCATTAGACGCTGAAAAGGCTTTTGACAGGGTCGAATGGCAGTATTTGTTTGGTACTTTAGAATGTTTTGGGTTCAATGAAAAGTTTATCAGATGGATTTGACGCATGTGTATATATATATATACACACACACCCTAAGGCCTCGATACTTTCAAATGGTATAATCAGTCCATCATTTGAATTAAGAAGGGGTACCAGACAAGGAGACCCTCTATCTCCCCTGCTTTTCGCCCTTGCCTTGAAACCACCGGCGCCTGGTATACGGAAAAAGACAAGATTCCCTGGTATTACAATAGGACAATGTTGTCATAAACTAATGTTGTATGCAGATGATATTCTCCTTCTAGTGTCAGACCTAGTCAACTCACTTCCTCATCTATGCTCATTAATAAAAAAGGTTTACTTTTATTTTAGACATATTTTAAAATTTAAAGAGCTTCACTGTTAACAAATTGTGCAATTTATGTTTAAAGTTAAAACAAAAATCTAGTGTCCTCCCACAGCTTACTAAGACGGTGTGGTATTGAAAGGCTATGCGTCCGCCTATTAACTATCTGTTGACAATTCAGGGGCAAACATTGGTCTGCACCTTAAATTTAATGAAGACAACAAATACGTTTATGAATAACCCGAGTGAAGAGGAAAGGATTCAAACTGACTTGTTTGTGCGATTATAGGAGTAAAACTATTTGCGGCGATGCATAAGAAAATCCTTTTCACTAAGCAAACTTAGCTATTGCTCCCAAACGGGGGTAAACCAATTCCACACATCAGCATGCAATATCTTCAAAGAAGATACAAAGATAAAGATCGAGCTCAAAAAAGACACACCGGCGAAAAACCATGTAGACATATTTATGAACAGTTAACAAGAATTCCAAACAAAAATGCAGTGAAACACTAGCAAATTTGAAAACGCTGTGACTCACACAAAAACATGATTTATATTTTTACAAATAAAAACAGTGATCAGCCAACAAACGTAGAACATTGTTCGTGGCAACAGGGCAACTTTCTACGAATCTTCGTTTTGACAAGATTTGGTTTTACGAAAAAGGACTGAATACTATAAATTTATTTTGACTAAGTTTAAAAATACCAACTTGATCCTTGATATTTAGAACAAAGCCAAGATTTCACGAAGATGACAATGTCATAATTGACTGTAATTATTTTGAAGAATAAAAAGCGTAATGAAGCAATGGCACAGAACGTTAACTCTTTATAAAGATCATAATATCAAAGCGACAATTTTATCAGATGATTTTGACAACCTTTTTAACAATCCAATTACCCCACAAAACTTCTTTGAAAAGCGATTTAAATGTCTGCTTTATCGTTGCAGACTTGAATTATGAAACGATTGTCAAGGGAACAACTCCTGACATTCCTGTCAGGAGATTCCTTTCTGCAACTTTATGTTCTTGGAGACCCCTTAGCTCTCAGTTGGATAAACGTCTGCTCTCTCGTAGTGCGTCCTTATGCTTGGGAGGAAACTGTTGGTTGGTAAATGGAAAGGTCCTCTCCCTCATTCACTCTCTCTCAATGACTCCTTACCCCAACATGTAAACCTTTTGTTTTCTCACAATAAATTAAAATGATGTATTGACTTTGGGATTGCCTCGAATTGTAAAAATACTAATCTGATTACTTTGCCAAAAACACATTTGTGTATTAGTATGAAACCGTCTAGAATTGGAATCTTACATTAATTGGAAGATTTCTTTTTTATCCACAGTGTAGTATCCACAGTATTAAACGAACCTTGTTGTTTGAACCAAAAAGGGGGTAAACAAATCATCACAAAGCATTATCTTACAAAGTAAAATATTAAGAAGGACTGAATACCATAAATTTATTTTGACCAAGTTTCAAAATATGATTTTACCAAGATGGCAATGTCATAATTGACTCCGTAAACTTTTCTTACTTCAAGAACTGTCTTCCTGAACGCTCCGTTGTGTACTTTAATTAACAGAAAGTTTCTGCTATTCAGCAAGCTGCAATTTTGGCAGACGAATTTACACTAACGCACAAGACAACCTATTCACGAGAGGGGCACGTGTCAAAAAACTGTGGGAAAGAATCAGAAAGCCCATTAAATATACTTTTCACAACAGTTGTTGAACAGGAAGACAGAAACAGTGTTTTTATTGCCATAGAACAGGTCATTAGGTTGCAGATTGTGATATTCTTCAGAAGAAACGTCCTGAGTCAAAACCTTGAGAGGTTAGTTTGATCATAATTGTTTTGGAGCATATATAAGATTGATGGCAGCTGTTTGTTGCGCCCTAATGAACAGCCCCAGAAGGTTCTGCGTGTGGTATGTGCCAAACAAACCAGTGAACGAAAAATCTCGCAAGAGACCAGATGATTGACCAAACAAAATCAGTCAGTTTGGACTGATATTGTTTGGATTATTAGTCCAAACAAAGACTGATGTAATAAAATAATTTAAAAAGTTGGTTTCTGACTACACAATGATGCCAGACAAGATGATAGCTTTTTCTCCCACCCTGAACCGAATAGATGGAGAAATGGAAAGGACAGCGGTAAAACCTGCTCAAAAATTTGGGGTGATGGACCCCTAGCTTCGTTCCAGTTGTTATCCAAATGGTTTTCACTCTTCTACAGATTACGTAAAGAAGTGAACATAGGTCCACTCAGGAGAAAAAACCTATTTGTTGTGTTGCTCTAAAACGAACATTTAGATAATGACACCCAAGTCATTATCCAAATGGTTTTTCAAACTTCTACAGATTACGTAGAGAAGTGCACATAGGTCCACTCAGGAGAAAAACCTATTTGTCATGTTGCTCTAAACAAACATTACCGCTGACTTGAAGTAAATAAAATCTAAGAGCGGAGATGTTAGATGACTATGACATACATGCATCATTTGTGTATTAAAATGAAACTGTCTGGAATTGGAATCTGAAGAAGAATCAGTAGAAGAAAAAAATTTCTCAGCTGCATATCAGCAGCTTCAGTTCATCTCACACTCCTCTCTACGTGGATCAACTGGTATTGGATTAAAAAACTAATCTGGTTCACTTCAAAATATTTAGTAAAGTAGCTCGAAAGAGAACTATTTCCCACTCTCAGGCCTGAGGAACCTGTGGAGTCAGCAGTACCACCTACTGAAACTCTACTGAAACTGTGTTCAGTCTGCCATCCCATAATCTCATCTAATAACTCACTCCTGCCTAAAAGAGAATTCTATGTAATACTATCGCATCTTGAGGCAGCTCAAAGGGAAACCCAAAAAAGAAACATCCAGGGACCACAGTGGTGGTGCTCATCCTTGTCTTTGTGGCCACCACACCCGGCACTTTCGAATGACTCCAACCAAAGACATGCAAACCGTTAAACTGAGCAATTCGACCGAATCTGAAAAAAGCAGCTGGATCTGCATTAAAGACCATCTCGAGTAACACAGGCTTTTGAGGAAATGCAGAAAAAAATTATTTTTACTAAGCAAACTTAGTGGCGCAAACAAGGTGCAAACCAATACCCTATATAAAGCAATATCTTTCCTATCTGCACCCTTAAAACAGCTTAAAGCAAACTTAGTTGTGGGGCCCAAACACAACTAAGATTTATTACAACATTCATTAAAAAAAACAAAAACGCCATAGTATGATTGTTTCATGAATCTATATTAATTTCTTTTGACGTGCGTACAGATTTAGTCTGAGGAAAAAAAATCAGAGGCTCAAAAATCAAGGAAAAAAAGTAACGAAGAACATCTCGAGCAACTAGGCTTCGCCTAAGAAAAGCTGGTGCCAATAAAAAAGAAAACATTGGCAAACAACTGGACGTATGCAGGTCAACTACTACGATTTTGGAACAAGTCTGAGAAAACCAGGTGGATCTGCATAAATGACCATCTTGAGCAACACAGGGTTGAAAAGCAAGGGCCATGCTTCGCCTAATAAAATATGGGTGACAATTCAGGAAAAACATTGACCTGCGTACAGATTTAGTCTGAGGGAAAAAAATCACAGGCTCAAAAATCAAGGAAAAAAAGAAACGAAGAACATCTCGAGCAACGAGGCTTCGCCTAAGAAAAGCTGGTGCCAATATAAAAGAAAACATTGGCAAACAACTGGACGTATGCAGGTCAACTACTACGATTTTGGAACAAGTCTGAGAAAACCAGCTGGATCTGCATAAATGACCATCTTGAGCAACACAGGGTTAAAAAGCAACGGCCATGCTTCGCCTAATAAAATATGGGTGACAGTTCAGGAAAAACATTGACCTGCGTACAGATTTAGTCTGAAGGAAAAAAATCACAGGCTCAAAAATCAAGGAATGAAAGAAACGAAGAACATCTCGAGCAACTAGGCTTCGCCTAAGAAAAGCTGGTGCCAATAGCTGGTAAAAGCTGGTGCCAATATAAAAGAAAACATTGGCAAACAACTGGACGTATGCAGGTCAACTACTACGATTTTGGAACAAGTCTGAGAAAACCAGGTGGATCTGCATAAATGACCATCTTGAGCAACACAGGGTTGAAAAGCAAGGGCCACGCTTCGCCTAATAAAATATGGGTGACAGTTCTGGAAAAACATTGACCTGAAATCTAATTTTGAAAAAATTATTACGTTCCTGCATACACAAGGAGAACAAAGAAGGATTTTAATGAACTTTTTTAGTGCACACAGAAGTAAAACTCCGGATAAAACTACAATTAAGAGGCAAACATTGGACTGCACCTTAAACTACTCCGTAAACTTTCTTACTCTGAATCTCTGCGCACTTTCAGAGTTCTTCATGACTTCTTCTTCATGACAAAGAGATTATACTTGTTCTTATTTATAAAATTTGTACGAAACCAAGACATTGAAGAAAAAGTCAAGGTTGGTTGACAAACAACAGACAACTAGTCATTCATGATGAATCTGACTGAAATTCTGACAAAGCTGAGGATTTTATTGAGGACAGGAAGCGATCATGTCACATGACAATCTTCTTCTTCTTCTTCTTTAGTTTGCGGCATGAAGCACCAAGCTGGGTGCATTACCGCCACCTACTGACTGTCGCGAACCTCAAATCCTCCTCAATAACCCTGTACACCTCAAAAAAGTGTACAGGGCACCAAAACCCTTCCCCTGACGTCCATACAAAAACACCTCCTCCAAGCTCACTTGTCTCATCCCAACACTCCTCAGCACCACCATCATAGCCTCTCTTTCTTCCTCATACTTTCTACACGCTAACACCACGTGACTAACCCCTTCCAACTCCCCATGGGTGTCACATGACAATCTAACAGGGGGCTGGATTTATAAAGGGCAGGGAGATGATTGGACAGAGATGACAGACACAGCTGTGGGGAGAGAGAGATAATCAGGAGAGAGAGATTCAGTGGAAAAACAAGTCCACCCATTTCAGTTTTAATGATTAATGGAGGAATACATTGCCTGCATTATATTTAAGTTGTTTATCACTTTCCTTTCACTGGATTTTTATATCTGTAGTGTTCCAACCTGTTTCTTTTTAAAAACAGGTCTGGGAAAAATTGAATATTGGGAGAAATTTGAAAAACAGATTGGCCAGGTGGGAGGAAGAGATCATTTAGCATATGGCAGCATGGTGATGACTATGAATTGAAATATGTTGATTAACTTTTGGTTGTTTGCGGCTCATTTGAGGTTTTTTTTTCTTTAGGATAAAATATACTCTGTCTCTATCGTAAAAACTTTTCATTAGAACTGAGGTTTTTAGTCTAGTTTATTATCTGTGTCTGCAGTTGGTTTGAGGTGGTGCTTGCACTGTTGTTGTGTGTGCCTCTTTGGATTTGTGGTTTTTAGTGACTTATTGTTGTAAGCCTTTTAATGTTAAAAAACAGCTTGGTATTAAATGTGTGATAAGGTGATGTTACACATGGATGCCACTTCTGCTTGAGTCCGGCCTAAACAGGCTCCTTCTTGGAAGAAGAGATCATACTTGTCCGTTGTGTGATTCCAAACAGTGAAATTGTGGCCATTATTAATAAATTGGAAACAATGCCCCAAAATGAGAAAGCCTATCCGTTTATCTGTGGGTGTAATGCTGTTGCGGCTCATTTGAGTTTTTTTTTTCTTTAGGATAAAATATACTCTGTCTCTATCGTAAAAACTTTTCATTAAAACTGAGGTTTTTAGTCTAGTTTATTATCTGTGTCTGCAGTTGGTTTGGTGTGATGCTTTTTGTCAAAAACTCAGCATGTTTCTTATGACTCAACTCCTCTTGGCTTCCTGACACTTTAATACCTGCTGAGGAGAAATCTAAGATTGTTTGCTTGTCAGTTGCATCTTGGTTCGAGGTCTGAAACCTTCTGGTTCTGGGTGGATTTTTCTGAAGGTCAAGTTGATCCGCGGATCTCTGTCATGGTACTGTTTGGCCACTTGATGCTGCCAGTCATCTTGTGTTGCTCCTTCCATCAGTAGAAGAGTTCCGTGGCTCAGCGGAACTCTGATCCGCTCCACATAAGTGTAGTCTCCGTTATCCTCTGGTGGAGGTTGTTTGCGGAGGGTGAAAACTCTGGTGTCGCCCAGACTGAGTGAAGCGATGGTAGGTTTGTCACCCAGGGAGGCCTCGTCGTCACTGTGCCAGCCGATACTGTCATGCCCATCGCGATACAAATTACACAGCAGTGAGTTGAAGTTGTGACCACTCATTTCCTCCACTGCCTCGCGGAGAGTGACCAGCACTGGATGCCACTCTGAGTTGGCAGGCATTGTAGATCGAGCGTAGCTGTATGGCAGCTCTCCGTAACAGCAGGTCATTCTGGGTTCGTCATAAGCTTCACCTTGTCTGTAGTTGGTCTTCTGAGACCAGGGAAGCTCCTGCAGCAGCTTACTAAACATCCAGTCAGCCTGGTCTTGGAGTAGAAACCCAGGACGCAAACGTAGTCGAGATGTTCCTGATGGTCCATGGCTGATTTCATAATCACCCATCTTATCTATCACCTTTTCTGGAGGAACATTTCTAACTTGCGTAGCAGGCTGGTGAAATTCAAATGTGTTTGAGGTTGTCTTGTCACCAAGCTGCACTGTTGTTGTGTGTGCCTCTTTGGATTTGTGGTTTTTAGTGACTTTTATTGTTGTAAGCCTTTTAATGTTAAAAAACAGCTTTGAATAAAAGGTGTGAGAAGGTGATGTCACACATGGATGCCACCTCTGCTTGAGTCCAGCCTAAACGGGCTCCTTCCTGGAAGAAGAGATCATACTTGTCCGTTGTGTGATTCCAAACAGTGAAATTGTGGCCATTATTAATAAATTGGAAACAATGCCTCAAAATGAGAAAGCCTATCCGTTTATCTGTGGGTGTAATGCTGTTGTAAATGGCTGTGCTGTCGGCTGCTTGGATGAATCCCTGATACGGTTTTAAAATGTTTTGGTACTACACGCAAACCTCGCATTTTCATACGACTTGATTGTTCGTCTTTTTATGACCAGTGTTGAACATGTTGGACGCAAAAAAGTTAATGGCACCAAGTAAATCCTCCCCAGTCTTGTACAGCTGCTTTTGAGTTTCTGCACTGTAGTCGAATTGAACCTGTGAATAAAATTAACAATTACATAACTCCTAAAAATACCAACAAGAGCACAAATCTGCCAAATGACACACAGGAATACAAGCTCTTAAAGCTCACCAGGAGTTCTGTGGATACCTGACTAAGGTCGGTGAAGGTGTCGCTTAGCCCATGCTGCCTCTTCATCAGGTTGGAGAAGTGATAGGTCAGCTGTTTGGCCACTTGCAGCACATTTTCATGTATTTTTTTATATTTCTCAGCAATGACATTTTAAGAATATAAAACTTGGTAAAAAAATACTTATTTAAAACTGTACAATCACCAAGTACACAGAGTGACCAAAATAACCAGCTTTATTTGGCGTCGGTCGATTTACGACATAGTTTTACATCATAGTAATTTTCTAAATTGATAAAGTCCATTAATTGTGTAGTGAGGGATTTAAAGCCTTTAAGCATCTGTAATAATTGGGTGACGTGTGGTGGTGTACGAAAGTTGACTGCTTTGCAGATATAACTTACTGTTGGTTATTTTATAGATCGTTACTCCCACAATAACGAGAGACCACCGTGTACTTAATAAAGCGAAATACAAATATTTGAGGAACAACAGAAAAGAATTACTTCTCCCCACTGGTTTATTTTGTTGTCCTCCAGAAGACGTTTGACATCCACATCTGAGTGAAGCTGTTCGTTCTTGTGGGCTAGTATGAACCTCTAAATAGAGTTGCCTGATTTCGTGAGAAAAACATTTCTCTCACTAAAAAGGTGTCATCCCATGATAAAAGCTACTTTAAATCAATGGTTAAGGACTCTTGCTCTGTTAGGCAGAGACTTTCGGTTTCGTTGATGGAAACCGAAAACTCTTTCAGAGTTTAAAATGTCTTTCGATCCCTGATACGGTTTTATAATGTTTCGGTACTACACGCCAACATCGCATCTCGCAGAAATGATAGGTCAGCTCTCTGGCCAGTTGCAGCATATTTTCATGTTATCTTTTGATATCTCTCAGCTTTTCGATCTGAGCCTCCAACTGATTCAATTAGAATTTTTTACAGATTTTGAAAGTTTACTTCTCCAGGAAGAATGGCCCAAATTATGTACGAATAGGGCTTTTTTTTTACACAATTATTGACAAAAATGACAAAAACGTGTTTTTTTGTTTGTTTTTTTTGTCAGAGATGACAGACACAGCTGTGGGGAGAGACAGATGATCAGGAGAGAGATTCAGTGGAAAAACAAGTCCACCCATTTCAGTTTTAGATTCAAAGCCTAATGAAGATGGTTTGCACCTTAATGTTGTGCATCTTGAATCAGCATACTACTTTGACACCGACACATTCTCCTATACCAAACTCATTGTTACATAAACTTGGCATTAATGTGTGATTAATGAAGGAATACATTGCCTGCATTATATTTACAGTATGTTGTTTATCACTTTTCTTTCACTGGATTTTTATATCTGTAGTGTTCCAACCCGTTTCTTTTTAAAAACAGGTCTGGGAAAAATTGAATATTGGGAGAAATTTGAAAAACAGATTGGTCAGGTGGGAGGAAGAGATCATTTAGCATATGGCAGCATGGTGATGACTATGAATTGAAATACGTTGATTAACTTTTGGTTGTTTGCGGCTCATTTGAGTTTTTTTTTTCTTTAGGATAAAATATACTCTGTCTCTATCGTAAAAACTTTTCATTAAAACTGAGGTTTTTAGTCTAGTTTATTATCTGTGTCTGCAGTTGGTTTGGTGTGATGCTTTTTGTCAAAAACTCAGCATGTTTCTTATGACTCAACTCCTCTTGGCTTCCTGACACTTTAATACCTGCTGAGGAGAAATCGAAGATTGTTTGCTTGTCAGTCGCATCTTGGTTCCAGGTCTGAAACCTTCTGGTTCTGGGTGGATTTTTCTGGAGGTCAAGTTGATCCGCAGACCTCTGTCATGGTACTGTTTGGCCACTTGATGCTGCCAGTCATCTTGTGTTGCTCCTTCCATCAGTAGAAGAGTTCCGTGGCTCAGCGGAACTCTGATCCGCTCCACATAAGTGTAGTCTCCGTTATCCTCTGGTGGAGGTTGTTTGCGGAGGCTGAAAACTCTGGTGTCGCCCAGACTGAGTGAAGCGATGGTAGGTTTGTCACCCAGGGAGGCCTCGTCGTCACTGTGCCAGCCGATACTGTCATGCCCATCGCGATACAAATTACACAGCAGTGAGTTGAAGTTGTGACCACTCATTTCCTCCACTGCCTCGCGGAGAGTGACCAGCACTGGATGCCACTCTGAGTTGGCAGGCATTGTAGATCGAGCGTAGCTGTATGGCAGCTCTCCGTAACAGCAGGTCATTCTGGGTTCGTCATAAGCTTCACCTTGTCTGTAGTTGGTCTTCTGAGACCAGGGAAGCTCCTGCAGCAGCTTACTAAACATCCAGTCAGCCTGGTCTTGGAGTAGAAACCCAGGACGCAAACGTAGTCGAGATGTTCCTGATGGTCCATGGCTGATTTCATAATCACCCATCTTATCTATCACCTTTTCTGGAGGAACATTTCTAACTTGCGTAGCAGGCTGGTGAAATTCAAATGTTTTTGAGGTTGTCTTGTCACCAAGCTGCACTGTTGTTGTGTGTGCCTCTTTGGATTTGTGGTTTTTAGTGACTTTTATTGTTGTAAGCCTTTTAATGTTAAAAAACAGCTTTGAATAAAAGGTGTGAGAAGGTGATGTCACACATGGATGCCACCTCTGCTTGAGTCCAGCCTAAACGGGCTCCTTCCTGGAAGAAGAGATCATACTTGTCCGTTGTGTGATTCCAAACAGTGAAATTGTGGCCATTATTAATAAATTGGAAACAATGCCTCAAAATGAGAAAGCCTATCCGTTTATCTGTGGGTGTAATGCTGTTGTAAATGGCTGTGCTGTCGGCTGCTTGGATGAATCCCTGATACGGTTTTAAAATGTTTTGGTACTACACGCAAACCTCGCATTTTCATACGACTTGATTGTTCGTCTTTTTATGACCAGTGTTGAACATGTTGGACGCAAAAAAGTTAATGGCACCAAGTAAATCCTCCCCAGTCTTGTACAGCTGCTTTTGAGTTTCTGCACTGTAGTCGAATTGAACCTGTGAATAAAATTAACAATTACATAACTCCTAAAAATACCAACAAGAGCACAAATCTGCCAAATGACACACAGGAATACAAGCTCTTAAAGCTCACCAGGAGTTCTGTGGATACCTGACTAAGGTCGGTGAAGGTGTCGCTTAGCCCATGCTGCCTCTTCATCAGGTTGGAGAAGTGATAGGTCAGCTGTTTGGCCACTTGCAGCACATTTTCATGTATTTTTTTATATTTCTCAGCAATGACATTTTAAGAATATAAAACTTGGTAAAAAAATACTTATTTAAAACTGTACAATCACCAAGTACACAGAGTGACCAAAATAACCAGCTTTATTTGGCGTCGGTCAATTTACGACATAGTTTTAAATCATAATAATTTTCTAAATTGATAAAGTCCATTAATTGTGTAGTGAGGGATTTAAAGCCTTCAGGCAACTGTGGTAATTGGGTGACGTGTGGTGGTACGAAAGTTGACATCTTTGCAGATATCACTTACTGTTGGTTAATTTTTTAGATCGTTACTCCCACAATAACGAGAGACCACCGTGTACTTAATAAAGCGAAATACAAATATTTGAGGAACAACAGAAAAGAATTACTTCTCCCCACTGGCTTATTTTGTTGTCCTCCAGAAGCTTACGTTTGACATCCACATCTGAGTCAAGCTGTTCGTTCCTGTGGGCCAGTATGAACCTCTAAATAGAGTTGCCTAATTTCGTGAGAAAAACACATCTCTCACTACAAAGGTGTCATCCCATGATAAAAGCTACTTTAAATCAATGGTTAAGGACTCTTGCTCTGTTAGGCAGAGACTTTCGGTTTCGTTGATGGAAACCGAAAACTCTTTCAGAGTTTAAAATGTCTTTCGATCCCTGATACGGTTTTATAATGTTTCGGTACTACACGCCAACATCGCATCTCGCAGAAGTGATAGGTCAGCTCTCTGGCCAGTTGCAGCACATATTCATGTTATCTTTTGATATCTCTCAGGTTTTCGATCTGAGCCTCCAACTGATTCAATTAGAATTTTTTACAGATTTTGAAAGTTTACTTCTCCAGGAAGAATGGCCCAAATTTTGTACGAATAGGGCATTTTAACTCAATGTTACATAAACTTGGCATTAATGTGTGATTAATGGAGGAATACATTGGCTGCATTATATTTAAGTTAAAGATTCCTTTAGCTGGATTTTTTTTTCTTTTTTGTAGCTATTATTGTGGCGCATAAAGGGTTAAAAAGTCAGCATTCTTGAAACGTTAATATTCACATGGGATTGAATATAAATGTTCAGTCTCATTTGATCATCCAGTTTGACATCTGACTAAAATGTTCATTGTTATGCATCGTTAAAAAAAAAAACATTAAATGACATTTTAAGAATATAAAACTTGGTAAAAAAATACTTATTTAAAACTGTACAATCACCAAGTACACAGAGTGACCAAAATAACCAGCTTTATTTGGCGTCGGTCAATTTACGACATAGTTTTAAATCATAATAATTTTCTAAATTGATAAAGTCCAATAATTGTGTAGTGAGGGATTTAAAGCCTTCAGGCATCTGTGGTATTTGGGTGACGTGTGGTGGTACGAAAGTTGACATCTTTGCAGATATCACTTACTGTTGGTTATTATTTTAGATCGTTACTCCCACAATAACGAGAGACCACCGTGTACTTAATAAAGCGAAATACAAATATTTGAGGAACAACAGAAAAGAATTACTTCTCCCCACTGGCTTATTTTGTTGTCCTCCAGAAGCTTACGTTTGACATCCACATCTGTGTCAAGCTGTTCGTTCTTGTGGGCCAGTATGAACCTCTAAATAGAGTTGCCTAATTTCGTGAGAAAAACATATCTCTCACTACAAAGGTGTCATCCCATGATAAAAGCTACTTTAAATCAATGGTTAAGGACTCTTGCTCTGTTAGGCAGAGACTTTCGGTTTTGTTGATGGAAACCGAAAACTCTTTCAGAGTTTAAAATGTCTTTCGATCCCTGATACGGTTTTATAATGTTTCGGTACTACACGCCAACATCGCATCTCGCAGAAGTGATAGGTCAGCTCTCTGGCCAGTTGCAGCACATTTTCATGTTATCTTTTGACATCTCTCAGCTTTTCGATCTGAGCCTCCAACTGATTCAATTAGAATTTTTTACAGATTTTGAAAGTTTACTTCTCCAGGAAGAATGGCCCAAATTATGTACGAATAGGGCGTTTTAACTCAATGTTACATAAACTTGGCATTAATGTGTGATTAATAGAGGAATACATTGGCTGCATTATATTTAAGTTAAAGATTCCTTTAGCTGGATTTTTTTTTCTTTTTTGTAGCTATTATTGTGGCGCATAAAGGGTTAAAAAGTCGGCATTCTTGAAACGTTAATGTTCACATGGGATTGAATATAAATGTTCAGTCTCATTTGATCATTCAGTTTGACATCTGACTAAAATGTTTATTGTTATGCATCGTTAGCATCGTTAGAAAAAAACCCATAAATGACATTTTAAGAATATAAAACTTGGTAAAAAAAATACTTATTTAAAACTGTACAATCACCAAGTACACAGAGTGACCAAAATAACCTCTCTCAGCTTTTCGATCTGATTCTCCAACTGACTCAATTAGAAATCTCGACACATTTTGAAAGTTTTACTTTTTCACGAAAAATGGCCTAAATTTTGTAAAAATAGGTTCATTACATAGGCAGAGATTTTCGGTTTCGTTACGTGAAACCTCCTTGAAGATCCATGAGGAATAATACCATTTTGAAATCACTGACGACCTCTCATCCGTAGTCACCATACTTTAATGCACTTAGCAACATTTTTATACTGGTGTCGTCCTCTTTGAGATACACAGAGTGGGCCACCGGGAGAGATGGGTAGTTGTTTCCAACGTGAAGCAAAACAGCTTTGAGGCCCCAGGATGAGCTGTCTATGAATAGGTGCCATTCCATAGGACTACATGTGATACCTATAGGTATGAATAGACCAGCAACATTGTTACAGAAGCACAGCCTATCGTACTGACTGAAGAATTTTGAGAATATTTGATGCCACTTCCTCTGATCCGTGACTAGTAGTCTATCATCAACCAAGTTCCACTGTTTGAGCCTGGATGTAAGCTCAGCATTCAATTTCGTAAGCCCAAGGTCCCTAATTAAAGTATCTGACCCCACACATGTCCACCTTGATACACTGCCCTCTTGACATGTTCCTCTAAAGCTGCCTTTGTTGGAGGGATCAGCTGCACATTGTTCTTCCTTGCGAAGAGTTTCTTCCTGGCCTTGTCAATGTCCGTGCATTTGCTGGTTCGATCATACAAAAGGATCACAAACCTCTCGATAATGCACATTGCATTGTTTAGTATGTCACGTGGTGCGGAGGACAGCAGCAGTAGCGCCTCAGTGAGTTCTGGCAGTACCATCCAGACTGCCCACGCAGTCTTCTTGCCATGTCTGGCAAAACTGGACACAGTGTCACGTCCAGTTAGAGCGTGGAACATTGGCAGTGCACGAGCCTTCTCTCGTCCCAGTCCAGCTGCTATTTCATGTGCTGCTAGGTATCGGAAACTTCGGCCTGTTCCGAAGGCCAGCCATAGTTCATCTTCTGGTTGCATCTCCTGTACCACAGACACTGCCAGCACTACAACATCGGTGTCTACAGTCCGAATGACTATTGAATGGTGTCCATGCTTCGCTGCGTGAGATGCATGCAGCAACATCCGACTGTCAGCCTCCTCATGGTTACACGGGGCGAGTGAGGTCAGATCTGGTAGTAGTGGCTTGCTGAGCACTGCCTCTCCATCAGTAATGACGAGTTGCTTGTTCTCCTGGTCAAACCATTCCATGAGAGCTGCTGATAGGAACCTGAACAGCTCGGTCTTGTTGCTGTCCACATGTAGGAAGTTCTGCCAGTTTCCTGGTATGGCTGCATTGGCCACCACACGTCTCCGCACGCCTTGTCCCCACCTTGCACGTGTGCTACCTTTCAGTGAATCAGCAAGACAAGTATCCCAGACCAGTGTATGAAGGATGTTGTATGAGGGAGATAGCGGTACCATGGAAGGAGTCTTTTGATGTTGTTGCACTAGGGTTGTGATCTATGTTGTCCACGGCGGCAGTTGTGAACACTTTACCACGCATCTTTGGAGGGCAGACCACATGTTCTCTGTGAAACAGTTGGCAGGCACTGTTGCCCATCTGTGCTGAGACCTGGAGCACTCGATCATAGGAGATGCTCAGGCCAAGGTGTGACAGTCTGTCAACCAATTCTTTCTTGCGTGTGTGAGCATGCAACATCATCCCTATGTATGTTGGAAGTGGGGTCTCCTGTGCAACACTGTGCCTGACACAGGTGGATGATGAGGTGCCACGTGTTCGCTTGTGTTTGACACTGTTGAACTTCGGTATCTGAGCTGCAGTGATTGCTGCAGGATTAGTGTCTGCCATCTGGTCCTTGATACTGGGTCCCTCTAGGATCATGCTGACTAGGGCAAGCAGCAACGGTGGCACAGATTCTTCTTGACATCCTTCTGGGAATCCTATGAAGGAGGGCTTGGCTTCTCCAAACATGTGACGGCGAACAATGTGTGCAGCACGGGCAAGATGGACTGCATCACTGTCACTTTCCAGCTCTAAAGCTTTGTCAAGAGCAGCACCGATATCTTCTTCAAATACCATCAAGATGTCTCTCCCCTTCGTGTGTGCCCGCATGTCAGGAAACTGAGATAGCAGTCTCTGTTTCAGTCGTGTGGAGTGAACTCTCGTGTCAATCTGC
The DNA here is from genome assembly GCA_902685375.1 of Neostethus bicornis. Classification (NCBI taxonomy): domain Eukaryota; kingdom Metazoa; phylum Chordata; class Actinopteri; order Atheriniformes; family Phallostethidae; genus Neostethus; species Neostethus bicornis. The sequence goes on along the minus strand of CACRXE010000044.1, from coordinate 891,468 downwards.
ACTCCAAGCTGTTCCATCCTAGACTGATAGAGGTGGGCAAGATCACGATAAAAGCTACTTTAAATCAATGGTTAAGGACTCTTGCTCTGTTAGGCAGAGACTTTCGGTTTCGTTGATGGAAACCGAAAACTCTTTCAGAGTTTAAAATGTCTTTCGATCCCTGATACGGTTTTATAATGTTTCGGTACTACACGCCAACATCGCATCTCGCAGAAGTGATAGGTCAGCTCTCTGGCCAGTTGCAGCACATATTCATGTTATCTTTTGACATCTCTCAGCTTTTCGATCTGAGCCTCCAACTGATTCAATTAGAATTTTTTACAGATTTTGAAAGTTTACTTCTCCAGGAAGAATGGCCCAAATTATGTACGAATAGGGCATTTTAACTCAATGTTACATAAACTTGGCATTAATGTGTGATTAATGGAGGAATACATTGGCTGCATTATATTTAAGTTAAAGATTCCTTTAGCTGGATTTTTTTTTCTTTTTTGTAGCTATTATTGTGGCGCATAAAGGGTTAAAAAGTCGGCATTCTTGAAACGTTAATATTCACATGGGATTGAATATAAATGTTCAGTCTCATTTGATCATTCAGTTTGACATCTGACTAAAATGTTTATTGTTATGCATTGTTAGCATCGTTAAAAAAAAAACCCATAAATGACATTTTAAGAATATAAAACTTGGTAAAAAAAAATACTTATTTAAAACTGTACAATCACCAAGTACACAGAGTGACCAAAATAACCTCTCTCAGCTTTTCGATCTGATTCTCCAACTGACTCAATTAGAAATCTCGACACATTTTGAAAGTTTTACTTTTTCACGAAAAATGGCCTAAATTTTGTAAAAATAGGTTCATTACATAGGCAGAGATTTTCGGTTTCGTTACGTGAAACCTCCTTGAAGATCCATGAGGAATAATACCATTTTGAAATCACTGACGACCTCTCATCCGTAGTCACCATACTTTAATGCACTTAGCAACATTTTTATACTGGTGTCGTCCTCTTTGAGATACACAGAGTGGGCCATCGGGAGAGATGGGTAGTTGTTTCCAACGTGAAGCAAAACAGCTTTGAGGCCCCAGGATGAGCTGTCTATGAATAGGTGCCATTCCATAGGACTACATGTGATACCTATAGGTATGAATAGACCAGCAACATTGTTACAGAAGCACAGCCTATCGTACTGACTGAAGAATTTTGAGAATATTTGATGCCACTTCCTCTGATCCGTGACTAGTAGTCTATCATCAACCAAGTTCCACTGTTTGAGCCTGGATGTAAGCTCAGCATTCAATTTCGTAAGCCCAAGGTCCCTAATTAAAGTATCTGACCCCACACATGTCCACCTTGATACACTGCCCTCTTGACATGTTCCTCTAAAGCTGCCTTTGTTGGAGGGATCAGCTGCACATTGTTCTTCCTTGCGAAGAGTTTCTTCCTGGCCTTGTCAATGTCCGTGCATTTGCTGGTTCGATCATACAAAAGGATCACAAACCTCTCGATAATGCACATTGCATTGTTTAGTATGTCACGTGGTGCGGAGGACAGCAGCAGTAGCGCCTCAGTGAGTTCTGGCAGTACCATCCAGACTGCCCACGCAGTCTTCTTGCCATGTCTGGCAAAACTGGACACAGTGTCACGTCCAGTTAGAGCGTGGAACATTGGCAGTGCACGAGCCTTCTCTCGTCCCAGTCCAGCTGCTATTTCATGTGCTGCTAGGTATCGGAAACTTCGGCCTGTTCCGAAGGCCAGCCATAGTTCATCTTCTGGTTGCATCTCCTGTACCACAGACACTGCCAGCACTACAACATCGGTGTCTACAGTCCGAATGACTATTGAATGGTGTCCATGCTTCGCTGCGTGAGATGCATGCAGCAACATCCGACTGTCAGCCTCTTCATGGTTACATGGGGCGAGTGAGGTCAGATCTGGTAGTAGTGGCTTGCTGAGCACTGCCTCTCCATCAGTAATGACGAGTTGCTTGTTCTCCTGGTCAAACCATTCCATGAGAGCTGCTGATAGGAACCTGAACAGCTCGGTCTTGTTGCTGTCCACATGTAGGAAGTTCTGCCAGTTTCCTGGTATGGCTGCATTGGCCACCACACGTCTCCGCACGCCTTGTCCCCACCTTGCACGTGTGCTACCTTTCAGTGAATCAGCAAGACAAGTATCCCAGACCAGTGTATGAAGGATGTTGTATGAGGGAGATAGCGGTACCATGGAAGGAGTCTTTTGATGTTGTTGCACTAGGGTTGTGATCTATGTTGTCCACGGCGGCAGTTGTGAACACTTTACCACGCATCTTTGGAGGGCAGACCACATGTTCTCTGTGAAACAGTTGGCAGGCACTGTTGCCCATCTGTGCTGAGACCTGGAGCACTCGATCATAGGAGATGCTCAGGCCAAGGTGTGACAGTCTGTCAACCAATTCTTTCTTGCGTGTGTGAGCATGCAACATCATCCCTATGTATGTTGGAAGTGGGGTCTCCTGTGCAACACTGTGCCTGACACAGGTGGATGATGAGGTGCCACGTGTTCGCTTGTGTTTGACACTGTTGAACTTCGGTATCTGAGCTGCAGTGATTGCTGCAGGATTAGTGTCTGCCATCTGGTCCTTGATACTGGGTCCCTCTAGGATCATGCTGACTAGGGCAAGCAGCAACGGTGGCACAGATTCTTCTTGACATCCTTCTGGGAATCCTATGAAGGAGGGCTTGGCTTCTCCAAACATGTGACGGCGAACAATGTGTGCAGCACGGGCAAGATGGACTGCATCACTGTCACTTTCCAGCTCTAAAGCTTTGTCAAGAGCAGCACCGATATCTTCTTCAAATACCATCAAGATGTCTCTCCCCTTCGTGTGTGCCCGCATGTCAGGAAACTGAGATAGCAGTCTCTGTTTCAGTCGTGTGGAGTGAACTCTCGTGTCAATCTGCACTCCAAGCTGTTCCATCCTAGACTGATAGAGGTGGGCAAGATCACGATAAAAGCTACTTTAAATCAATGGTTAAGGACTCTTGCTCTGTTAGGCAGAGACTTTCGGTTTCGTTGATGGAAACCGAAAACTCTTTCAGAGTTTAAAATGTCTTTCGATCCCTGATACGGTTTTATAATGTTTCGGTACTACACGCCAACATCGCATCTCGCAGAAGTGATAGGTCAGCTCTCTGGCCAGTTGCAGCACATATTCATGTTATCTTTTGACATCTCTCAGCTTTTCGATCTGAGCCTCCAACTGATTCAATTAGAATTTTTTACAGATTTTGAAAGTTTACTTCTCCAGGAAGAATGGCCCAAATTATGTACGAATAGGGCATTTTAACTCAATGTTACATAAACTTGGCATTAATGTGTGATTAATGGAGGAATACATTGGCTGCATTATATTTAAGTTAAAGATTCCTTTAGCTGGATTTTTTTTTTCTTTTTTGTAGCTATTATTGTGGCGCATAAAGGGTTAAAAAGTCGGCATTCTTGAAACGTTAATATTCACATGGGATTGAATATAAATGTTCAGTCTCATTTGATCATTCAGTTTGACATCTGACTAAAATGTTTATTGTTATGCATTGTTAGCATCGTTAAAAAAAAAACCCATAAATGACATTTTAAGAATATAAAACTTGGTAAAAAAAATACTTATTTAAAACTGTACAATCACCAAGTACACAGAGTGACCAAAATAACCTCTCTCAGCTTTTCGATCTGATTCTCCAACTGACTCAATTAGAAATCTCGACACATTTTGAAAGTTTTACTTTTTCACGAAAAATGGCCTAAATTTTGTAAAAATAGGTTCATTACATAGGCAGAGATTTTCGGTTTCGTTACGTGAAACCTCCTTGAAGATCCATGAGGAATAATACCATTTTGAAATCACTGACGACCTCTCATCCGTAGTCACCATACTTTAATGCACTTAGCAACATTTTTATACTGGTGTCGTCCTCTTTGAGATACACAGAGTGGGCCATCGGGAGAGATGGGTAGTTGTTTCCAACGTGAAGCAAAACAGCTTTGAGGCCCCAGGATGAGCTGTCTATGAATAGGTGCCATTCCATAGGACTACATGTGATACCTATAGGTATGAATAGACCAGCAACATTGTTACAGAAGCACAGCCTATCGTACTGACTGAAGAATTTTGAGAATATTTGATGCCACTTCCTCTGATCCGTGACTAGTAGTCTATCATCAACCAAGTTCCACTGTTTGAGCCTGGATGTAAGCTCAGCATTCAATTTCGTAAGCCCAAGGTCCCTAATTAAAGTATCTGACCCCACACATGTCCACCTTGATACACTGCCCTCTTGACATGTTCCTCTAAAGCTGCCTTTGTTGGAGGGATCAGCTGCACATTGTTCTTCCTTGCGAAGAGTTTCTTCCTGGCCTTGTCAATGTCCGTGCATTTGCTGGTTCGATCATACAAAAGGATCACAAACCTCTCGATAATGCACATTGCATTGTTTAGTATGTCACGTGGTGCGGAGGACAGCAGCAGTAGCGCCTCAGTGAGTTCTGGCAGTACCATCCAGACTGCCCACGCAGTCTTCTTGCCATGTCTGACAAAACTGGACACAGTGTCACGTCCAGTTAGAGCGTGGAACATTGGCAGTGCACGAGCCTTCTCTCGTCCCAGTCCAGCTGCTATTTCATGTGCTGCTAGGTATCGGAAACTTCGGCCTGTTCCGAAGGCCAGCCATAGTTCATCTTCTGGTTGCATCTCCTGTACCACAGACACTGCCAGCACTACAACATCGGTGTCTACAGTCCGAATGACTATTGAATGGTGTCCATGCTTCGCTGCGTGAGATGCATGCAGCAACATCCGACTGTCAGCCTCTTCATGGTTACATGGGGCGAGTGAGGTCAGATCTGGTAGTAGTGGCTTGCTGAGCACTGCCTCTCCATCAGTAATGACGAGTTGCTTGTTCTCCTGGTCAAACCATTCCATGAGAGCTGCTGATAGGAACCTGAACAGCTCGGTCTTGTTGCTGTCCACATGTAGGAAGTTCTGCCAGTTTCCTGGTATGGCTGCATTGGCCACCACACGTCTCCGCACGCCTTGTCCTCACCTTGCACGTGTGCTACCTTTCAGTGAATCAGCAAGACAAGTATCCCAGACCAGTGTATGAAGGATGTTGTATGAGGGAGATAGCGGTACCATGGAAGGAGTCTTTTGATGTTGTTGCACTAGGGTTGTGATCTATGTTGTCCACGGCGGCAGTTGTGAACACTTTACCACGCATCTTTGGAGGGCAGACCACATGTTCTCTGTGAAACAGTTGGCAGGCACTGTTGCCCATCTGTGCTGAGACCTGGAGCACTCGATCATAGGAGATGCTCAGGCCAAGGTGTGACAGTCTGTCAACCAATTCTTTCTTGCGTGTGTGAGCATGCAACATCATCCCTATGTATGTTGGAAGTGGGGTCTCCTGTGCAACACTGTGCCTGACACAGGTGGATGATGAGGTGCCACGTGTTCGCTTGTGTTTGACACTGTTGAACTTCGGTATTGAGCTGCAGTGATTGCTGCAGGATTAGTGTCTGCCATCTGGTCCTTGATACTGGGTCCCTCTAGGATCATGCTGACTAGGGCAAGCAGCAACGGTGGCACAGATTCTTCTTGACATCCTTCTGGGAATCCTATGAAGGGGCTTGGCTTCTCCAAACATGTGACGGCGAACAATGTGTGCAGCACGGGCAAGATGGACTGCATCACTGTCACTTTCCAGCTCTAAAGCTTTGTCAAGAGCAGCACCGATATCTTCTTCAAATACCATCAAGTTGTCTCTCCCCTTCGTGTGTGCCCGCATGTCAGGAAACTGAGATAGCAGTCTCTGTTTCAGTCGTGTGGAGTGAACTCTCGTGTCAATCTGCACTCCAAGCTGTTCCATCCTAGACTGATTGAGGTGGGCAAGATCAAGATAAAAGCTACTTTAAATCAATGGTTAAGGACTCTTGCTCTGTTAGGCAGAGACTTTCGGTTTCGTTGATGGAAACCGAAAACTCTTTCAGAGTTTAAAATGTCTTTCGATCCCTGATACGGTTTTATAATGTTTCGGTACTACACGCCAACATCGCATCTCGCAGAAGTGATAGGTCAGCTCTCTGGCCAGTTGCAGCACATATTCATGTTATCTTTTGACATCTCTCAGCTTTTCGATCTGAGCCTCCAACTGATTCAATTAGAATTTTTTACAGATTTTGAAAGTTTACTTCTCCAGGAAGAATGGCCCAAATTATGTACGAATAGGGCATTTTAACTCAATGTTACATAAACTTGGCATTAATGTGTGATTAATGGAGGAATACATTGGCTGCATTATATTTAAGTTAAAGATTCCTTTAGCTGGATTTTTTTTTCTTTTTTGTAGCTACAGCCTGAGTTGAGACTGCGAAGCAGCTCTTTGACTGAAAACTTTAGGAACACGTTCCTCATCTTCAATTTCAGAATTGTTTGGTCTGATTTGTTTTAATAAAGCGGTGACTAATATACATCAAATTGGATATAATTGCTTGCCTCTAATTTCCAATTATCTGCTGCTTCGCCGCACAATTATTAGATCTAAGATTTGTTTATTTGTTTAAATACGATAACATAGCATTTAATTTATTCCTTATTATCTTCAAGTAGGGCTTCTGAAAATACAGTATCTTTGTGGTTCCTGAATCTAGAGAGAAAATTAATGATATTTTTGGTCACATGGATGCAGAAGTGTAAACTCATGTAACTCATACACACTTTTATCAAATATTTAAAATTTAAATGTGTCAGAAACATCTCTGGCTTCTTACATCAGATTCAGAACAGTGTGACCCAACGCATCTAATCTCCAAGAATGAATCAGAGCTATCATTCTTTTTTTAAATAAAAAACAAACTCTTTGCTGTTGCTAAGCACTTACGCTGCACTTGTACTGCCTACGCATCCTGAATACACACTTGCTCTCAGGTTTTCCTAGAAGTATGGAAATTCCTACTTTGCTCAGTAGTAATTTAGACAATAATTGGAAGTGAACTTTTTTTTTTTTGACTGTAAGAAGATGTGGATTGAATGACCTTTCAGCGGGAGAGGAATTTATGTCGTCAAAGTCCTTGATTGTGTCCTTGAGTTCAGGCTCTTCTTTCTGCTTTTCTGTCTCCATAAGGCATGTGTCAACCACGTAAAATAGGAACTGTTGGGGCTGAACCGTTTTCAGCCAAGTTACGCTACACTGGAGCAGATGACCCCAAACTCCCCAACCTCATCAAAGTGACTGTCACCATGCCTCACACAGATGGTAGGTTGGAGATGGAAGCAGGACTGGTTCAACAGATAAAGAGAAGTGTAATGTGTAATGTTCACATTTGGGGATTCTGGGAGCACCAAAGAACACATCGAGATTATTTCAAACCACATTGCAGAAATAACCTGCTTACTTGTTGGTTTCTTGTAAGCAAAATCTTTTTGTTTAGTCTTTTTCATAAAATGCCCAGGTGTTGTTTTTATATATTTTATTGCCCGCTTCACAATTTCTTTGTGGATGAAAGATGTCTTGCCTTGCAGGTATGCTTCCAGTAATCTCCACTCGCCCCCTCATGAACTTCGACCTGACTTTGAGTCCTGATGGAACCCGTGTCGGAAACCACCGCTGCTCCAACTTACTCGACTTCAATGAAGTCACCACGGGTCACGGGTTCATCAGTGCTTCTGTGCGGAACCCTCAGAGCATGGGAGACTCGGTGCCCTATCAGTTCAGTGGATCTCTGAGAGGGAACAGCACGCTGCGTTTCTACAGAAACCTCAACCTGGAGGCGTGTCTTTGGGAGTTCACTAGCTACTACCACATGTCCGAGCTGCTGTCTGACTGCGGAGGGACCATCGGGACAGACGGACAGGTGTGTAACCTTAGTTTGGAGCATAAAAATTCCAGCCTGGGGTGTGTCTGTGTAACTGTTAGAGTGCGTTTGTTTTATTTACTGAGGACAAACAGACAGCGCAGCCCTGTTTCTGTGTGCTTGCATTTTGCCTGTGTTTGCCTGCTTGGTCCAATACTGTCAGATGGAAAGTTCTTAGTGTGACGGTACACACAGACACATACCCAACCTGACAGACGCTCTGATGCTCACATCAGCATAGAAGTTAACATTCACATGACAGGTGTTAAAACAGGGAAAGGTAACCGCCGTTGGGAGTTTTGTGTAGCGACAACAGCAACTTCTTTGTTCCGATCCGACACTGAGACGTGATTTGAACATGGTGATCCTCACATGCGTCACCTTCTCTTCACCATTGTTGCATCATTGCAATAAATGCTCCTGGCGTTTGTGTTTCACACACCTGAGTCGCGCTGCTTTAGTGTGTATTTTTGTTTCTAGCGGTGTGAGAATAACGCTGCTCCTCTCCGTCATGTCCTGCTGCTCTTTTGTCTCCATCCAGCCTCTGATCTACAACCTTTCTTTTTGCTGTCCAACTTTGATTGGTTTCTTTAAAGAGATAGAGTGGATGGAGAAGGAATGAATGTAGGAGTAAAAATATAACAGTCTCAAGAGGAAAGACACTTGTGTACATTAGTTATTCATGATGTGCACCATCCAACGAACCCCAAATACCATTTGTTAAGTGCAATCTGTCTCTGAGGTCAAGAGTTTATTTTTTAGGAGGAGGTTGGGGGAGGAGACTGTTGCTACCGTCATTTTTAAGGGTTACAAATAAAGAAAATATATTTAGTTGGATCATCTAAGAATTAAATTTTATTATCAGGATAATGCTTTTCTTATCGTAATCCTGCAAAACTCCTTATGTTTTTTTTCTTTTTTAAGTTCAGGACTGTTTCCCTCCCCTTTTTTAAATGAGAAATTTACAATATGTTTGATTGACAAATATTTCTGTTAAATTGTAGGAAATTGATTCCAGTTTGTGTGAAACACGTTCAAATTTGTTTTTTAAAGCAGCTTTAAAACCAAGTGAGAGGAGAGACATCTAGTTGTGACGTAGTGAAACTGCACCATACAGACCTTGTTATTATTGCTTTACTAAAATATTTGAATTAAATCTCGCATTTAAACATTCTATTGAAAGTGAGCTAAAAAAAAATTGACTGTTTTTCATTTATTTAAAAACTCTTCGATTAGTCATATGTCTGGATTGTTAGATAAAAACTATGAGGTCATTCTCTTAAGACATATTCAAAATGTTTTTGACACTTTTCCATTTTCTTGCAGGTACTGAACCTGGTCCAGTCCTATGTGACCTTGCGTGTTCCACTCTATGTTTCCTATGTGTTCCACTCGCCTGTGGGCACCGGCGGCTGGCAGCATTTTGATCTCCAATCAGAGCTCAGATTAACTTTTGTTTATGACACAGCAATTCTGTGGAGGGACGGCATCGGCAGCCCTCCGCAGGCCGAGCTACAGGGTGCGTTGTAAACTTTGGCTTTCTGAAAGACACCTTTATTAAAGTTTTTTTTGTGTGCCTTATTCTCCATTTTAATTATTTTAAGGTTCATTATATCCAACAAGCATGCGTATCAATGAGCAAGGACGCTTGGTTGTGAACTTTCGCACCAAAGCTCATTTCAGAGGTCTGTTTGTGGAGTCTCATTCAGCAGGCAGAAGTAAAAGAGATGGTGAGACATGGAAATGTTTGTCTTCACATAAACTCCTGATACAGGAGCAATGATTTATTATTTCATTAAAACTTCTCTTTACATTTTTAAGCAACCTCTATGTCCATGGTGATGAGTGTGGACCACCCTGGCTTGACCTTTAACCTGACCTTGGTGAGGAGTGAGCCCACCTACAACCAGCCAGTTCAGCAGTGGACTTTCATCTCTGACTTTGCGGTAGGAACTTTTCCTACACTTGAGCATACAATGGCATGTTGTTCAACGATTTGTCTTCTTTTTGCTTGACGCCTTGAAAAGGCAACAAGCCAAGTTTTTCTTTTTGGACGCGTAAGTTGTCCCAGTTGCGATTGACCAGTTTTAGTGGATTTGATCTCAAAACAACCGTCTTTTTGAGTCACGTGCATCTGTACAGATTTTTTATTTTTACTTAGTTTTTGTAAAATTTCAATTTTTGTGATTTTTTTACCCCATTTACTTGGAGTTTGGAAATTTTCCCCTCAAAAGTTTACGCTCTTCAAAAATCAATAACTTAAGAAATATTTTATCTAGAAACACATTTTTAGCTTTAAAATACTCACAAAGATTTTGTCTTTCTTCTGGTCCAACAGAATTAAGATAAATGGTAATACTTTTTGCGATATGACTGTTTACAAACTGAACAAGTTCAGAGAAAGGCCGTCGCTCAACTAAAATAGTGATTCAGAAGTCATAAAAACGTTTGTAGTTCCACCAAATTAACCCTACAGCCACAAATTTAGCTTCAAAATGTTGGGAAATGCTGTCCTCTAAAAATGAACTCAAACGGCATTTTTTATTTAAGCCACCGTTTTCCTGCTACAGTCCTGTAACCGAGCCAATATCCAGATTTTTTCTCATTTCCTTCAATCCAATTTAGAGAGAGGCTAAAAAAATATATTTTTTTAATGTAGTGGCCAGAGATGTCAAGTAGCGAAGTAAGACTACTTTGTTACTTTACTCAAGTAGAAAATCTCGTTATCTTTACTTTAACGAAGTAATTATTTTTTGTCTACTTTTTACTTTTACTCACTACTTTTTTATGCAATTATCTGTTTACATTGGGGTGAGTAGCACCGCCCACAAAGTTATAAAGAGCAGGAACGTCAATTTGCGTGTTTGAGACTTGTTGCGGGCTCCGAAATCAAAGCGTTCTTCTGATGCTGAAACACTGAACTTTTGATTGAATTATCAGTTTTAAAAAACAACAGCAACAAATTTTTTTATATATATAATTTTCAGTCTGCGGTCATTGTAAACGTCTTTGCTGAAAATGTTGTAGATGGTATTTTTATAAAAAATAATTTTGATGTGTGATGCACTATTTTATCTTTAGAAAAAAAAGCTAATTGAACTGATTAATCCATGAATGGTAGTGGTGTTGGTGAGGGATGAAGTACAGTATTTGTGCTTAAAAGCATCCAAAATGTTATTCATTAGTTTTTAAAGACTGACCTAGGCGATTAAAAACTACACATCGTTTAGATTTTGTATATGTTGGTAGTTGTTGGGGTTAACAAAAAAAAAACTGATATGCATACTATTTTAAGTAGTTTTGAAAATAGTTTACTTTTTACTTTTACTTGAGTAAAAACTGTTGTTGATACTTCTACTTTTACTAGAGTAGTTTTTTAACTCGGTATCTATACTTCTACTTTAGTAGAAAATGTTGGTACTTTTGACACCTCTGGTAGTGGCACATGGGGGCAATGTTTGATTTGCAATGTTTGATTTGTGTTTCGTTTTGGTGCGTTTGAACTACTTTGTAATTAGATCTACAAAGCAGAGCTTTCTCCTCTGCATGTGTGGTAGGCGCTAGGCATGATGGGGGTTGTAGTCCATTTTCTGCATTTCAGCATGACTAGGTGGCTGCAAGGCATCAAAAAGCTGTTTGTCTGAGCTGTTTTTTCAACGTGTCCGATACAGGTGAGAGATTATTCTGGAACCTACACAGTGAAGTTAATTCCCTGCACAACAGTCCAAAACATGGAATATGTTGTACCTCCCATTTGCAGTCCGAGAGAGCCAGTCACCTTTGAGCTCGATATCAGATTCCAGCAAGTAAGAAAGTTTTACATCTGAACATCCTGTTCTGTCTCCGGTTTGCTGTTTTACTGACCAGTTACTTGTTTAGGTGAGCGATCCAGTTGCCGTGGAGTTCAGTCTGAACACTCTGATGTTTCTGCTGTCCAAAAAAAGTCTTTGGCTTTCTGATGGATCGATGGGCTTCGGTCAAGAAAGTGATGTCGCATTTTCAGAGGGTGAGACCATATCTAGTCAGATTATATCCCAGTTACATTGCTGCTTTTATTACATGGATAATAATAATTATATGGAATATATGTTTATTCAGGTTTAACTGAATACATGCTTTTGCTATTTGTTATTCGACTATGTATTTAAGCCATCTTGTGAGGCAGGTTGTAACTATAGTGCTCAATGAGCACCAAGTAACATCTCTGACATCTTAATACTAGACCAAAATGAATAATTTGTCTTTAAAACCCACAAATCTACCACCGTAGTTAGTTGTATTTGTACATTTTAACCCCTCCTCTCTTTTTTTGTTGAATCTTTTTCCAGGTGATACCATATATGGTCGTGTCATGGTAGATCCCGTACAGAATCTGGGGGATTCTTTTTTCTGCAGCATTGAGAAGGTGTTTCTCTGTACTGGTGCTGATGGATACGTACCCAAGTATAACCCCACCAAGTTTGAATTTGGCTGTCTGGCTGACTCTCCATCCCTGCTGTATAGATTCAAGATCATTGTGAGTTTATTTTGGGTTTTATTGTTCAAAATGAAAGAGAAAGAAACTAACAAAGCTGCTTGTTCACACGCTCGAACAGGACAAGGCCCAGCCGGAGACACAGGCTCGTAAGTTTGGTGATGTCAGTTTTAATGCAGTGCTGGCTGTAGACGATCCATCAGCTCTAGCTTTGGTCAGACAGCCTGGATCTGATGGCTTTAGACTGGATTCTACAGCTATGTTCCAGGTAATGCTTTATTCTTTATAATTCACTATTTTATTATTTGAAATCTTTATTTGCAGTTTTTCTCAGTCACTTTCTGAATTTCTCAAAACTGTTACAGTGAACTGAAAAACCTGTTTGATAACCTGCAAAATCAGACATTCTGGCAAAGTTAGACATTACAGTAGTTACCGGAGGGACAATGTGAGAAAACTACCAAAATGACTGAGAACAACCGTAAGAAAAAAGTTCTTTTTTTGTTGACAGGTTGCCGCTGGTCGAGAATGGTATATCCACACCATTTACACAGTTCGTTCTAAGGAGAACGCTAACAGAGGTATTGGTAAACGAAGCCTAGAGTTCCACTCTTTAGTTTCATCAAGCAACGACTTCGCCATGAGAGACCACCGCCAGAGGAGATCGGCTGCTGATGAAATGCCATCGATTGCTGAAAATATCGGGATAGAGAGTAATCGCGGCACCAACATTATGCACATCGCCTTGGACCGCACCAGACGAAGGTCGGGGGGGACCAATGAGCTGTTTGCTAGTGGGTTGGAACCTAGCGAGCTCAATGCAGAGGATGAGGATGAAAGTCTGGTGACCATCGTAGGAGCGCTGGTTGGTTTGCTGCTCACCGTCCTTGTTATTGTCACCATTGCATTGGTGGTGAAATCCAGACAGAAAGAGGGAAAGAAGGGTTGGAGGGATGGAGTGCAGGAGGTGGTGAAGGGCTCTGTGAGTACCGAGCCCATGTTGGTGGTGAGGATGCAAGACTGCCATAATAGCTCAGAGGTTTGAGCACTGAATGCATGACGGACAAGTGGACGAATGGGACATTTGGGGGGTTTTATAATTGTTTTGGATTAAGAATTGTTTTTTAACTGCTATTAAATTGATTTGGGAACACCAAAAATTCATATGGATCACTTGTTGTTTGGTATTCTCGTTATTGGTTACAGTCCTAACAATGAATCCATTCACACCCTGGCTTTTTTTTTTAGCAATCCAATTTGGGCTACTGTTTGTATTTTATGTGTAACCTTTACCTTTTGATTTTAGGTTATCTATGTGCCTGTAGAAACAATCTCATTTTAGAAAGTTCCACTTTTTATATTATTTTGATAAGTCCTTGTAGTCCCTCATTCATCCAGGAGTGATCCATCGTAGAAAAAGTTTCAAAAAAGTCTTCTGTACAATTTAATGATTTCCGGATGGAAGTCGAAACGTCTCGATCAAGAATTAAATTGTCCAGAATACTTTTTTGAAACTTTATCTACATTATTTAGATGTTCTTTCAAAGGAACACTCTACTGTAAAGGTTTCATTTGAAGACAAAAACAGTCTGAACGTCGTTTATACTGGAGTTCATTCTTTCTGACAAATTTAGAGCTTCCAAACTATTGCTGATTGCAATTCTTAACAACATTAGTCACACGATTTAGCTTCTGTTTTATCACGTCATTCACTTTAACAAAATGTTTTCTACAAATTAAGTCCCTGTCCACACCTATCCGGGTATCTGGTAAAACAAATATATTTTTATCCGTTTTGGCCTGTCATCCACACGAACCCGCCGTTTTTTTCACAACACGTCAGGGTTTTTGAAAACTCCTACCAAAGTGAAGATTTTGGAAAACTCCGGTTTTGCATTTGCGTGTGGACATGCAACAGGCGTCTTGCGTTTTTAAACATCACTATCTGCAACAATTAATGCATAAACATCATTTGTGTGCGTCTTTGTTTTTAATATCAGACAGTGGGCAGCATGGATCCTCTCTTATGCTCTTTTCTTACTTTTTTTTTTTACACATCGAACTGCTCTTGCTTCTTGTCGAGGAGTAAAGGAGGAGAAATGTGTTGCAATCTGCTATTATCCATCATATAAGCCTTCCTAGCCCAGAGCTTACGTTTAGATAAATGCTGCCCACTACTGGTCTGGCATGCTTATAACCGCACTCAGAAGCATACGTATTTATATGGGTTCGTGTAGATGCGGTTAGATTGAAAACGGTTACGTGTTTACACAAGAGTTTTTCTAAATTGGAGGAAAGCTGATATGTGTTTTCAAAAATACCCGGCTACATTCGGTCATGGTCTAAATCTTTATACAAGTAACTACAAAATATGACAGATTTGAAATAAATTACACCTCATCAAAGCATCAAATAAGCAGCAAATTATGCTACTTTTTTTCATTTTTAATGTTTTTATTCATTATTAACTATGCGTTGTTTTCATTTATCGTTTCATTGTCTTGTATCTCAAACAAAATGTTTCAAAAATATCTTTTTATGTTATTCAAATTGATTTTTCATTTACTCATTTGTTTTCATCGATTACGAGTTTACAGCTCATCATGGTGTTTCAGTAGCTTCATCTTTACTGTCAATTCTCTGTGTGTTTCTGTGATATCAATTTCTGAAATCATTGGATGAGGTATGCGTGTAAAAAGACACTCATCTCAGGAGATATTTTTTTTTTCCACAAAATGGCTTGTGTATTCAGATACAGTTTATCGTCGCTCACAGAGAAGCTTTGCAACAGCAATTTCACCTTCTGTGTTCCTTTACTAAGTCTGGTGCTGTAAATGATTTGATTCATGTTCCTTATGTATTGTTTGTGCCGTGCAACACATTTCCCACTTTTTTTTTTTTTCAGCTCTTTTACTAACGATGCAAAAAGAAAGCTGCTGACTGATCACCTTGGTAATTACCATATCTGAGCCACTTTGTATGATTTCATCATTTATCTATATTGTTTGTGTGTGTTACTGAACTTCTGCTATGATGTAATCAATGTTCCTCTTATGTGTTCTGTGTGCATATGATCACAGTGTTCTTAGTCACCACTGTGTAATTATTTCTATTTATCAGGGTTAGCTGCTGGGAAAATCACTGGAAGCTAGGAAAAAAATAATTCTCCTTTTTTTTTTTTTTGTCTTTCCTGATAAATTTAGAGATAATGCCACACGACATAGCAGACGTACTTTTATTTTCTATCACCTGCGTCACATGTCAGGACAAGCTATGCAATGTAATGTACACTTCACAACCAAACATCCCAACCTGTACAACAATTTCAGCACAATCAAATCTAATATTCACTTTGCGTGTCTTTTTATGAATGATTTTTATGTATATGTTCTTGAAATAAATATTGTCTACTGGTCTGTGGTTGTAGGCTTCATTTTAACTTTATTTTCTCTCCCAATTTTTTAAAGCGTTCATAAATTATCTGGCAAAAGGAACTGAACATCTGACGCAAAAAAAAGTCATATTCCGGACTAATTTTGTCCAGTTTTGAATCTTTTTGTACATTTAAAATAAGTGTTCCTTTTTAAAGTGTCCCTTTTTAAAATAGTAGCTGAGCATTTAAACAAGGTTACAAATTAAAGACAGTCTGCCACATCTTCATGCTGGGCAAAGATGAAAACCTTTGCTGGTCTCTTCTGGTCTCTTTTAAGTTTGTGTTTACATGTCAGGAAATCAAATTTATTGACAGGCTGTGGGCCAATGATTTTTGTTCACCATACAAAATTGATTTGCAGAGGTTTTCAATGTCACACAGAGTCCAAAGTTAACCAGTATGTGTACTTTTTATTTTCAGTAAAACTATTTATTAACTATTTATTAAAACTATTTATTAGGTTGTAGTGGTTAGCGTGGTTAGCACAGTGACTTAGCAAGTCAGGACCATTGCAAGAAGGTCGGGGTTCGAGTGTTGGAGTGGAGGCGAGGCTGGTAACACTGGCCTTTCTTTGTGGATTTTGCATGTTTTCCCCGTGTATGTGCGGGTTTTCTCCAGGTACTCCTCCCGGTGGGACGTACACAATACAGGAAGTATCCTAACCAGAAGCCCATACCACCCCATTTGAATTCTCTTTGTGTGGAGAAGAAATGTCTCTACCACTAGTTCCTCACTCTATCTCTGAGTGAGAGCCCAGCCACCGTGCTGAGGAAGCTTATTTCCACCACTCATATCCACAATCTTGTTCTTTCGGTCACCACCCACAGCTAATGATCACAAATGAGGGTAGGAACGAAGATCGACTGATAAATCTTGTGCTTTGCCTTTTGGCTCCACTCTCTCTTCACCACGACGAGCCGATACTGTGTTCCAGTTATTGCAGACGCTACACTGATCTATCTGTAGAGCTTCCATCTTTCTATCCATTGTGAACAAGACCCTGAAACACTTAAACTCCTCCACTTAGGACAGGACTTTGTCCCTGAAATGCAAGGGGTACTCCACTCTTTTCCAACTAAGGAACTTGGTTTCTAATTTGGAGCTTAAACTAAGAAATCAAATTAGCTTTCAAGATGTTTCTGAAAAATCAGTCATTCATAAATAAATACAAACGATGATTTTAGGCAAGAGGCAGGATACACCCCGAACAGGTCGCCAGTCTCTTGCGGGGCTACACACACAGACAACCTTCTAAACACACACACACTCATTCCTTGTGGCAATTTTGAGTCAGCCAACCAGTATAATATGTATATTTTGGAGAGTGGAAGGAATCTGGAGTACCTGGAAAAAACCCACGCATACACGGGGAGAACATACAAACTCCACACAGAAAAGCCAGTGTTCAAAGCCTTCTCACACTTCTTCTTCTTCTCCTTTTGGCATTACCCTTCAGGAGTTGCCACAGCAAGTCAGTTTCTTCCATCTAACCCTATCTGCTGCATCCTCTTCGGTCAACCCAACTATCTTCATGTCTTCCTTTACTGTATCCATGAACCTCCTCTTTGGTCTTCCTCTAGCCCTCTTTCCTGGTGGTTCCAAACCCAGCATCCTTGGGTTGCCAAACCATCTCCAAACCATCTCAGTCTGGCCTCTCGGACTTAATCTCCAAAACCTCTAACATGTGCTGTTCCTCTGATATACTCATTTCTGATCTTGTCCATCCTGGTCACTCCCAGAGACATTCTCGGCATCTTCATCTCTGCTACTTCCATCTCTGCTTCCTGTCTTTTTCTCAGTGCCACTGTCTCTAGACCAAACAGCATGGCGGGAATCACCACGGTTTTGTACACTTTTCCTTTCATTTTAGCTGAAACTCTTCTGTCACACAGCACATCATTGTGCTGTCACACAACACGCTTCTTCACCTCTTTTCCACACTCTCCATTGCTCTGGACTGTAGATCCCAAGTACTTAAAATCTTCCACCTTCTTTATCTCTTCTCCCTGTAACGTCACTTTTCCATTTGGATCTCTCTCATTCACACACATGTACTCTGTCTTACTCTGACTAATCTTAATTCCTCTTCTTTCTAGTGCAAATCTCCACCTCTCCAGCTTTTCCTCCACCTCTTCCCTCCTCTCACTACAGATCACAATGTCATCTGCAAACATCATTGTCCATGGAGATTCCTGTCTAACCTCGTCTGTCAGCCTGTCCATCACCATAGCAAACAGCAAAGGACTCAGAGCAGATCCTTGGTGCAGTCCCACCCCCACACTGAACTCCTCTGTCACACCTACAGCACACCTCACCACTGTCTTACAGCCCTCATACATGTCCTGCACCGCTCTAACATACTCCTCCGTCACATCAGACTTCCTCATACAATACCATAGTTCTTCTCTACTAGGTACCCTGTCATACGCTTTCTCTAGATCTACAAAGACACAGTGCAGCTCCCTCTGACCTTCCCTGTACTTTTCTATCAGCATCCTCAAGGCAAATACTGCATCTGTAGTGCTCTTTTTAGGCATAAAACTATACTGCTGCTCACAAATTCTTACTTCAGACCTTAGCCTAGCTTCGACAACTTTTTCCCATAACTTCATCGTATGACTGATCAGTTTTATTCCTCTGTAGTTACCACAACTCTGCACGTCTCCCTTGTTCTTAAAAACAGGAACCAGCACACTTCTTCTCCATTCATCAGGCATCTTCTCACTTTCTAATATCCTGTTAAACAGCCCAGTCAGAAACTCTACTGCCACCTAAACCTAAACACTTCCATACTTCTAAACAGGGATATCGTCAGGACCGAGAGCCTTTCCACTCTTCATCCTCTTCAGTGCCCTCTTTATTTCTACCTTACTAATCCTAGCCACTTTCCACTCTACTATGGTAAAGTCTTCTACTCTTTGTTCTCTTTCATTTTCTTCATTCTTCAACTCTTCAAAGTACTCTTTCCATCTTCCCATCACATTACTGGCGTCTGTCAAGAGACATCCATCCCGCACCCTAACCTGCTGCACATCCTTCCCATCTTTGTCTCTCTGTCTTGCCAACCTGTATAGGTCCATCTCTCCCTCCTTGCTGTTCAGCTTAGCATACAAGTCGTCGAAGGCTGCTTGTTTTGCCTTTGCCACCTCTACTTTAACCTTATGCTGTATCTTCCTGTACTCTTGCCTACTCTCCTCAGTCCTCTCAGTGTCCCACATCTTCTTAACCAGCCTCTTTCTTTTGATACAATCCTGCACCTCCTCATTCCATCACCAAGTCTCTTTATCTATTTTCCTTCCAGATGACACATTTCAAGTACTCTCTTGCCTGTCTCCCTGATCACATTAGCTGTAGTTGTCCAGTCATCTGGAAGCATCTCCTGCTCACCAAGAGCCTGTCTCAACTCTTTTATAAAATTCGAGTGCACTCTTCCTTTTTCAGCTTCCACCATTTAGTCTTCTGCTCTCCCTTCATCTTCTTAAACTTCCTCACTGCCAGGGTCATCTCACACACCACCAACCTATTGCTGTTTGGCTAAACTGTCTCCTGCTTTGTCTCCTACAGTTATTAATCTCCTTCAGATTACACCTCCTACACAAAATGTAATCTATCTGTGTACTCCTTCCTCCACTCTTGTAAGTCACCCTGTGTTCCAGCCTTTTCTTGAAGAAATGTTTTCACTACAGCCAATTCCATTCTTTTCGCAAAGTCTATCACCATCTTCTGTCTGCGAATCCCCAGGCAAATTCTATCAAAAGACAATTTCTTACTCTCTTGTGTTAAAGGAGTCATGTATGATAAAGTATGCATCACACCTCTCTGGACCTCCCAGCATCGTCAAGTTCTGTCACAGCAGAAATGTTTTTTTCATCTTACAGTAGAAGTATACAAGTATAATTTGTCTGGCCAAAAAAATGAAAACATCTAAAAAACAATTAATAGTACTTTACAACAATCACAACTGAGACTCACTGGGTGGTTTCTGGGAGGATCATTAATACGATGGATCCACCAGAATCTGCAGGATAACAAAGCCCATTACATATTACCTACATTTGAACACATTCGTTACATGTAAGAATATTACAAATAAGATTACAGTATACATAATAAACAGTTGAAAATCACACGCTAAAAGCTTATGAATGGCTGTTGTTCAGGACTTTGATTGCCATTGGAATAATTTCCAGTGGATTACTTTTTTGGTTAATGGAATTGTGTACTACCCTATGTACCCGCTGAAGGGAGAAGGGCAATGGAGTGAAGAAGGGGGTGTGATGGATCTTCAGTGATCAGGGTGGCTTTCCTGATCACAACACGTTCATACAGAAGGTACAATGGAGATTGTGGTGAACTAATTTTATTTTCCTGCTCGATTAAAGATTTTTGAGAGTTTTGTTTTTTGCTTGCAAGAGAAGAAGTAGTACCAGGATGCAATATTGAAAGTGGGGATGGATTGTATTAGTGAGTGGTAAACCATGATTAGAATATTTTACTGATATTAAAATGTTTTAGTTTTCTGAGCAGGTGAAGGTGTTGTAGGTCTTTGGAGTAAACAGAGTCTGAGTGTGTCTTGAAGGACAGGTGGGTGTCCAGTTGTGTTCCATGATATTTGAAACACTCCACCTGTGTTTCAAATAGTCAGCATTGTTGCTGTCTTTCCAGATGTGTAAGCTATCCATGTCACATCCATTTGTGTTAGCATTAGCAAAAACTCTTTTTTTTTTTAACCTTCTTCTCTTTTCGGCATTTCCCTTCAGGGGTCGCCACAGCAAGTCAGTTTCTTCTAACCCTATCTGTTGCATCCTCTTTGGTCACGCCAACTATCTTCATGTCTTCCTTTCACTGTATCCATGAACCTCCTCTTTGGCCTTCCTCTAGGCCTATTTCCTGGTGGTTCTAAACCCAGCATCCGTCTTCCGATGTACTCTCTCTCAAGGCCAGATTAGTGCAGTATAAAACTGATTGTTGTCCTATGGACAGACTCTCCCACCTCAGCACCTCAGCTGTATATCTCTGCAGTTCATCCAGAGTGACCATGGGCCTCTTGGCTCCATCTCTGATCAGTCTTCTCCATGTTTGAGCTTAATGTTTAGACAGACGGCCCGGTCTTTGTAGTTTTTTAGTGGTTTGATACTCCTTCCATTTCTATATTATCACTTGCACAGTGCTGCTTGGGATGTTTAAAGCTTAAATCTTTCTGTAACCAAATCCACAACAGTGCCCCTTGGTGCTGAGGTGGCCCCGGCAGGGGTTTCTCTTATATGCCTGGCTGGGTGGGTAAAAGGCTCCTCGGCTCGGCCTCGGGGTCCCGGGATCTGGATGGGTGCGGGCCCGGGTTGCGTGTGTTTCAGCCTCCCTCGTTCCAATCTTTTAGGGGTGGTGAGGATCTGTTGGTGCCGATGGTTCACATCGGCAGCATGCATGTAGTTTCACTCACACTCGCACACTATATTACACTGTTTACTGTCCGCTACGTCCCTTGATCCCAACCAATATTATTATAGCTCTAGTAACATGTGTTTATGTTCTACAACATTTGTTCTATAGAAGGTTTTGTTGTGTGTGTCGGCTTTATCACAGGCTTAATCTCTTGTTTGTACTTTTTTTTTCTCCTTAGATAATCCAGCAGGTTGGTCGTGATGCTGAATACTGTAGCTTCAGATAGTCTATTCACTTTATCCCCCTTTCTTCTTCTTCTGTTCCCAATTCATCTTTTTCACCCCTCCCCCTCCTCCTCTCCTTAGTAGTTCCTGTCAGGTCCAGCAAAAGGAAGCACAGAAAGCGTGGACATTTTGTTTGTAAAGCATTTAAAATAAACAAATACATTTTGCTTGGGTCGCCACACGGCACGCTGGTAGGACAAAACTGTCCAGCAATACTTGACATACAGATCATCATTCTGCTTGTCACAACCGGAAAGTACAGGTTTAAAATCAGAATCAGAATGCTTTTATTGCCATGTCAGTGAAAAATATCAGAGACTAGGAACTTGTTTTGATACAGGTGTGCAAAAATATAAAATAAAAATAATAAAAATAAAATAAATAAAAATAATAATAATAATTTTAACAAAACTAAGAGTGCTCAGAAGAAAAAGAAAAGTAGTGCAATGTCATAGAAAATAATAGAAAATAATAAAAGTAGTAAAGTGACAAGAGGGAAGTGACTAAGAGATGTGGGGATCCAGGTTATAAAGAGTTCATAAGTCCAACGGCAGAAGGGAAGAAGCTGTTTTTGTGGCGGGACGTTCTGGTCCGAATGGACCGGAGCCTCCTGCCCGAGGGGAGTCGCTCAAAAAGTCCATGTCCAGGGTGGGAAGGGTCAGCTGCTATCTGACCTGCACGCCCCCGAGTCCTGGAGACGTACAGGTCTTCGAGAGATGGAAGGCTGCAGCCGATCACCTTCTCTGCGGAGCGCACAATGCGCTGCAGTCTGTGTTTGTCCCTGGCTGTGGCTCCAGCGTACCACACGGTGATGGAGGAGGTGAGGACAGACTCGATGATGGCTGTGTAAAACTGCACCAACATCTGGGCAGGCAGCTTGGCTTTCTTCAACTGCCGCAGAAAGTACATCCTCTGCTGGGCCTTTTTGATCAGGGAGCTGATGGACGGCTCCCACTTTAGGTTCTGTGTGATGATACTGCTGAGGAAGCGGAAAGAGTCTACAGTGGTGATGGAGAAGTCTGTCAGTGCAAGGGGGGTAATGGGAGCTGTGACTTTCCTAAAGTCCACGATCATCTCCACTGTCTTCTGAGCGTTGAGCTCCAGGCTGTTTTTGCTTCACCAGGACACCAGCCGGTCTACCTCCATCCTGTAGGCCGACTCATCACCATCAGAGATGAGCCCAATGAGTGTGGTGTCATCTGCAAACTTGATCAGTTTGACAGAATCATGGCTGGAAGTGCAGGAGTTGGTGTACAGGGAGAAGAGCAGGGGAGAGAGGACACAGCCCTGTGGAGATCCTGTGTTGATAGTCCGAGAGGTGGACACATTCTTCCCCAGCCGTATGCACTGCCTCCGGTCTGTTAGGAAGTCAGTAATCCACCTGCAAGTGGAGTCAGGCACGTTGAGCTGAGAGAGCTTGTCCTGAAGCAGGGTAGGGAGGATGGTGTTGAATGCAGAGCTGAAGTCCACAAACAGGATCCTAGCATAGGTTCCCGGGGAGTCCAGGTGCTGCAGGGTGAAGTGGAGGACCAGGTTGATGGCGTCGTCTACAGACCTGTTGGCTCTGTAGGCAAACTGCAGAGCGTCCAGAGAGGGAGAGGTGAAGTGCTTGAGATGAGGGAGGACCAGGCGTTCGAATGACTTCATGACTACAGACGTAAGCGCCACAGGCCAGTGGTCTTTAAGTCCAGTGATACGGGGCTTCTTGGGGACAGGAACGATGGTCGACAGCTTGAAGATGGCTGGAACGTGGCATGTCTTCAGCGAGGTGTTGAAAATGTCTGTGAAAACTGGAGACAGTTCCTCAGCACAGTGTTTCAGGGTGGCCGGGGAGACACCATCTAGGCCCGAAGCTTTCCGAGGGTTTTGCTTGCGGAAGAGCTTGAGCACATCCTGTTTTGTCACCAAGAAAGCAGTGGAGGAGGAGGGCTGGTCAGCTGGAGTGACCTCTGTTGTTAATTGGATGGGGGATGGGAGTGGATTCAAAGTGTCTGAAGGTTCTTGATCAGTGAGGGGGGGAGGAGAGTGAGACATCAAACCTGGCATAGAAGGTGTTCAGTTTCTCTGCCAGTTGTAAGTCATCAGCAGCATGTGGGGCTTTCGGCTTATAATTGGTAATTTGCCGAAGTGATCTCCAGACAGAGGCGGTGTCATTGACAGAGAATTGTTCCTTCAGACGTTTATTGTACCTGGATCTCGCCTGCTGTACCTCTCTCGAGAACCGGTACTTAGCGCCTTTGTAGCTCTCTCTGTCATTGGCTCTGTGAGCTGCTTCCTTTTCCCTCCTGATCTGTCTTAGTCTGGGTGTGAACCAGGGTTTGTCGTTGGGTTTGAGTGATCTCACTCTGGTTTTAGATGGAATAATGCTGTCCTCACAGAATCAAGCTCATCCACAGCTTCGCTGGTCGACTTCTTGGAAGTCCTCACTGCAGGTTTAGAAAGCTTCAACTTCTGTCTGTATGCCGGGATGAGGTGAACAGTGGCGGCTGGTGACGTGTGGTGCAGGGGCACCGCCCCCCCCGACCTGATCATCAAAAAATATATAGCTTTTTTTTGCCGAAAAGCAAAACTCTCGATTTACAAGTCGATCTACGTTTCAACCCCCAGTATCTATATATACATATATAAACATGTATGTGTTTATAAGTATGCAAAACAGTCAAGTGTGAAGATTACATGCATTTTAATAATGTTTTACACCGTTTTATTTTATTTTATTACTTCCTGTGCAAACCGGAACGAGCAGGAAAACGTATTAGTGTGTATGTGGCTTCCGGTTTTTATGGAAAAAACGTGACGTCAGCTCTAAATTTTTTTTCCATTCATGTGTATTGCAAACCATAACCACGCCCGCGGGGCGCAGATATTTTCCGCCCATCGGGTGTGTAATAGGTTATCCTCTCTGTCAGTCTGTTACATGAACCAATCAATTAGCTATAAGCTGACCTATAAATCCCACCCACGCCACGCCCTTTCTTTTCACTGCGGAATTCTGGGAGTCTTCATCATGGCGTCGGAAGCTAGTTCAGTTGCTAACAATGCCAGTGGCTTTTTTAAAGAGAATTTAGTGTCGTCCCTTCTACAGAATCCGTTTTCTAAGCGTTCTAAAGAAGAAAAAAGAAGAGTGAAGGAGCTTGGACCGGACACCCCAGATTTGACTGTGCAACAAAACAGTGGAGATTGCGGCCGCTTTTATGTGAGAGGATAATGAAGGTCTATGAAAAGTGGCGGTGGCTAACAGGATGAGAAACATTTTTTTTGTTTCCCCTGCTTATTGTTTAGTTCAGCAGCAACTGAAAAGGTGTGGATATCAACGGGGTGAGTGACTTGAAGCATTTCTCTGAAAAGTGCAAACGTCATGAAACTTGCCGCACCCATCTTGATAATAGCTATAAGCTAGGTGTTTTTTGGCAGTAGTAACATCCTGGCACAATTAAATGAAGGCTACCGAACTGGCATAAGGAAACATAATGAAGAAGTCACCAAAAACAGACACATATTGTCACAAATAATTTTATATTTATTTTCTATATATATTTATATATACTTTTATATAATATATCTAAAAAAAAATTTTGTGTGTTTGAAAAATGTGCGCCCCCCCAGTTTTTTTTACCACCAGCCGCCACTGGAGGTGAACCATGTCATGATCAGAGAAACCCAGAGCAGCTCGAGAAACAGCCTTGTAGGCTTTACTGGCTGTATTGTAGCAGTGATCCAATGTGTTCTTTTTCCTGGTTGGGCAGTTTACAAACTGTCTGTACTTTGGGAGTTCCTGGCTCAGATTTCCTTTGTTAAAATCCCCGAGGATAATAACTAGAGAGTCCGGGAAGTTTTGCTCCACACACAGAATTTGGTCCGCGAGCGCGCGTGGGGCCTCGTGCACGTTTGCGCATGGCGGAATGTAAACAGCAGCCAGAATGAATGAAGCAAACTCCCGTGGAGAATAAAATGGTCTACAGTTTATAAAGAAGTATTCCAGAACCGGAGAGCAAAGCTGGGAGATCACAGACACATCCGAACACCAGGAGTGGTTGATGTAGAAACAGAGCCCTCCACCTTTTGTTTTTCCACCGGAGAAATCCCTCTGTCTGTCAGCGCGGAAGAGCTGAAATCCTTCCAGCTGAAGCGCGCAGTCTGGTGTCTGCTCGTTGAGCCATGTCTCCGTGAAGCATAGGACACAGAAGGAAGAGAAGTCCCTGTTTCGTCGCATTAGCAGCGCTAGCGCGTACATCTTGTTGGTAAGTGAGCGGACATTAGAGAGAAAAAGACTCGGCAAAGGCGTACGCGAGCCACGTCTGCGGAGACGAACGAGGATTCCCGCACGCTTTCCTCTCTTCTGGCCTCTCACTTTTTTAGCCAATATTTGGACTAAATCTGCCGCAGCCACTAAAAAAACTGGTAGTAGGTCCGTGGGGGTCATAGTCCTGAGATTTAAGAGCTCTTCACGAGTGTAAGAGCACGCTGATACACCATTTTCCAACAAAAACAGAGGAAGAAAAGATAAATAAATAAAATAAATAAAAAGAAAAGATAAATAAATAAATAAAAACAAATCCACAACAGTATCTCGGACCTGCCTGGTGTGCTCCTTGTTCTTTATGTTGCACTCTGCACTTTAAACGGATCTCTGACACGATCACAGAGAAGGTGCATTTATTTGGAGACTTGATTAAATACATGTTGATTCTATTTATATTCAGAAGTCATTTCGGTCAACATCGGATCATTCAGAGAGCCTCACCAAACACCTGGAGAGATTTTTCTGCACTCAAAGTAAAGAGACTAAACAATTTTTCACATTCAATTCTTCAGTTTTTTTTATTTGTTAAAAAGGTTTAAAATATCCAATAAATTTCATTCCGCTTAATGATTGTGTCCCATTTGATGATTCTTCACAACAAAATTACAGCTTCATATCTTTATGTTTGAAGTTTAAAACTTGGAAAAAGGTTGTGAACCGTTAAGAAATTAAATGTAGGCGAAGAACAAAAGAGATTTTTTTTTTAAATACAAACAAAGGTGCATATTTGTAGTTGTCTAAAACAAATTTAATGGACATTAAGAAAAATAGGAAAAGAAGACAAAACAAACTCTGTTTTACTTCATTTTCATTTGGCTGCAGTTTAAAAAATTATCTTAGAGATTACTTTTTTCAAACTTTCTGTCATATTTATGTCATTCAGTATTTCTAGCACAGGCCTGCAGAGGGAGACAAACGATCAGAACACCATCACGTTTAAACAATGGTTGTTTTTTGTAAATAAAAGTTAAATAATTAAAAAAAAAATCCTTCTCAATTTTATATAAAGTGGAAAGTCATTTCCTTTTTTTTTTTTTTTTTAGTTTGGTCACTTTATGTCCTGTGACCGTGATCTCCAGCTCTCACTGGATCGATTTGCTGCCGGTGCGGCATCAGCAATAACTAGGACGCTGCATCGGTCCGTAGTGGTAAAAAGAGAGCTGAGCCGAAAAGCAAAACTCTCGATTTACAAGTCGATCTACGTTTCAACCCTCACCTATGGTCACCAGCTGTGGGTGGTGACCGACAGAATGAGATCGCAGGTACAAGCGGCCGAAATGAGCTTCCTCCTCCAGGGTTCAGGGCTCTCACTCAGAGATCGGGTAGGGAGCTCCGCCATCCAGGAGGAGCTTGGTGTCAAGCCACTCTTCCTCCAGGTCGAGAGGAGCCAGATGGGGTGGTTAGGGCATCTGGTCAGGATACCCCCCCCAAGCGCCTTGCGGGCGAGGTGTTTCAGGTACGTCCCACTGGGAGGAGACCAAGGGGCAGACCCCGGACCTGCTGGAGAGACTATGTCTCACAGCTGGCTGGGGAAAGACTTGGGATCCTTCCAGGTGAGCTGGACGATGCAGCCAGGGTGAGTGAGGCCTGGGCTGCCCGTTTGAGGCTGTTGCCCCTGCAACCCGACCCCGGAACAAGCGGAAGATGACGGAACGGAAACTTAAAAGAAGTTTTAAAAAGATGAAGTTTAGGGAATTTCTTGAATGTAAAGAGTTCAAAGAGAGCGAGACGGGGTGTACTAGGTGAGCAGATCAGCTTGTCAGAAGGCTTGTGAGTGTCCTTGAAAAGAAAGGTTGCTACATTGGTCACTGATTTGTTTTGAATGTCAGAACTGTTTATTTGTAAATTTTGAGTTGGTATATTGGTTTGGCTAGCAAAAATAAATGAGTGAGATGGTAATTATTTGATTTTTTTAATTAATGTGCCTAATAATTCTGCACAGCAATATAGTTACCTGCACACACAGATATCCTCCCAAGATGGCCAAAACACTTAAACTTCCAAAAATATTCATCTTAGATATGTATGAGTCTTTTGGGTTTATTGAGACTATAGTAGTTGTTTAATAAAAAAATTAATCCTCAAAAATGCATCTTGCCTAATAATTCTGAACACAGTGTATAATTAATTCAATTTTATTTGTATAGCCCAAAATCACAGAATTTCCGTCTCAGTGGGCTTCACAAGAAAAACAGGAATGTATTAACACAAATACACAGCAAGAAAAATAACTAACAAATGCTAACTAAACAAGACTAGCACATTTATGCGCTTAGACTCTCCTTCACGGTGAGGAAAAACTCCTAAAAAACCCATAAGTGGGGAAAAAAATAAGAAACCTCGTGGGGATCCACATGAAATAGAGATCCCTCCCCCGGGACGAGCAACCAATGTGTCAAAGATTATTGTTTAAATATTTGCTTATTCTACTCTACAGTTAAATATCTAAAGAAGTCAATTGATGTTCTTCATCCTGATAGAAACACGGGAGACTCCTCAGCCCGGAGATGTCCAGTACGGGGATGAGTAGATGTTCTTCATCCTGATGGTTACATGGGGGACTCCTCAGCCCAGCAATGCCCTGGACGGGGATGAGTAGATGGATTTCATTCTGTTGGAGCGGGGATGATGAAGCGCAGAGTCTGAATTTAAAAATGCCCCTCCACAATAAATTTGAACAAATTGACTGAGTTAAAATATGAGCTCAATACAATACTGTCACAAGAGGCTGAACTTAGTTTGTTTTGGGCCAGACAAAAATACTTTGAAGAAAGTGATAAGGCTGGATAGCTTTTAGCTAGATATATCAAGCAGAAGGAAGCTAGGTTTGCCATCTCAGCAGTTCAGGACAACAATGGCCACCTTGTCTTTGAACCACAAAAAATAAACAAGATATTCAGTGATTTCTACAAGGAGCTTTACAGTCTGAATCACGAGCCTCTAAAAATGACATTGATACTTAATTGTAGAGTTTAATCTACAAAGATTAAGTTGGTCCCTAAAGTGACCAGGTACCAATTCAAGTGTCTTGACCAATCTATTACTATTGAGGAGATAGTGGATGTTATCAAAAACCTTCCCTCGAGTAAAGCTCCTGGGTTAGACGGCTTTACAGCTGAGTTTTACAAACACTTTTCACAGGAACATGCACCGTTACTGCTTAGAATATACAATAAATCCTTTGACAAACAGACACTTCCGCCACCACTCTCCGAAGCAATTATAACGCTCATTCTAAGAAAAGATAAAGACCCATCTGACTGCAAAAGCTACCAGCCTATAAGCTTGACCTCTTGTGATAGTAAAAATTCTGTCAAAAGTTTTGGCCAATCGGCTAAATAAGGTTGTCGCTTCCCTGATCCACCCAGATCAGGTTGATTTTATTCAATCTCGTTCTTCTGCTAATAATGTCAGAAGATTAACTGACATTATGTGGGTGGTGAAGGATATTAAATTTCCCATGGCAGCTATTTCATTAGACGCTGAAAAGGCTTTTGACAGGGTCGAATGGCAGTATTTGTTTGGTACTTTAGAATGTTTTGGGTTCAATGAAAAGTTTATCAGATGGATTTGACGCATGTGTATATATATATATACACACACACCCTAAGGCCTCGATACTTTCAAATGGTATAATCAGTCCATCATTTGAATTAAGAAGGGGTACCAGACAAGGAGACCCTCTATCTCCCCTGCTTTTCGCCCTTGCCTTGAAACCACCGGCGCCTGGTATACGGAAAAAGACAAGATTCCCTGGTATTACAATAGGACAATGTTGTCATAAACTAATGTTGTATGCAGATGATATTCTCCTTCTAGTGTCAGACCAAGTCAACTCACTTCCTCATCTATGCTCATTAATAAAAAAGGTTTACTTTTATTTTAGACATATTTTAAAATTTAAAGAGCTTCACTGTTAACAAATTGTGCAATTTATGTTTAAAGTTAAAACAAAAATCTAGTGTCCTCCCACAGCTTACTAAGACGGTGTGGTATTGAAAGGCTATGCGTCCGCCTATTAACTATCTGTTGACAATTCAGGGGCAAACATTGGTCTGCACCTTAAATTTAATGAAGACAACAAATACGTTTATGAATAACCCGAGTGAAGAGGAAAGGATTCAAACTGACTTGTTTGTGCGCATATAGGAGTAAAACTATTTGCGGCGATGCATAAGAAAATCCTTTTCACTAAGCAAACTTAGCTATTGCTCCCAAACGGGGGTAAACCAATTCCACACATCAGCATGCAATATCTTCAAAGAAGATACAAAGATAAAGATCGAGCTCAAAAAAGACACACAGGCGAAAAACCATGTAGACATATTTATGAACAGTTAACAAGAATTCCAAACAAAAATGCAGTGAAACACTAGCAAATTTGAAAACGCTGTGACTCACACAAAAACATGATTTATATTTTTACAAATAAAAACAGTGATCAGCCAACAAACGTAGAACATTGTTCGTGGCAACAGGGCAACTTTCTACGAATCTTCGTTTTGACAAGATTTGGTTTTACGAAAAAGGACTGAATACTATAAATTTATTTTGACTAAGTTTAAAAATACCAACTTGATCCTTGATATTTAGAACAAAGCCAAGATTTCACGAAGATGACAATGTCATAATTGACTGTAATTATTTTGAAGAATAAAAAGCGTAATGAAGCAATGGCACAGAACGTTAACTCTTTATAAAGATCATAATATCAAAGCGACAATTTTATCAGATGATTTTGACAACCTTTTTAACAATCCAATTACCCCACAAATCTTCTTTGAAAAGCGATTTAAATGTCTGCTTTATCGTTGCAGACTTGAATTATGAAACGATTGTCAAGGGAACAACTCCTGACATTCCTGTCAGGAGATTCCTTTCTGCAACTTTATGTTCTTGGAGACCCCTTAGCTCTCAGTTGGATAAACGTCTGCTCTCTCGTAGTGCGTCCTTATGCTTGGGAGGAAACTGTTGGTTGGTAAATGGAAAGGTCCTCTCCCTCATTCACTCTCTCTCAATGACTCCTTACCCCAACATGTAAACCTTTTGTTTTCTCAAAATAAATTAAAATGATGTATTGACTTTGGGATTGCCTCGAATTGTAAAAATACTAATCTGATTACTTTGCCAAAAACACATTTGTGTATTAGTATGAAACCGTCTAGAATTGGAATCTTACATTAATTGGAAGATTTCTTTTTTATCCACAGTGTAGTAAGTATCCACAGTATTAAACGAACCTTGTTGTTTGAACCAAACAGGGGGTAAACAAATCATCACAAAGCATTATCTTACAAAGTAAAATATTAAGAAGGACTGAATACCATAAATTTATTTTGACCAAGTTTCAAAATATGATTTTACCAAGATGGCAATGTCATAATTGACTCCGTAAACTTTTCTTACTTCAAGAACTGTCTTCCTGAACGCTCCGTTGTGTACTTTAATTAACAGAAAGTTTCTGCTATTCAGCAAGCTGCAATTTTGGCAGACGAGTTTACACTAACGCACAAGACAACCTATTCACGAGAGGGGCACGTGTCAAAAAACTGTGGGAAAGAATCAGAAAGCCCATTAAATATACTTTTCACAACAGTTGTTGAACAGGAAGACAGAAACAGTGTTTTTATTGCCATAGAACAGGTCATTAGGTTGCAGATTGTGATATTCTTCAGAAGAAACGTCCTGAGTCAAAACCTTGAGAGGTTAGTTTGATCATAATTGTTTTGGAGCGTATATAAGATTGATGGCAGCTGTTTGTTGCGCCCTAATGAACAGCCCCAGAAGGTTCTGCGTGTGGTATGTGCCAAACAAACCAGTGAACGAAAAATCTCGCAAGAGACCAGATGATTGACCAAACAAAATCAGTCAGTTTGGACTGATATTGTTTGGATTATTAGTCCAAACAAAGACTGATGTAATAAAATAATTTAAAAAGTTGGTTTCTGACTACACAATGATGCCAGACAAGATGATAGCTTTTTCTCCCACCCTGAACCGAATAGATGGAGAAATGGAAAGGACAGCGGTAAAACCTGCTCAAAAATTTGGGGTGTTGGACCCCTAGCTTCGTTCCAGTTGTTATCCAAATGGTTTTCACTCTTCTACAGATTACGTAAAGAAGTGAACATAGGTCCACTCAGGAGAAAAAACCTATTTGTTGTGTTGCTCTAAAACGAACATTTAGATAATGACACCCAAGTCATTATCCAAATGGTTTTTCAAACTTCTACAGATTACGTAGAGAAGTGCACATAGGTCCACTCAGGAGAAAAACCTATTTGTCATGTTGCTCTAAACAAACATTACCGCTGACTTGAAGTAAATAAAATCTAAGAGCGGAGATGTTAGATGACTATGACATACATGCATCATTTGTGTATTAAAATGAAACTGTCTGGAATTGGAATCTGAAGAAGAATCAGTAGAAGAAAAAAATTTCTCAGCTGCATATCAGCAGCTTCAGTTCATCTCACACTCCTCTCTACGTGGATCAACTGGTATTGGATTAAAAAACTAATCTGGTTCACTTCAAAATATTTAGTAAAGTAGCTCGAAAGAGAACTATTTCCCACTCTCAGGCCTGAGGAACCTGTGGAGTCAGCAGTACCACCTACTGAAACTCTACTGAAACTGTGTTCAGTCTGCCATCCCATAATCTCATCTAATAACTCACTCCTGCCTAAAAGAGAATTCTATGTAATACTATCGCATCTTGAGGCAGCTCAAAGGGAAACCCAAAAAAGAAACATCCAGGGACCACAGTGGTGGTGCTCATCCTTGTCTTTGTGGCCACCACACCCGGCACTTTCGAATGACTCCAACCAAAGACATGCAAACCGTTAAACTGAGCAATTCGACCGAATCTGAAAAAAGCAGCTGGATCTGCATTAAAGACCATCTCGAGTAACACAGGCTTTTGAGGAAATGCAGAAAAAAATTATTTTTACTAAGCAAACTTAGTGGCGCAAACAAGGTGCAAACCAATACCCTATATAAAGCAATATCTTTCCTATCTGCACCCTTAAAACAGCTTAAAGCAAACTTAGTTGTGGGGCCCAAACACAACTAAGATTTATTACAACATTCATTAAAAAAAACAAAAACGCCATAGTATGATTGTTTCACGAATCTATATTAATTTCTTTTGACGTGCGTACAGATTTAGTCTGAGGAAAAAAAATCAGAGGCTCAAAAATCAAGGAAAAAAAGAAACGAAGAACATCTCGAGCAACTAGGCTTTGCCTAAGAAAAGCTGGTGCCAATAAAAAAGAAAACATTGGCAAACAACTGGACGTATGCAGGTCAACTACTACGATTTTGGAACAAGTCTGAGAAAACCAGGTGGATCTGCATAAATGACCATCTTGAGCAACACAGGGTTGAAAAGCAAGGGCCATGCTTCGCCTAATAAAATATGGGTGACAATTCAGGAAAAACATTGACCTGCGTACAGATTTAGTCTGAGGGAAAAAAATCACAGGCTCAAAAATCAAGGAAAAAAAGAAACGAAGAACATCTCGAGCAACGAGGCTTCGCCTAAGAAAAGCTGGTGCCAATATAAAAGAAAACATTGGCAAACAACTGGACGTATGCAGGTCAACTACTACGATTTTGGAACAAGTCTGAGAAAACCAGGTGGATCTGCATAAATGACCATCTTGAGCAACACAGGGTTGAAAAGCAAGGGCCACGCTTCGCCTAATAAAATATCGGTGACAGTTCTGGAAAAACATTGACCTGAAATCTAATTTTGAAAAAATTATTACGTTCCTGCATACACAAGGAGAACAAAGAAGGATTTTAATGAACTTTTTTAGTGCACACAGAAGTAAAACTCCGGATAAAACTACAATTAAGAGGCAAACATTGGACTGCACCTTAAACTACTCCGTAAACTTTCTTACTCTGAATCTCTGCGCACTTTCAGAGTTCTTCATGACTTCTTCTTCATGACAAAGAGATTATACTTGTTCTTATTTATAAAATTTGTACGAAACCAAGACATTGAAGAAAAAGTCAAGGTTGGTTGACAAACAACAGACAACTAGTCATTCATGATGAATCTGACTGAAATTCTGACAAAGCTGAGGATTTTATTGAGGACAGGAAGCGATCATGTCACATGACAATCTTCTTCTTCTTCTTCTTTAGTTTGCGGCATGAAGCACCAAGCTGGGTGCATTACCGCCACCTACTGACTGTCACGAACCTCAAATCCTCCTCAATAACCCTGTACACCTCAAAAAAGTGTACAGGGCACCAAAACCCTTCCCCTGACGTCCATACAAAAACACCTCCTCCAAGCTCACTTGTCTCATCCCAACACTCCTCAGCACCACCATCATAGCCTCTCTTTCTTCCTCATACTTTCTACACGCTAACACCACGTGACTAACCCCTTCCAAGTCCCCATGGGTGTCACATGACAATCTAACAGGGGGCTGGATTTATAAAGGGCAGGGAGATGATTGGACAGAGATGACAGACACAGCTGTGGGGAGAGAGAGATAATCAGGAGAGAGAGATTCAGTGGAAAAACAAGTCCACCCATTTCAGTTTTAATGATTAATGGAGGAATACATTGCCTGCATTATATTTAAGTTGTTTATCACTTTCCTTTCACTGGATTTTTATATCTGTAGTGTTCCAACCTGTTTCTTTTTAAAAACAGGTCTGGGAAAAATTGAATATTGGGAGAAATTTGAAAAACAGATTGGCCAGGTGGGAGGAAGAGATCATTTAGCATATGGCAGCATGGTGATGACTATGAATTGAAATACGTTGATTAACTTTTGGTTGTTTGCGGCTCATTTGAGTTTTTTTTTTCTTTAGGATAAAATATACTCTGTCTCTATCGTAAAAACTTTTCATTAAAACTGAGGTTTTTAGTCTAGTTTATTATCTGTGTCTGCAGTTGGTTTGAGGTGGTGCTTGCACTGTTGTTGTGTGTGCCTCTTTGGATTTGTGGTTTTTAGTGACTTATTGTTGTAAGCCTTTTAATGTTAAAAAACAGCTTGGTATTAAATGTGTGAGAAGGTGATGTTACACATGGATGCCACTTCTGCTTGAGTCCGGCCTAAACAGGCTCCTTCTTGGAAGAAGAGATCATACTTGTCCGTTGTGTGATTCCAAACAGTGAAATTGTGGCCATTATTAATAAATTGGAAACAATGCCCCAAAATGAGAAAGCCTATCCGTTTATCTGTGGGTGTAATGCTGTTGCGGCTCATTTGAGTTTTTTTTTTCTTTAGGATAAAATATACTCTGTCTCTATCGTAAAAACTTTTCATTAAAACTGAGGTTTTTAGTCTAGTTTATTATCTGTGTCTGCAGTTGGTTTGGTGTGATGCTTTTTGTCAAAAACTCAGCATGTTTCTTATGACTCAACTCCTCTTGGCTTCCTGACACTTTAATACCTGCTGAGGAGAAATCTAAGATTGTTTGCTTGTCAGTTGCATCTTGGTTCCAGGTCTGAAACCTTCTGGTTCTGGGTGGATTTTTCTGAAGGTCAAGTTGATCCGCGGATCTCTGTCATGGTACTGTTTGGCCACTTGATGCTGCCAGTCATCTTGTGTTGCTCCTTCCATCAGTAGAAGAGTTCCGTGGCTCAGCGGAACTCTGATCCGCTCCACATAAGTGTAGTCTCCGTTATCCTCTGGTGGAGGTTGTTTGCGGAGGCTGAAAACTCTGGTGTCGCCCAGACTGAGTGAAGCGATGGTAGGTTTGTCACCCAGGGAGGCCTCGTCGTCACTGTGCCAGCCGATACTGTCATGCCCATCGCGATACAAATTACACAGCAGTGAGTTGAAGTTGTGACCACTCATTTCCTCCACTGCCTCGCGGAGAGTGACCAGCACTGGATGCCACTCTGAGTTGGCAGGCATTGTAGATCGAGCGTAGCTGTATGGCAGCTCTCCGTAACAGCAGGTCATTCTGGGTTCGTCATAAGCTTCACCTTGTCTGTAGTTGGTCTTCTGAGACCAGGGAAGCTCCTGCAGCAGCTTACTAAACATCCAGTCAGCCTGGTCTTGGAGTAGAAACCCAGGACGCAAACGTAGTCGAGATGTTCCTGATGGTCCATGGCTGATTTCATAATCACCCATCTTATCTATCACCTTTTCTGGAGGAACATTTCTAACTCGCGTAGCAGGCTGGTGAAATTCAAATGTTTTTGAGGTTGTCTTGTCACCAAGCTGCACTGTTGTTGTGTGTGCCTCTTTGGATTTGTGGTTTTTAGTGACTTTTATTGTTGTAAGCCTTTTAATGTTAAAAAACAGCTTTGAATAAAAGGTGTGAGAAGGTGATGTCACACATGGATGCCACCTCTGCTTAAGTCCAGCCTAAACGGGCTCCTTCCTGGAAGAAGAGATCATACTTGTCCGTTGTGTGATTCCAAACAGTGAAATTGTGGCCATTATTAATAAATTGGAAACAATGCCTCAAAATGAGAAAGCCTATCCGTTTATTTGTGGGTGTAATGCTGTTGTAAATGGCTGTGCTGTCGGCTGCTTGGATGAATCCCTGATACGGTTTTAAAATGTTTTGGTACTACACGCAAACCTCGCATTTTCATACGACTTGATTGTTCGTCTTTTTATGACCAGTGTTGAACATGTTGGACGCAAAAAAGTTAATGGCACCAAGTAAATCCTCCCCAGTCTTGTACAGCTGCTTTTGAGTTTCTGCACTGTAGTCGAATTGAACCTGTGAATAAAATTAACAATTACATAACCCCTAAAAATACCAACAAGAGCACAAATCTGCCAAATGACACACAGGAATACAAGCTCTTAAAGCTCACCAGGAGTTCTGTGGATACCTGACTAAGGTCGGTGAAGGTGTCGCTTAGCCCATGCTGCCTCTTCATCAGGTTGGAGAAGTGATGGGTCAGCTCTTTGGCCACTTGCAGCACATTTTCATGTATTTTTTATATTTCTCAGCAATGACATTTTAAGAATATAAAACTTGGTAAAAAAATACTTATTTAAAACTGTACAATCACCAAGTACACAGAGTGACCAAAATAACCAGCTTTATTTGGCGTCGGTCGATTTACGACATAGTTTTAAATCATAGTAATTTTCTAAATTGATAAAGTCCATTAATTGTGTAGTGAGGGATTTAAAGCCTTCAAGCATCTGTAATAATTGGGTGACGTGTGGTGGTGTACGAAAGTTGACTGCTTTGCAGATATAACTTACTGTTGGTTATTTTATAGATCGTTACTCCCACAATAACGAGAGACCACCGTGTACTTAATAAAGCGAAATACAAATATTTGAGGAACAACAGAAAAGAATTACTTTTCCCCACTGGTTTATTTTGTTGTCCTCCAGAAGACGTTTGACATCCACATCTGAGTGAAGCTGTTCGTTCTTGTGGGCCAGAGTTGCCTGATTTCGTGAGAAAAACATTTCTCTCACTAAAAAGGTGTCATCCCATGATAAAAGCTACTTTAAATCAATGGTTAAGGACTCTTGCTCTGTTAGGCAGAGACTTTCGGTTTCGTTGATGGAAACCGAAAACTCTTTCAGAGTTTAAAATGTCTTTCGATCCCTGATACGGTTTTATAATGTTTCGGTACTACACGCCAACATCGCATCTCGCAGAAATGATAGGTCAGCTCTCTGGCCAGTTGCAGCATATTTTCATGTTATCTTTTGATATCTCTCAGCTTTTCGATCTGAGCCTCCAACTGATTCAATTAGAATTTTTTACAGATTTTGAAAGTTTACTTCTCCAGGAAGAATGGCCCAAATTATGTACGAATAGGGCTTTTTTTTTACACAATTATTGACAAAAATGACAAAAACGTGTTTTTTTGTTTGTTTTTTTTGTCAGAGATGACAGACACAGCTGTGGGGAGAGACAGATGATCAGGAGAGAGATTCAGTGGAAAAACAAGTCCACCCATTTCAGTTTTAGATTCAAAGCCTAATGAAGATGGTTTGCACCTTAATGTTGTGCATCTTGAATCAGCATACTACTTTGACACCGACACATTCTCCTATACCAAACTCATTGTTACATAAACTTGGCATTAATGTGTGATTAATGGAGGAATACATTGCCTGCATTATATTTAAGTTGTTTATCACTTTTCTTTCACTGGATTTTTATATCTGTAGTGTTCCAACCCGTTTCTTTTTAAAAACAGGTCTGGGAAAAATTGAATATTGGGAGAAATTTGAAAAACAGATTGGTCAGGTGGGAGGAAGAGATCATTTAGCATATGGCAGCATGGTGATGACTATGAATTGAAATACGTTGATTAACTTTTGGTTGTTTGAGTGACCAGCACTGGATGCCACTCTGAGTTGGCAGGCATTGTAGATCGAGCGTAGCTGTATGGCAGCTCTCCGTAACAGCAGGTCATTCTGGGTTCGTCATAAGCTTCACCTTGTCTGTAGTTGGTCTTCTGAGACCAGGGAAGCTCCTGCAGCAGCTTACTAAACATCCAGTCAGCCTGGTCTTGGACTAGAAACCCAGGACGCAAACGTAGTCGAGATGTTCCTGATGGTCCATGGCTGATTTCATAATCACCCATCTTATCTATCACCTTTTCTGGAGGAACATTTCTAACTTGCGTAGCAGGCTGGTGAAATTCAAATGTTTTTGAGGTTGTCTTGTCACCAAGCTGCACTGTTGTTGTGTGTGCCTCTTTGGATTTGTGGTTTTTAGTGACTTTTATTGTTGTAAGCCTTTTAATGTTAAAAAACAGCTTTGAATAAAAGGTGTGAGAAGGTGATGTCACACATGGATGCCACCTCTGCTTGAGTCCAGCCTAAACGGGCTCCTTCCTGGAAGAAGAGATCATACTTGTCCGTTGTGTGATTCCAAACAGTGAAATTGTGGCCATTATTAATAAATTGGAAACAATGCCCCAAAATGAGAAAGCCTATCCGTTTATCTGTGGGTGTAATGCTGTTGTAAATGGCTGTGCTGTCGGCTGCTTGGATGAATCCCTGATACGGTTTTAAAATGTTTTGGTACTACACGCAAACCTCGCATTTTCATACGACTTTATTGTTCGTCTTTTTATGACCAGTGTTGAACATGTTGGACGCAAAAAAGTTAATGGCACCAAGTAAATCCTCCCCAGTCTTGTACAGCTGCTTTTGAGTTTCTGCACTGTAGTCGAATTGAACCTGTGAATAAAATTAACAATTACATAACCCCTAAAAATACCAACAAGAGCACAAATCTGCCAAATGACACACAGGAATACAAGCTCTTAAAGCTCACCAGGAGTTCTGTGGATACCTGACTAAGGTCGGTGAAGGTGTCGCTTAGCCCATGCTGCCTCTTCATCAGGTTGGAGAAGTGATAGGTCAGCTGTTTGGCCACTTGCAG
This sequence comes from Neostethus bicornis, assembly GCA_902685375.1. Taxonomy (NCBI): domain Eukaryota; kingdom Metazoa; phylum Chordata; class Actinopteri; order Atheriniformes; family Phallostethidae; genus Neostethus; species Neostethus bicornis. Next base: position 852,344 of record CACRXE010000044.1, on the reverse strand, counting down.
CACATTTTCATGTATTTTTTTATATTTCTCAGCAATGACATTTTAAGAATATAAAACTTGGTAAAAAAATACTTATTTAAAACTGTACAATCACCAAGTACAAAGAGTGACCAAAATAACCAGCTTTATTTGGCGTCGGTCGATTTACGACATAGTTTTAAATCATAGTAATTTTCTAAATTGATAAAGTCCATTAATTGTGTAGTGAGGGATTTAAAGCCTTCAAGCATCTGTGGTAATTGGGTGACGTGTGGTGGTACGAAAGTTGACATCTTTGCAGATATCACTTACTGTTGGTTAATTTTTTAGATCGTTACTCCTGCAATAACGAGAGACCACCGTGTACTTAATAAAGCGAAATACAAATATTTGAGGAACAACAGAAAAGAATTACTTCTCCCCACTGGTTTATTTTGTTGTCCTCCAGAAGACGTTTGACATCCACATCTGAGTGAAGCTGTTCGTTCTTGTGGGCCAGTATGAACCTCTAAATAGAGTTGCCTGATTTCGTGAGAAAAACATTTCTCTCACTAAAAAGGTGTCATCCCATGATAAAAGCTACTTTAAATCAATGGTTAAGGACTCTTGCTCTGTTAGGTAGAGACTTTCGGTTTCGTTGATGGAAACCGAAAACTCTTTCAGAGTTTAAAATGTCTTTCGATCCCTGATACGGTTTTATAATGTTTCGGTACTACACGCCAACATCGCATCTCGCAGAAATGATAGGTCAGCTCTCTGGCCAGTTGCAGCATATTTTCATGTTATCTTTTGATATCTCTCAGCTTTTCGATCTGAGCCTCCAACTGATTCAATTAGAATTTTTTACAGATTTTGAAAGTTTACTTCTCCAGGAAGAATGGCCCAAATTATGTACGAATAGGGCTTTTTTTTTACACAATTATTGACAAAAATGACAAAAACGTGTTTTTTTGTTTGTTTTTTTTGTCAGAGATGACAGACACAGCTGTGGGGAGAGACAGATGATCAGGAGAGAGATTCAGTGGAAAAACAAGTCCACCCATTTCAGTTTTAGATTCAAAGCCTAATGAAGATGGTTTGCACCTTAATGTTGTGCATCTTGAATCAGCATACTACTTTGACACCGACACATTCTCCTATACCAAACTCATTGTTACATAAACTTGGCATTAATGTGTGATTAATGAAGGAATACATTGCCTGCATTATATTTACAGTATGTTGTTTATCACTTTTCTTTCACTGGATTTTTATATCTGTAGTGTTCCAACCCGTTTCTTTTTAAAAACAGGTCTGGGAAAAATTGAATATTGGGAGAAATTTGAAAAACAGATTGGTCAGGTGGGAGGAAGAGATCATTTAGCATATGGCAGCATGGTGATGACTATGAATTGAAATACGTTGATTAACTTTTGGTTGTTTGCGGCTCATTTGAGTTTTTTTTTTCTTTAGGATAAAATATACTCTGTCTCTATCGTAAAAACTTTTCATTAAAACTGAGGTTTTTAGTCTAGTTTATTATCTGTGTCTGCAGTTGGTTTGGTGTGATGCTTTTTGTCAAAAACTCAGCATGTTTCTTATGACTCAACTCCTCTTGGCTTCCTGACACTTTAATACCTGCTGAGGAGAAATCGAAGATTGTTTGCTTGTCAGTCGCATCTTGGTTCCAGGTCTGAAACCTTCTGGTTCTGGGTGGATTTTTCTGAAGGTCAAGTTGATCCGCGGACCTCTGTCATGGTACTGTTTGGCCACTTGATGCTGCCAGTCATCTTGTGTTGCTCCTTCCATCAGTAGAAGAGTTCCGTGGCTCAGCGGAACTCTGATCCGCTCCACATAAGTGTAGTCTCCGTCATCCTCTGGTGGAGGTTGTTTGCGGAGGCTGAAAACTCTGGTGTCGCCCAGACTGAGTGAAGCGATGGTAGGTTTGTCACCCAGGGAGGCCTCGTCGTCACTGTGCCAGCCGATACTGTCATGCCCATCGCGATACAAATTACACAGCAGTGAGTTGAAGTTGTGACCACTCATTTCCTCCACTGCCTCGCGGAGAGTGACCAGCACTGGATGCCACTCTGAGTTGGCAGGCATTGTAGATCGAGCGTAGCTGTATGGCAGCTCTCCGTAACAGCAGGTCATTCTGGGTTCGTCATAAGCTTCACCTTGTCTGTAGTTGGTCTTCTGAGACCAGGGAAGCTCCTGCAGCAGCTTACTAAACATCCAGTCAGCCTGGTCTTGGACTAGAAACCCAGGACGCAAACGTAGTCGAGATGTTCCTGATGGTCCATGGCTGATTTCATAATCACCCATCTTATCTATCACCTTTTCTGGAGGAACATTTCTAACTTGCGTAGCAGGCTGGTGAAATTCAAATGTTTTTGAGGTTGTCTTGTCACCAAGTTGCACTGTTGTTGTGTGTGCCTCTTTGGATTTGTGGTTTTTAGTGACTTTTATTGTTGTAAGCCTTTTAATGTTAAAAAACAGCTTTGAATAAAAGGTGTGAGAAGGTGATGTCACACATGGATGCCACCTCTGCTTGAGTCCAGCCTAAACGGGCTCCTTCCTGGAAGAAGAGATCATACTTGTCCGTTGTGTGATTCCAAACAGTGAAATTGTGGCCATTATTAATAAATTGGAAACAATGCCTCAAAATGAGAAAGCCTATCCGTTTATCTGTGGGTGTAATGCTGTTGTAAATGGCTGTGCTGTCGGCTGCTTGGATGAATCCCTGATACGGTTTTAAAATGTTTTGGTACTACACGCAAACCTCGCATTTTCATACGACTTGATTGTTCGTCTTTTTATGACCAGTGTTGAACATGTTGGACGCAAAAAAGTTAATGGCACCAAGTAAATCCTCCCCAGTCTTGTACAGCTGCTTTTGAGTTTCTGCACTGTAGTCGAATTGAACCTGTGAATAAAATTAACAATTACATAACTCCTAAAAATACCAACAAGAGCACAAATCTGCCAAATGACACACAGGAATACAAGCTCTTAAAGCTCACCAGGAGTTCTGTGGATACCTGACTAAGGTCGGTGAAGGTGTCGCTTAGCCCATGCTGCCTCTTCATCAGGTTGGAGAAGTGATAGGTCAGCTGTTTGGCCACTTGCAGCACATTTTCATGTATTTTTTTATATTTCTCAGCAATGACATTTTAAGAATATAAAACTTGGTAAAAAAATACTTATTTAAAACTGTACAATCACCAAGTACACAGAGTGACCAAAATAACCAGCTTTATTTGGCGTCGGTCAATTTACGACATAGTTTTAAATCATAGTAATTTTCTAAATTGATAAAGTCCATTAATTGTGTAGTGAGGGATTTAAAGCCTTCAGGCATCTGTGGTAATTGGGTGACGTGTGGTGGTACGAAAGTTGACATCTTTGCAGATATCACTTACTGTTGGTTAATTTTTTAGATCGTTACTCCTGCAATAACGAGAGACCACCGTGTACTTAATAAAGCGAAATACAAATATTTGAGGAACAACAGAAAAGAATTACTTCTCCCCACTGGCTTATTTTGTTGTCCTCCAGAAGCTTACGTTTGACATCCACATCTGAGTCAAGCTGTTCGTTCTTGTGGGCCAGTATGAACCTCTAAATGGAGTTGCCTAATTTCGTGAGAAAAACATATCTCTCACTACAAAGGTGTCATCCCATGATAAAAGCTACTTTAAATCAATGGTTAAGGACTCTTGCTCTGTTAGGCAGAGACTTTCGGTTTCGTTGATGGAAACCGAAAACTCTTTCAGAGTTTAAAATGTCTTTCGATCCCTGATACGGTTTTATAATGTTTCGGTACTACACGCCAACATCGCATCTAGCAGAAGTGATAGGTCAGCTCTCTGGCCAGTTGCAGCACATTTTCATGTTATCTTTTGACATCTCTCAGCTTTTCGATCTGAGCCTCCAACTGATTCAATTAGATTTTTTTACAGATTTTGAAAGTTTACTTCTCCAAGAAGAATGGCCCAAATTTTGTACGAATAGGGCGTTTTAACTCAATGTTACATAAACTTGGCATTAATGTGTGATTAATGGAGGAATACATTGGCTGCATTATATTTAAGTTAAAGAATCCTTTAGCTGGATTTTTTTTTTCTCTTTTGTAGCTATTATTGTGGCGCATAAAGGGTTAAAAAGTCGGCATTCTTGAAACGTTAATATTCACATGGGATTGAATATAAATGTTCAGTCTCATTTGATCATTCAGTTTGACATCTGACTAAAATGTTCATTGTTATGCATCGTTAAAAAAAAAAACATAAATGACATTTTAAGAATATAAAACTTGGTAAAAAAAATACTTATTTAAAACTGTACAATCACCAAGTACACAGAGTGACCAAAATAACCAGCTTTATTTGGCGTCGGTCAATTTACGACATAGTTTTAAATCATAATAATTTTCTAAATTGATAAAGTCCATTAATTGTGTAGTGAGGGATTTAAAGCCTTCAGGCATCTGTGGTAATTGGGTGACGTGTGGTGGTACGAAAGTTGACATCTTTGCAGATATCACTTACTGTTGGTTATTATTTTAGATCGTTACTCCCACAATAACGAGAGACCACCGTGTACTTAATAAAGCGAAATACAAATATTTGAGGAACAACAGAAAAGAATTACTTCTCCCCACTGGCTTATTTTGTTGTCCTCCAGAAGCTTACGTTTGACATCCACATCTGTGTCAAGCTGTTCGTTCTTGTGGGCCAATATGAACCTCTAAATAGAGTTGCCTAATTTCGTGAGAAAAACATATCTCTCACTACAAAGGTGTCATCCCATGATAAAAGCTACTTTAAATCAATGGTTAAGGACTCTTGCTCTGTTAGGCAGAGACTTTCGGTTTTGTTGATGGAAACCGAAAACTCTTTCAGAGTTTAAAATGTCTTTCGATCCCTGATACGGTTTTATAATGTTTCGGTACTACACGCCAACATCGCATCTCGCAGAAGTGATAGGTCAGCTCTCTGGCCAGTTGCAGCACATATTCATGTTATCTTTTGATATCTCTCAGCTTTTCGATCTGAGCCTCCAACTGATTCAATTAGAATTTTTTACAGATTTTGAAAGTTTACTTCTCCAGGAAGAATGGCCCAAATTATGTACGAATAGGGCATTTTAACTCAATGTTACATAAACTTGGCATTAATGTGTGATTAATGGAGGAATACATTGGCTGCATTATATTTAAGTTAAAGATTCCTTTAGCTGGATTTTTTTTTTCTTTTTTGTAGCTATTATTGTGGCGCATAAAGGGTTAAAAAGTCGGCATTCTTGAAACGTTAATATTCACATGGGATTGAATATAAATGTTCAGTCTCATTTGATCATTCAGTTTGACATCTGACTAAAATGTTTATTGTTATGCATCGTTAGCATCGTTAAAAAAACCCATAAATGACATTTTAAGAATATAAAACTTGGTAAAAAAAATACTTATTTAAAACTGTACAATCACCAAGTACACAGAGTGACCAAAATAACCTCTCTCAGCTTTTCGATCTGATTCTCCAACTGACTCAATTAGAAATCTCGACACATTTTGAAAGTTTTACTTTTTCACGAAAAATGGCCTAAATTTTGTAAAAATAGGTTCATTACATAGGCAGAGATTTTCGGTTTCGTTACGTGAAACCTCCTTGAAGATCCATGAGGAATAATACCATTTTGAAATCACTGACGACCTCTCATCCGTAGTCACCATACTTTAATGCACTTAGCAACATTTTTATACTGGTGTCGTCCTCTTTGAGATACACAGAGTGGGCCATCGGGAGAGATGGGTAGTTGTTTCCAACGTGAAGCAAAACAGCTTTGAGGCCCCAGGATGAGCTGTCTATGAATAGGTGCCATTCCATAGGACTACATGTGATACCTATAGGTATGAATAGACCAGCAACATTGTTACAGAAGCACAGCCTATCGTACTGACTGAAGAATTTTGAGAATATTTGATGCCACTTCCTCTGATCCGTGACTAGTAGTCTATCATCAACCAAGTTCCACTGTTTGAGCCTGGATGTAAGCTCAGCATTCAATTTCGTAAGCCCAAGGTCCCTAATTAAAGTATCTGACCCCACACATGTCCACCTTGATACACTGCCCTCTTGACATGTTCCTCTAAAGCTGCCTTTGTTGGAGGGATCAGCTGCACATTGTTCTTCCTTGCGAAGAGTTTCTTCCTGGCCTTGTCAATGTCCGTGCATTTGCTGGTTCGATGATACAAAAGGATCACAAACCTCTCGATAATGCACATTGCATTGTTTAGTATGTCACGTGGTGCGGAGGACAGCAGCAGTAGCGCCTCAGTGAGTTCTGGCAGTACCATCCAGACTGCCCACGCAGCAGTCTTCTTGCCATGTCTGGCAAAACTGGACACAGTGTCACGCCCAGTTAGAGCGTGGAACATTGGCAGTGCACGAGCCTTCTCTCGTCCCAGTCCAGCTGCTATTTCATGTGCTGCTAGGTATCGGAAACTTCGGCCTGTTCCGAAGGCCAGCCATAGTTCATCTTCTGGTTGCATCTCCTGTACCACAGACACTGCCAGCACTACAACATCGGTGTCTACAGTCCGAATGACTATTGAATGGTGTCCATGCTTCGCTGCGTGAGATGCATGCAGCAACATCCGACTGTCAGCCTCTTCATGGTTACATAGGGCGAGTGAGGTCAGATCTGGTAGTAGTGGCTTGCTGAGCACTGCCTCTCCATCAGTAATGACGAGTTGCTTGTTCTCCTGGTCAAACCATTCCATGAGAGCTGCTGATAGGAACCTGAACAGCTCGGTCTTGTTGCTGTCCACATGTAGGAAGTTCTGCCAGTTTCCTGGTATGGCTGCATTGGCCACCACACGTCTCCGCACGCCTTGTCCCCACCTTGCACGTGTGCTACCTTTCAGTGAATCAGCAAGACAAGTATCCCAGACCAGTGTATGAAGGATGTTGTATGAGGGAGATAGCGGTACCATGGAAGGAGTCTTTTGATGTTGTTGCACTAGGGTTGTGATCTATGTTGTCCACGGCGGCAGTTGTGAACACTTTACCACGCATCTTTGGAGGGCAGACCACATGTTCTCTGTGAAACAGTTGGCAGGCACTGTTGCCCATCTGTGCTGAGACCTGGAGCACTCGATCATAGGAGATGCTCAGGCCAAGGTGTGACAGTCTGTCAACCAATTCTTTCTTGCGTGTGTGAGCATGCAACATCATCCCTATGTATGTTGGAAGTGGGGTCTCCTGTGCAACACTGTGCCTGACACAGGTGGATGAGGAGGTGCCACGTGTTCGCTTGTGTTTGACACTGTTGAACTTCAGTATCTGAGCTGCAGTGATTGCTGCAGGATTAGTGTCTGCCATCTGGTCCTTGATACTGGGTCCCTCTAGGATCATGCTGACTAGGGCAAGCAGCAACGGTGGCACAGATTCTTCTTGACATCCTTCTGGGAATCCTATGAAGGGCTTGGCTTCTCCAAACATGTGACGGCGAACAATGTGTGCAGCACGGGCAAGATGGACTGCATCACTGTCACTTTCCAGCTCTAAAAGCTTTGTCAAGAGCAGCACCGATATCTTCTTCAAATACCATCAAGATGTCTCTCCCCTTCGTGTGTGCCCGCATGTCAGGAAACTGAGATAGCAGTCTCTGTTTCAGTCGTGTGGAGTGAACTCTCGTGTCAATCTGCACTCCAAGCTGTTCCATCCTAGACTGATAGAGGTGGGCAAGATCACGATAAAAGCTACTTTAAATCAATGGTTAAGGACTCTTGCTCTGTTAGGCAGAGACTTTCGGTTTCGTTGATGGAAACCGAAAACTCTTTCAGAGTTTAAAATGTCTTTCGATCCCTGATACGGTTTTATAATATTTCGGTACTACACGCCAACATCGCATCTCGCAGAAATGATAGGTCAGCTCTCTGGCCAGTTGCAGCATATTTTCATGTTATCTTTTGATATCTCTCAGCTTTTCGATCTGAGCCTCCAACTGATTCAATTAGAATTTTTTACAGATTTTGAAAGTTTACTTCTCCAGGAAGAATGGCCCAAATTATGTACGAATAGTGCTTTTTTTTTTTACACAATTATTGACAAAAATGACAAAACCGTGTTTTGTTTTTTTTTTTCTTTTTTTGTCAGAGATGACAGACACAGCTGTGGGGAGAGACAGATGATCAGGAGAGAGATTCAGTGGAAAAACAAATCCACCCATTTCAGTTTTAGCTTCAAAGCCTAATGAAGATGGTTTGCACCTTAATGTTGTGCATCTTGAATCAGCATACTACTTTGACACCGACATATTCTCCTAAACAAAACTCATTGTTACATAAACTTGGCATTAATGTGTGATTAATGGAGGAATACATTGCCTGCATTATATTTAAGTTGTTTATCACTTTTCTTTCACTGGATTTTTATATCTGTAGTGTTCCAACCTGTTTCTTTTTAAAAACAGGTCTGGGAAAAATTGAATATTGGGAGAAATTTGAAAAACAGATTGGCCAGGTGGGAGGAAGAGATCATTTAGCATATGGCAGCATGGTGATGACTATGAATTGAAATACGTTGATTAACTTTTGGTTGTTTGCGGCTCATTTGAGTTTTTTTTTTCTTTAGGATAAAATATACTCTGTCTCTATCGTAAAAACTTTTCATTAAAACTGAGGTTTTTAGTCTAGTTTATTATCTGTGTCTGCAGTTGGTTTGGTGTGATGCTTTTTGTCAAAAACTCAGCATGTTTCTTATGACTCAACTCCTCTTGGCTTCCTGACACTTTAATACCTGCTGAGGAGAAATCTAAGATTGTTTGCTTGTCAGTCGCATCTTGGTTCCAGGTCTGAAACCTTCTGGTTCTGGGTGGATTTTTCTGAAGGTCAAGTTGATCCGCGGACCTCTGTCATGGTACTGTTTGGCCACTTGATGCTGCCAGTCATCTTGTGTTGCTCCTTCCATCAGTAGAAGAGTTCCGTGGCTCAGCGGAACTCTGATCCGCTCCACATAAGTGTAGTCTCCGTTATCCTCTGGTGGAGGTTGTTTGCGGAGGCTGAAAACTCTGGTGTCGCCCAGACTGAGTGAAGCGATGGTAGGTTTGTCACCCTGGGAGGCCTCGTCGTCACTGTGCCAGCCGATACTGTCATGCCCATCGCGATACAAATTACACAGCAGTGAGTTGAAGTTGTGACCACTCATTTCCTCCACTGCCTCGCGGAGAGTGACCAGCACTGGATGCCACTCTGAGTTGGCAGGCATTGTAGATCGAGCGTAGGTGTATGGCAGCTCTCCGTACCAGCAGGTCATTCTGGGTTCGTCATAAGCTTCACCTTGTCTGTAGTTGGTCTTCTGAGACCAGGGAAGCTCCTGCAGCAGCTTACTAAACATCCAGTCAGCCTGGTCTTGGAGTAGAAACCCAGGACGCAAACGTAGTCGAGATGTTCCTGATGGTCCATGGCTGATTTCATAATCACCCATCTTATCTATCACCTTTTCTGGAGGAACATTTCTAACTTGCGTAGCAGGCTGGTGAAATTCAAATGTTTTTGAGGTTGTCTTGTCACCAAGCTGCACTGTTGTTGTGTGTGCCTCTTTGGATTTGTGGTTTTTAGTGACTTTTATTGTTGTAAGCCTTTTAATGTTAAAAAACAGCTTTGAATAAAAGGTGTGAGAAGGTGATGTCACACATGGATGCCACCTCTGCTTGAGTCCAGCCTAAACGGGCTCCTTCCTGGAAGAAGAGATCATACTTGTCCGTTGTGTGATTCCAAACAGTGAAATTGTGGCCATTATTTAATAAATTGGAAACAATGCCCCAAAATGAGAAAGCCTATCCGTTTATCTGTGGGTGTAATGCTGTTGTAAATGGCTGTGCTGTCGGCTGCTTGGATGAAAACCTGATACGGTTTTAAAATGTTTTGGTACTACACGCAAACCTCGCATTTTCATACGACTCTATTGTTCGTCGTTTCGTGACCAGTGTTGAACATGTTGGACGCAAAAAAGTTAATGGCACCAAGTAAATCCTCCCCAGTCTTGTACAGCTGCTTTTGAGTTTCTGCACTGTAGTCGAATTGAACCTGTGAATAAAATTAACAATTACATAACCCCTAAAAATACCAACAAGAGCACAAATCTGCCAAATGACACACAGGAATACAAGCTCTTAAAGCTCACCAGGAGTTCTGTGGATACCTGACTAAGGTCGGTGAAGGTGTCGCTTAGCCCATGCTGCCTCTTCATCAGGTTGGAGAAGTGATAGGTCAGCTCTTTGGCCACTTGCAGCACATTTTCATGTATTTTTTTATATTTCTCAGCAATGACATTTTAAGAATATAAAACTTGGTAAAAAAATACTTTGTTTCCTGACAATGAAGTGAGGCTCAACAACTTCTTGCTCTCCCTCATCAGCATCCTTAACGTCATCCATCCTTTAGGCCACAAATGTTTGATGTCCTGTTTCAGTAGGATTTCAATGTATTCCTCCATCTCCTGGCCCTTTTCACAGGTGTTCATTTTTTCCCTCAATACACGATGCAGGCATTCTCTGATCTCTTGATTCCACGTGAATAATTTTTTGGGAACTTTTTGTCCATTTTTTCCATCAAGATTGACTTCTTCATCCGCCTTTGATGTTTTGAGTTGCTCGTACACTTGGCGGCTTTTGTGAAAAGATATTATCTGCTCTGGCATTGACCTTTCAATTGCCTCCTTTAGTTTCTGCAAAGATTTTTCCACACAACGCGGCTTCTCCGAATGTGGTATTGAAAGTCTTCTTACTCGCCTCAGAAGTGCATTTTTGCTGCACGGCATGAACGATGAAAGGTGTCGGTAAACCCTGGAACGAAGCTGACCACCTTGCTCTCGGCACTGCGACTCAATTTCTGCAAGGACTGAGTTAATGTTCGGGTTGAAGAACTTAGGTTTTGATTCTCTTTCTGCTGTTTTAGCTGCCATCATGAGTTTTCGAATGTTGCCCTCCATCTCAGGAGGAATCCCCTCTGGCAGAGGGTCCCATTGGGTAGAAGTGAAACTTGTCTCAAACTCTATGTCCTCTGAATTGAATTTTGTGGGGGGTGTTGATTTTGTTTTTTCAACTTGTGCTTCAGTTTCCATCCAAATTTCAAATGGTTTTCGATCATCTGTCTCGCTTTGGATGAGTTGACTCTGTGTAGAGGTTTGTGGATGGGGTGGTGGGTTTGTGGTACTTATTTAAAACTGTACAATCACCAAGTATACAGAGTGACCAAAATAACCAGCTTTGTTTGGCGTCGGTCGATTTACGACATAGTTTTAAATCATAGTAATTTTCTAAATTGATAAAGTCCATTAATTGTGTAGTGAGGGATTTAAAGCCTTCAGGCATCTGTGGTAATTGGGTGACGTGTGGTGGTACGAAAGTTGACATCTTTGCAGATATCACTTACTGTTGGTTAATTTTTTAGATCGTTACTCCCACAATAACGAGAGACCACCATGTACTTAATAAAGCGAAATACAAATATTTGAGGAACAACAGAAAATAATTACTTCTCCCCACTGGCTTATTTTGTTGTCCTCCAGAAGCTTACGTTTGATATCCACATCTGAGTCAAGCTGTTCGTTCTTGTGGGTCAGTATGAACCTCTAAATAGAGTTTCCTAATTTCGTGAGAAAAACATATCTCTCACTACAAAGGTGTCATCCCATGATAAAAGCTACTTTAAATCAATGGTTAAGGACTCTTGCTCTGTTAGGCAGAGACTTTCGGTAAAATGTCTTTCGATCCCTGATACGGTTTTATAATATTTCGGTACTACACGCCAACATCGCATCTCGCAGAAGTGATAGGTCAGCTCTCTGGCCAGTTGCAGCACATTTTCATGTTATCTTTTGACATCTCTCAGCTTTTCGATCTGGGCCTCCAACTGATTCTAAAATCAGTTGGAGGCTTTAAGACATTCTTAAAATGTCTTAAAATGACATTTTAAGAATATAAAACTTGGTAAAAAAAATACTTATTTAAAACTTTACAATCACCAAGTACACAGAGTGACCAAAATAACCTCTCTCAGCTTTTCGATCTGATTCTCCAACTGACTCAATTAGAAATCTCGACACATTTTGAAAGTTTTACTTTTTCACGAAAAATGGCCTAAATTTTGTAAAAATAGGTTCATTACATAGGCAGAGATTTTCGGTTTCGTTACGTGAAACCTCCTTGAAGATCCATGAGGAATAATACCATTTTGAAATCACTGACGACCTCTCATCCGTAGTCACCATACTTTAATGCACTTAGCAACATTTTTATACTGGTGTCGTCCTCTTTGAGATACACAGAGTGGGCCATCGGGAGAGATGGGTAGTTGTTTCCAACGTGAAGCAAAACAGCTTTGAGGCCCCAGGATGAGCTGTCTATGAATAGGTGCCATTCCATAGGACTACATGTGATACCTATAGGTATAAATAGACCAGCAACATTGTTACAGAAGCACAGCCTATCGTACTGACTGAAGAATTTTGAGAATATTTGATGCCACTTCCTCTGATCCGTGACTAGTAGTCTATCATCAACCAAGTTCCACTGTTTGAGCCTGGATGTAAGCTCAGCATTCAATTTTGTAAGCCCAAGGTCCCTAATTAAAGTATCTGACCCCACACATGTCCACCTTGATACACTGCCCTCTTGACATGTTCCTCTAAAGCTGCCTTTGTTGGAGGGATCAGCTGCACATTGTTCTTCCTTGCGAAGAGTTTCTTCCTGGCCTTGTCAATGTCCGTGCATTTGCTGGTTCGATCATACAAAAGGATCACAAACCTCTCGATAATGCACATTGCATTGTTTAGTATGTCACGTGGTGCGGAGGACAGCAGCAGTAGCGCCTCAGTGAGTTCTGGCAGTACCATCCAGACTGCCCACGCAGTCTTCTTGCCATGTCTGACAAAACTGGACACAGTGTCACATCCAGTTAGAGCGTGGAACATTGGCAGTGCACGAGCCTTCTCTCGTCCCAGTCCAGCTGCTATTTCATGTGCTGCTAGGTATCGGAAACTTCGGCCTGTTCCGAAGGCCAGCCATAGTTCATCTTCTGGTTGCATCTCCTGTACCACAGACACTGCCAGCACTACAACATCGGTGTCTACAGTCCGAATGACTATTGAATGGTGTCCATGCTTTGCTGCGTGAGATGCATGCAGCAACATCCGACTGTCAGCCTCTTCATGGTTACATGGGGCGAGTGAGGTCAGATCTGGTAGTAGTGGCTTGCTGAGCACTGCCTCTCCATCAGTAATGATGAGTTGCTTGTTCTCCTGGTCAAACCATTCCATGAGAGCTGCTGATAGGAACCTGAACAGCTCGGTCTTGTTGCTGTCCACATGTAGGAAGTTCTGCCAGTTTCCTGGTATGGCTGCATTGGCCACCACACGTCTCCGCACGCCTTGTCCCCACCTTGCACGTGTGCTACCTTTCAGTGAATCAGCAAGACAAGTATCCCAGACCAGTGTATGAAGGATGTTGTATGAGGGAGATAGCGGTACCATGGAAGGAGTCTTTTGATGTTGTTGCACTAGGGTTGTGATCTATGTTGTCCACGGCGGCAGTTGTGAACACTTTACCACGCATCTTTGGAGGGCAGACCACATGTTCTCTGTGAAACAGTTGGCAGGCACTGTTGCCCATCTGTGCTGAGACCTGGAGCACTCGATCATAGGAGATGCTCAGGCCAAGGTGTGACAGTCTGTCAACCAATTCTTTCTTGCGTGTGTGAGCATGCAACATCATCCCTATGTATGTTGGAAGTGGGGTCTCCTGTGCAACACTGTGCCTGACACAGGTGGATGAGGAGGTGCCACGTGTTCGCTTGTGTTTGACACTGTTGAACTTCAGTATCTGAGCTGCAGTGATTGCTGCAGGATTAGTGTCTGCCATCTGGTCCTTGATACTGGGTCCCTCTAGGATCATGCTGACTAGGGCAAGCAGCAACGGTGGCACAGATTCTTCTTGACATCCTTCTGGGAATCCTATGAAGGGCTTGGCTTCTCCAAACATGTGACGGCGAACAATGTGTGCAGCACGGGCAAGATGGACTGCATCACTGTCACTTTCCAGCTCTAAAAGCTTTGTCAAGAGCAGCACCGATATCTTCTTCAAATACCATCAAGATGTCTCTCCCCTTCGTGTGTGCCCGCATGTCAGGAAACTGAGATAGCAGTCTCTGTTTCAGTCGTGTGGAGTGAACTCTCGTGTCAATCTGCACTCCAAGCTGTTCCATCCTAGACTGATAGAGGTGGGCAAGATCGGCCAATCTGAATACTGGTGCCATATCCTCATCTTGTCTGCTTTCTTCAATGTAGAGGGTGAGTTCAGCGAAGACAACTGCCGACATTGCTCGCTCTTGGTCTGAGTCCTGTGGTCCTGTTGACTGGACCTTTCTTGTGCGGTTGTAAAGTCCTATCAAGCACTGTGGGTGATATTGGGCATCCAGTGCTACCATGTCCCCACCACTGAGACGGCCAAGCAGTTCTGTATCACCAAGAAGGGTTGCACAGGCTCGTCTGTCCATTTGGAATGTTGCAGCTTTCCGAAGACTGTTAGCCCCAGCAGGTTGTCCACAGAAGAAACAAGTTTCTGGGACCTTCTCTGTGCTCGATGAACGTGAATGTGCCCTGGTGCGTTTGCATAAAGATTGTTGCTCATCGCTCTGACCTTCTTTCTTGAGTGCTCTCTTTTGTGCCCTCTGTAGTTTGGTGTTGTTGTACTGCAGCCTGCATGTCTGGTGATATTGTGCACCATGTGCAACCATTGAGTCTTTCCAAGTGAAATGATCCTGGGAGCTCTCCAAGTTCACTGAATTTGATCAAGTTCTCTGCAAGTGAACTGTACCCACTACCAATGTCTTTTCTCTTTGATTGGTCAGGTTTGGTCAGTGTCTCAGACTTGTCCTCTTGACATATGAGGCATAACCTCCAGTCAGTTGTAGTGATATGTGATGATGTTGATGGAAAAGTCAGCTCAGCATTAGCTAGTCTGAACCTTTTGGACATGGTGGAACTGTGTTCAGCACAACAACCAGCAACGTCAATGATGAACCTGGAATGACACAATTAAATTAAACAGCTACCACCACCACCACCTAAATCAAGTCATTAGATCACATGATAATGACAACTGTAGATTGATAAGGGGCCATGTACAAAGTAATTTAAAAAAAAAAAAACATTTTGAAAACCAGTATGACAGCCCATTGGAAGATATAAGCAAGCGCATTGTTACCATTGGATTCCTTACCCCCAAAAACATGCATTTAGACACCAGATTCAAGTCAATAGCAGCATTAGACCCACAGATACTCGCAAATGTATATTTCAAATGGCGGCCATTTTGAAATCCAATATGGCAGACATAAAGTGAGAATTCTAAGTGGCCCAATATCTGAAAATGTTCACAGCATGCTAATGTACATACATGCCAAATTTGGTGCTTGTATCACAAAATGCACAATAGGTTTGCTATGCTGCCCCACTAAATTGTCTGCACACATACGTAGCATAATGAATCTGCTTGATGCAAACAACCTCTTGATGCCATTTTGAATAAATGATTTCTGTTCAACTACGAATCGTTATCCTTTAAGTCAGCATTAACATGAATTGGAATCTTGGTTCAAGACACTTGTGTTTTTATACTTCTCTAGCTACTTTTGGAATATTCGAGAACTTCTAGAAAGTTCATAGAGTTTCTCAAAAGATCTGGAAGTTTATTCAACGTTCTAGAGTGTTCAGGAAAATTGTAGAAAGATCTGGAATACTCTAGCAGTTTGAAAATATTCTAGGAGGGAGCTCGGCATTGAAACTGAATCGAGAATTTTCTAAAATACACACGCTTTTCGAAATGCCAGATCACAGGAGCAAATTTACTTTCTTTTCTGTTCTAGACTTAACAGGTTAGGAAAACACTCTTTCAACCCAGGAACAGAACAAAAGTAAAAATTTGTTTCCTAGTGATCAAATGTTTAAACTGATAACTGTATCATTTTAGGGAAAAAAAAAGGTTCATCTCAAAAAAGTTGAGACAAGACTATCTTTACCACTGTGTGGGGTCATTTCTTCTGGGGACTAAGGAGATAATTTGCCCAAGTATAGGATTAGGAATGTTGTTCCATTCTCATCTAATAGGCTTTTAGTTGATTAACTATCTTAGGTCTTCTTTATTGAATCTTCCTCAATTTGATGCACCAACTGTTTTCTTTGGTTGAAAGATCTGGAATGCAGGGTGACCATTTCAGGACCTGGATCCTTTTTGTATGCAGCCATGATGTTTTAATTGATGCAGTATGTGGTCTGGCGTTGTCTTGGTGGAAAATGCAAAGTTTCCCCTCAAAGAGACGATCTCTGGATGGGAGCATATGGTGTTCTAGAACTTGGGTATACCTTTCAGCACTAATGGTGCCTTTCCAGATGTGTAAGCTGTTCATACCATATGCACTCATGCAGCCAGACACCATCATAGATGCAGACTAATAATAACTTGGGTTGTCCTTGTCCTACTTAGCTCGGATGACAAGGCGTCCCAGTTTTCCAAAAAGAACTTCAAATTTTGATTTGTCTGACCACAAAGTTTTCCACTTATCAAATGAGCCTTATCCCAGAGAATATGCCTGGGCCTCTGGATCATGTTCAGACATGGCTTTTTGTGTTCACCGACAATGTTCTCTGGAAGTAGTCCTGAGTCCATGTTGTGCATTCCTGAAGGGCCCGAAGACCACGAGCATTCAGGATGGTTTTCCGGCCTAGACTCTTACACTCAGAGATTGATCCAGATTCTTTTCACATTTGGATGATATTGTGCACTGTAGATGCTGATGATTTTATTTTTTCTATTTTTTATCTGAGAAACTCCTTTCTGATTTTTCTCCACTATTATTTGTTCCAGCATTGGGGGAATTGGTGATCTACTGCCCATCTTGACTTCTGACAAACACTGCCACTCTGAGAGGTTCTTTTTATACCCACACATGTTGCCAATTGACCTTACCAGTTGCAATCTGGTCCTCTAGCTGTTCCTTGTGTGTTCATTTCACTTTTCGGTCTCCTATTGCTACCTGTCCTAACTTTTTTGGAATGTGCAGCTTTCAAGAAATAAAAAATTAGACAATATTTGGCCAAAATTTTCAAAATGTTTCGCTTTCAACAAATGATATGTTTTCTACATTTTACTGTAAAAAAATATAAGTTTAGTCAATCACCTTCTGAAACGTCCATCCCAATGAGTTTAGAGGGGCTGCCAGAGCCTATTCCAGCTGATTCAAGGCGAAAGGCAAGATACACCCCAAACAGGTCACCAATCTGTCACGGGGCCACACACACTCATTCCTAGGCGCAGTTGTATAGCGGCCAATCAACCTCACCTGTATGTTTATTTGGAGAGTGGGAGGAAACGGGAGTACTTGGAGAAAACCCACATATACACAGGGATAAACATGCAAACGCCACACATAAAAGAAATATACTTTATTAATCCCTTAACAGGGAAATTTGTGTGCTGCATTACACTGCCAGGATGGTGCCAATGGTGGGAGAAACAGGGGGTTAATTGTATTCCCTAAACAAACATAGACATGAGCTCAGTGGGATTAGATCCCAAGAACTTTCAGAGAACTTCCTGTCCAAGGGCAAATGCTTTACCACGAGCTATCAGTGTTCCAAGCCGTATCCCCATCCAGGACTAGAACCCCTGATTAGCCTCTGTGCTAATCACTGCGACATCATGTCGACCATGTAAGCTTTTGATATTCGTATAATACGGCATTCCTTTTTTTAAATCCACCATTTGTACATTGTCTCAACTTTTTTGGGATTAGATTTGTATTGTACAAACATATTTTTCCGGGCGCTCATTTGATTTTTTTCCTAATTTTCTCTGTGAGTTTAAGACTTGCACAAGAAGGCCTGAAAGTTCATTAATGAGCTCTAAAAAGATCGACTTTGTGATTAAACGCAGTGGACGTTACTCCAAGTAATAAAACATTGTCATTGAGATACTAAACTTTATCCAGTCATAATGATTCTAATTAAAGAGCAATTTTACAATAAAAAAAGTCACACTTTGGTCCCAATCTCTCATCATCTGGAAGTAAATTAATTAAAATGCCATGTCCAATCTCACCATTCACCCTCCCCCCATTTCCCTCAATGAGGAGAGCATTTTGTCATTTTTACATGTATAACTAAGGAATGAACTCAAGCCCGTGGAAAATATCATGAGTTATTGTTAATGACCTTTTACTCCCAATTCAACTTCTTTGTGACAGACAAACTAAAGAAAAAACAAACGTTGACATACTGTAAAAGGATTTCTTTAAAAACACACTGTACGTATGCGTGAATAATTGAAGCAGTGCTAATAGGCCGTCAGTTTTAAACAACCCGCGCAGTCACAAGGACGTTAAGGAAGAAATATGGAAAATGAAAGGAAGGGGGAAAAGTGAGCATTTTTATTAATGAATAAATGAGAAGTTGATTTTTGCGCAGAGCCAAAAGAAACGTCTGTGAGATTTTGTTGGAAGAGGGTGTGAAATGCCATATGGGAACGTTTTACAGAACAGTGTAAGAGTTTTCCAGCTGTTGCTGCCCCTCTTCACTTTGTGCCATCACTACCTCTTTCTTTGGATGGTTTTCTCTTCTCTTCCTTTTCTAGAAGAAACAGAAATGTTTTATGGATCACGGACATGTTAACAACATAATCATATGTAACATAATTACCTGCAGCTGCTGCTGCTGTAAATGCACTGCTCTGTCCGCTCCAATTTTAACCTACAGCCATCACAATCCCACTAAACACTGGTCAGTTATCATAAATGTCTCATTATAACAACCGTTCTGTTTTATTGTCCAATTACAGTCAGTTTTGGATGGAGAGGATTTATCTTTGATAGCTAGGTTATTCAAAGGTGTTCACACCTAAAACTAATATATTTTAGAAATTCATCTTGGATGGTTGTACGAGTGATTTACACCTGATTTGTCCGGTGATGGCATCTTATGAGCAATAAGTGTGATGTCATTCTAAAAATGGGTTCAAATTCATTGTTAAGAGGTTGTGTTTGGTTGGAGAAGTATTTTTTAAATAGGATGAATGACGGACTGTGGAAGTCATTTGCTTTCATACAGTCCAACACTGTAATCATGGCTTTTAGGATTATGTCCTCCGCATCTATTCACAGGCTATAATTCCACTGCCCCATTCTTTCTGTATTTGTGTCTCTATGTTTTACTAATGTCTGCTTGAAAATGATAAGATCATTCAATTTAGAGTATGTACCCTTTTTATTTTGTGGCCACTCATTAGGGCAATGGGAATGCCGAGCAAGCAGCGCAAAGTCCATATTTTTCTTTTTATACATAGCTGTAAAGAGTTGGAGAAAGTTTTTGATCTTTGTTAGTCAGCGACCACATTAAATCTCAACTTGGCTGCAGAGGGACTATTTACGGGAATCAGGAAATGTTATTCTTTACTCAGTCATTAGTTTGCACATGAGGTTGCATGGTGGTATAGAGGTTAGCATAGCAGTCTCACAGCCAGAAAGTTGCTGGTTTGAGTCCCAGGTGAGACTTGAAAGACTGTCCTTTCTGAGTGAAGTTTCCATGTCGTCATGCAAAGTTTTCTAGGTATTCCAACTTCACCAAAACGTGTATGTCAGGCTGATCAGTCACTTAAAATTTCCCCTAAAATTGAGGGTGTGACTGTGTGGCCCTGAGTTTTGCACTGTCAAGGGTGTATCCTGCCTCCAAACAACTTACTGGTGGAGATATATCTTCTTAGTATCCTCCCCTTTGCGTAGCTGCATTAGATGAAGCAGTTTAGAAAATGAATGACTAAATGGATAGTTTACTGACTCACATCAACACTCATGCAAATGCCCGAGAGTTGCGTGCAGACAGTCCGTTCTATCGACTCAGCACATTCTGAACTCATGAAAGGTTCAGAAGAATCCTGAAAGTTCAGCTGATATCTAACGTTCTTTTGCCAACACTTAAACCATACATTGATAGCAAACCTATGTTTTTCTATACTTAATGCGTCCTCACGGTGGCACCAAACTGCAAATGAAATATATCCCAGTGACGGCCAGCAATGTTGGATGAGTAAAGGGGTGAGTAGAAACACACAAAAGCAAAGAAATATATCAAATTACGAAAGGGAAGTCACACAGCTTTCTTCTTACCACCCAGCCCTAAACACACAATATTAATATAAGTATTTCAAGAAAGCATGCGAATGTCATTTCACAAGGTGGGAAACAGCTATTACACAAAGTAACCTGGTATGAATTCACTCCTAATCACTAATTCTATTTCTTGTCTCGAAGTAAAGAAAGGTTCTGGTGTGTTCAAATGTTTATTGAACATACAGTAATCTCCCGGTAACTGTCTCACAATGAAAAATGGGTATTTCCAATGGAAGCTTTTGGAATCGTTAGATCCATTAAGTGTTCAAATAAGTGCCAAAGACTTTATTGAGTACTTCCTGAGTTTATTTTGTATTTGAACAGTACTACCTGTAATTGGCTGGAGACTCCTGGGTTTCTAAAAAAAAGCACCGAAATGAACAACAGACTTTTGCATCCCTTAAAACTTCCATGTGCATTCAAGCACAAACACACTAAGCCAAAAAAAACAAGTTCTAATCAAAAGTCAAGTGTATCGCCAAGACTTGTGTTTTATAGGTTTATTTTTTCTGAAACAGCATTTTTTTCCTACAGTCTAGGTCACTCACTACATCACTACACCATGCCAAGACCACCCTTCCCCCGCATCAAACCTGCCACACAGGCTCATGAGGCCTGCCCACACACAGGTACCCACATCAAAGCAAACAAGCTAATCTGTTGAGGAAACATGGGATCTATACGTATAAGCATGAAAGGAGAAAATTTAGGAAATAAATGAGTGTAATCATTTAAGTATTTGCACCACCTGTAGTTAATCGTTTGTTGAAAGCTGGGGCATTATCTCTAAAACTCGTGCCATTTCTCATGAACAAAGCTCGAGATGACAACTTCTGGGATCTCATTTCTTAGAATTGCATGGCAAGATTTTTTATTTTTTTTTACACAGTACCACAATGTTGTTTACGCCACAAAAACTGAGAATTTATCCAAACCACCATAACTCTCCTCTTCCAGCTTAACCTTTATAAGCCACACCTGCAACAAATCAAAACTTGAAATTTGTTGTAAATTTCTAAAAATGAATCATGCAAATGACATTATACATATGTGTAATTGTCCTGAAATGAACAGGTGGCATTTGAAATTACTCATAAACAATGCTGATGGCAAAGGTGTCACCATTTTGCAGTTGTGGTGAAGACACCCACAAGCGAAAAAGAGACGGTCACTACTACTACTTCAATTGACATAGATTGATCTGTCAGTGAAATAAAAAAGAATTGGTCCGACTTTAATGTAGTGACAAAAACAAAGAAGCCTCACATCGTAAATCTATATCAGCCATGTCAGTGGTCCAAGTGATTCCCTGCTTGATGTCTTAGCGAGAGTTTTGTTGTTAATATTTAACTTTATATGTACAATGTCAAATATAGGGCTGCAACTAACGATTATTTTGGTAATCGATTAATCTGTCGATTATTGAGTCGATTATTCGATTAATCGGATAAAATTGACAATTTAATAAATATTACTTTTTCGGCATATTATAGAATGTAATTGTGTAAAACACAACTCATAACCACATAAACAACACGTTGGGTTCATTACAGTAAGAGCAAATGTTAATCTTTTTGTCAAATAAAAAGGTAGAATATTATCATTTCTAGAAATTAATAAATCTACTTATTGTATACAGTAAAAGTAAATCATAAGCACCCATAAAATGTGCTTTAGTAGTACAGGCTAATAAAAGATCAAACGTTGGATCACATTTGAAAACAAGAAACCTTTAACACTTCTGGATTCACAAATTTAACCTTGTTCATAAGAATCGTACAAAAAATATACAAAAACATTTAAGTTGTGAAATATTAGTGCAAAAGAAACCAACAAAAAACATCATCTCTAATGTAAAAATAGTAACTTAAATAAATAAAATGACCATCTTTGCCACTTATAATATTACGAACACAGATCTACTAATCGATAAAGAGGTGCCCAACTAACAGCACTCATTTTTTTGTGGGGAAAAAATTAGCTTTGCGGTGTAGAGGAGGGGGTCTTGTATCCTGGATTGAATTTAGCGATCTTTTTTTTTTTTTAACCCCTCGTCTTCCTACTGACAGCGGCCTCATATTGGACACGTTCATTTTCAAAATAAGAGTCCCTGAGAGAAGCGCTCTGTGGTGGAGTGCAACCGTTTTCCACAGAAAATAGTCCATGTTGGGTTGGTTTTGTTTTTTGCAGACAATAAAAAGTGTATTTAGCGACCTGTAAATTTGTTTTTATTAGAAATAACGTCGTGTATCGCTCCGGTTTGCTGTCTCCTGCTTCAAGTTCGATGTTTTTTTTTGTTTTTTTTTCAGATTTTCGTAAAGCGTCGTCATGCTTCCGTGCCAAAACGTGTCCGTTTCGCAAACTTTGCATATTAACGCGAGTCTTTTTCAAATTTAGCGGAAAATGATCCAAACTTTGGTTAATTTGGCATGTGTTTTTCTTTTCGCCATCTTGTTGAATCTACCTGATCACGTGAGGCAGGGTGAAATGAAGGCCAATGATTGGCTGCTATCTTCTTCTCCTCCTATTTTGGTAGCTCTCATCGTCAATTTGCTCTCTACTGCCCCACATGGAGACCAATTTAAGTGCAGCTGACAGTAAAAACCTTTTAGACGATTAATCGATGACCAAATTAGTTGACAACTATTTTGATAATCGATTATAATCGATTAAATCGATTAACTGTTTCAGTCCTAGTCAAATATCCTGTAGAAACAGGCGTCGTGATTGACAATGTGCATCTTTCTTGATCAGCCATCTTTTTGGTGATGTGGTCCATGTTTCTTATGTCAAGCAGCAACACAATAAATGAGGCATTCCCTCCAAATACCGTAATTTCACGACCATTAAGCGCACCGTACGAAAAGGCGCAGTCTCAGTCACACACCGTCTTACAACAACACACACGCAAGCATGCAAATGTGCGTATTAAAAAATAGATCGGGAGCAAAACTGAGTTTGGTTGTACTTTATTTAAGTAGTAACGATACTAAACAAGCACATTACTGGTAATAGTCTTTATTCAAATCCGTCAAAGTCCTCATCCTCTGTTTCGGAATCGAACAGCTGCGCAATTTTCAGGGTTAAAATAGCAATGTTGTGCATACAGCACATACCTTTTTTATACACAATCCACGCCCACACTTCACTCTTTAACGTTCTCATGCCTTTCAGGTCCGCCTCGCCTCACGGGCACCGCTTTTTCTTTTAGGTCTTCCTTTTCTCACGCACAAGGCGCACCGCACGAAAGGGCGCACCGCTCATTTTGAAGAAAATCTAAGACGTTTATATGCGCCTTATAGCTGTGAAATTACGGTACTCAAACACTTTCCCATAGAACTAGGCCAAAACTAGACATTTAGCATATGCCACAGTAAATGTTTAAAAATAATTTGGCCTATTAAGGCCAAAAAGAACTTTGCCAATAAACTACTTCTGATTGAAGCCCCAACTTGGAGCCAATGATGAATGGGTGGAGTTGTGAATATGGGCGGTTGTCTGAACAAAAATATCTACATTATTAACGTAAGTTTTGCCTCCTTTAAAGTTATGTTTATGCAAACACCGTGTAGGAACGTTTGTTGGGCAGTCTATAGAAGACTTTCCAGGAGAAAGAAAAGTGCTTGAAACAATTCCATTTACAATTCCCTTTCCAACAATATTAAAACTTTTTACCTAATCAATTACTGATGCTGAAGAGCAGTCTTGCAACCAAAGCTGGTTGGTCATTAAGACCTTTTCATCCAAAAGCGGTGGTGGTAAAAACAACCCACCGAAGAACTGTTTGGGAAAAGAAGAGGACCAGATCTAAAAGATTTTCCAAAGACCAACACTGCTTTGGTCAGATTACTCATCAGACTCAACACTTCCAGGAGGGTAATAGATGATGGGAAAAGGCCTCACTTATAAAGGAAGTTGTAACCGTTCATCCATCTAACTGTCTAAATAGGTCATCAGTCTGTTTCAGAATGTAGAAATTTTAGTACACATATTTTGTCTTGTCCCTTATCTCGTATGTTTGTTGTGAAGGATATTAAAGATCAAGACGGATGAATCAGTCAGTATACTTCTCTTTTTTGTGTTTGTTTTATTGTTTTATGGTGACTTTATGATGACTAACGTAGTTGTTAAGCACAGTCAAGAAACAGAGAGAGGAGCTGTTTATCTTTTTTTTGTAACAGCCTAAATTTGTTGGATGATGAGAATAAAGTTTTTTTGTATTTGAGAGAAAGACATTTTTATGTTTGATTTTGCTATCTTTTCTTGAGGCGGCACGGTGGCGCAGTGGATTGCACAGTGGCCTCATAGCAAGAAAGTTGGGCTTCAAATCCCGGGTAGGGATGAGGCCTTGTAACACTGGCCTTTCTGTGTGAAGTTTGCATGTTCTCCCCATATATGTGTGAGTTTTCTCCAGGTACTTCAGTATTCTCTGAAAAAAACATGCATGCTAAGTTGACTGGCTGCTACAAAACTGCCTCTCGGAATGAGTGTGTGTGTGGCCCCGCCACAGACAGGCGACATGTTTGGGATGTACACTACCTCTTGCCTTGAATCAGTTGGGATAGGTTCTGTCTCCCCCCACCACCCTGGTAGGGATAAGCGGTTCAGAAGATGAATAAATCCCTGAATCACCACTTTCCTGGGCTGCAAGGTTGCGCACTGGTTAGCACGGTAGCCTCACAAGATCAGGAGTTCTCTTTCCAAGTGAGGGGAGGCTAGACTCACTGACCTTTTTGTCTGGAGTTTGCATGTTCTCCCCGTGTACTTGTTGGTAATTTCCAGGAACGTCGGTTTCCTCCCACCCTCCAAAAACATGCATGTTAGATTGATTGGCCGCTGGCAAATTGCCACAAGGAATGAGCATATGGATGGTTGTATATCTCTCACCCACATTCATTTAGGGTGATCCATTTAGGGTGTAGCCCCTCTTGCTTGTAACCAGCCAAAAGAGGCTCAACCACTCTCTGCGACCCTGACAGGAATAAGTAGTTCAGAATATGAATGAGTGTCCTGTATATTTTGTTCTTATTTAATTGTGAGCCGTGACGATGTAGTTTATAGTTTTGACAGCGGCGCTAGCACGTCGGAGTGTTTTTGTTTTGTTTTTTTAAACAGTCCAACAAAGCAAGAAAAACTTTTGTTTTAAAGCTCAATTGCAACATTTCAAAATAAGTTATGAACAGTGGGTGACTTTCAGAGAGTCATTGTAGTGCCCGACCACATGGGGGAATAAAGACTTCCGGTACCGAGTTGATTTTGAGCGGAGCTGTCTGAGCATGGAGAAGGAGCTCCACTGTTTGTCAAGATTGGGTCGAGAGGATGGTCAGGGTTGTCCATGATGGATAAAAGTTTATTCAGTGACCTCCTCTCCACCACTCCTTCAAGTGAGTCCTGTTTCCAGCCAACGACAGAGCCAGCTTTTCTGATCAGTTTGTTCCATCTGTTGGCATCACTGGCTGTGATGGTGCTCCCCCAGCAGACGACAGAGAAGAACAAGGTGCTGGCCACCACAGACTGATAGAAGATCTCCAGGATCTTGCTGCACACATAGAAGGACCTCAGCTTCCTTAGGAAGCAGAGTCGGCTGCAGGTCTTCTTGTACACAGCAGTACTGTTACTCCTTCAGCTCAGTCTGCTGTCGATGGTCACTCCCAGGTATCTGTACTCCTCCACCACCTCCACATTCCTACCCTTACTTATTACTTATTTAGTTACTTTTATTTATGTCATTTAATCTTTTATCATTTCCAGTGCTTCCTCTGAGGAGCCTCTGCAGCGGGGGCTGTGGTTATTGGTAGCTGTTGGTCCTGGCTCCAGGGCCCTGGTGGGGATCTGGCTCCGGCCTCGTCTCAGACACCGTTTTCTCAGGTGTTTCCTCTGCATCCAGCCTATTGCATTTTAAGTGTGTATGTGTGCATGCGTACATGTATGAGGGTGTGTGTTTTGTGTGTATTTGTACATGTATGGATGTGTATGTGTGTGGGTAAGTGGGTTTTTTATCTGTGGGTGGAGGATTTGTCCTTATTTTGTTTTTGTGTTCAAGGTTTTAACACTTAAAGCACTTTGTGTTACTTCTAATGTATGAAAAGCGCTCTATAAATAAAGTTCAATTTGATTTGGTCAGTTTGCTAGAAAAACATGGAGTTTTTCTCCAGTTAATTTAAGATAAACAAATCACAAATTGTTTTTTCTCAAGGTTTTTTTTTTTTTTTTTCAAAAAATACAGGATATAACAGGAAAGTTATGTTTGTGCAACAGCAGAACAAAAATGTTGAACAATAGGGCTCAAGACGATATGTACTGTATATACAGTGGTGGTCAAAAGTTTACATACACTTGTAAAGAACATAATGTCATGGCTGTCTTGAGTTTCCAGTTATTTCAACAACTCTGATTTTTCTCTGATATAGTGATTGGAACAGATCCTTCTTTGTCACAAAAAATATTCATGAAGTTTGATTCTTTTATGACTTTATTATGGGTAAACTGAAAATGTGACGAAATCAGCTGGGTCAAAAATATACATACAGCAACATGAATGAGCAATTTTGGAGACTTAGAAAGTTGTGTCAATGACATGAGCTTCATAGCATGACCTCTTAACTTCTTGTGAGTGATTATGAGTGACTACAGCTGGTGACTTCTCTGAGGCCATTTAAAAAGGGCTCATTGGATAAAAACACCCACAAACGCTACAATGGGAAAGTCAAAGGAGCTCAGCACAGATTTGAAAAAGAGAATCATTGACTTGAACAAGTCAGGAAAGTCACTTGGAGCCATTTCAAAGCAGCTGCAGGTTCCAAGAGCAACAGTGCAAACAAATGTTTGTAAGTATAAAGTGCATGGCACTGTTTTGTCACTGCCACGATCAGGAAGAAAACGCAAGCTGTCACCTGCTGCTGAGAGAAAACTGGTCAGGAGGGTGAAGAGTGAACCCAGGAGCACCAAAAAGCAGATCTGCCAAGAATTAGAAGCTGCTGAAACACAGGTGTCAGTGTCCACAGTCAAGCGTGTTTTGCATCGGCATGGACTGAGAGGTTGCCGTGTCAGAAGGAAGCCCTTGCTCCAAAAGCGGCACCTTAAGGCTCGACTAAAGTTTGCTGCTGATCACATGGACAAAGTTCTGTGGTCAGATGAAACAAAAATTGAGCTGTTTCGCCACAATGCCAGCAATATGTTTGGAGGAGAAAAGGTGAGGTCTTTAACCCCAAGAACACCATGCCTACCATCAAGCACTGTGGTGGTAGTATTATGCTGTGGGCCTGTTTTGCTGCCAATGGAACTGGTGCTTTACAGAGAGTCAATGGGACAATGAAGAAGGAGGATTACCTTCAAATTCTTCAAGAAAACCTGAAGTCATCAGCCCGAAGGTTGGGTCTTGGGCGCAATTGGGTGTTCCAACAGGACAATGACCCCAAACACACATCAAAAGTGGTAATGGAATGGTTAAATCAGGCTAGAATTAAGGTTTTAGAATAGCCTTCCCAAAGTCCTGACTTAAATCCCATCGAGAACATGTGGATAATGCTGAAGAAACAAGTCCATGTCAGAAAGCCAACAAATTTAACTGAACTGCACCAATTCTGTCAAGAGGAGTGGTCAAAGATTCAACCAGAAACTTACCAGAAGCTTGTGGATGGCTACCAAAAGCGCCTAATTGAAGTAAAAATGGCCAAAGGACATGTAACCAAATATTAGCATTGCTGTATGTATATTTTTGACCCAGCTGATTTCGTCACATTTTCAGTTTACTCATAATAAAGTCATAAAAGAATCAAACTTCATGAATGTTTTTTGTGACAAAGAAGGATCTGTTCCAATCACTATATCAGAGAAAAATCAGAGTTGTTGAAATAACTGGAAACTCAAGACAGCCATGACATTATGTTCTTTACAAGTGTATGTAAACTTTTGACCACCACTGTATATAGATAGATAGATAAATACTTTATTAATCCCGAGGGAAATTGTCATGGCATCTGTTGCTCCCATTCTCGCATATCAGGACACAATTACAAGAGTTCAAAATAAAAAATAAAACAGATAAGAAAGAAAAAAAAAAGTAAAAAGAGCTAGCTTGTGCAGCCAAGGATCCGACCGCCAGGGACCCCGCTGTTGGCTGCCACCCATCTCCTCCTTCACCCGACCCCTATGGCCCCTCCTGCAGGCGGTGGTTGTGGTCTTGTTCACGAGTGGGGGAAAGATGGAGCGGGAGATCGACAGGCGGATCAGTGTGGCATCAGCAATAACTAGGACGCTGGATCGGTCCATCCTGGTGAAGAGAGAGCTGAGCCGAAAAGCAATGCTCTCGATTTATAAGTAGATCTACGTTCCAACCCTCACCTATGGTCACCAGCTGTGGGTGGTGACCGAAAGAATGAGATCGCGTCTACAAGCGGCCGAAATGAGCTTCCTCCGCAGGGTGGCTGGGCTCTCACCCAGAGATTGGGTGAGGAGCTCTGCCATCCGGGAGGAGCTCGGTGTCGAGCCGCTCCTCCTCCAGGTGGAGAGGAGCCAGATGGGGTGGTTCGGGCATCTGGTCAGGATGCCTCGCGGGCGGGGTGTTTCGGGCACGTCCCACCGGGAGGAGACCAAGGGGCAGACCCCGGACCTGCTGGATAGACTATGTCTCACAGCTGGCCGGGGAACGACTTGGGATCCTTCCAGGTGAGCTAGAAGATGCAGCCGGGGAGAGAGAGGCCTGGGCTGCCCGCTTGAGGCTGTTGCCCCCGCGACCCGACCCCGGAACAAGCGGAAGATGATGTAACGGAACGGAAAACAAGTAAAAAGGCTAAAAATGATAAAGTGCTTCTAAATAAATGTAAAATATATAGATGTATATAGATATGTTTATATTTTTTCCTGTATTCCTACTTTGAAGTAATACTACCTTAATGCGGGGCCTTGCCTGTTAGGTTACAGGTTGGCTACTGGTGGGATATGGGAGACAGAAAACAAATTGATATCAGTATAAATGCCAGAAAAACAGCACGCATTCCACAGATTGATGCAGCTGTTATAACCAGAAGGCCACCAGGAATTCAATTTATTCTTTATCTTAAAAGGACAGTGAGTTTTGCTATTGACTTGCTGCAGAGAACTTGTCAAAGTATGTTTTCTTATGGTCTCACAAGAAAACATCAGATCTACAACATTTCATAAAAATACAAGAACTTACAAATAAAACTCACCAAATGAAACACAAGTCAGACACAAACAATCAAAATGTGTGTGCTAATAAGAAACACTTGTGCAAATTATAAAAATGATATTCAAATGGTTTCACAGCAAAAAAGTCGAGGTTTGAATCCCGGGTGGGGACAGGACTTGGAACACTGACTTTTCTGTGAGGAGTTTGCATGTTCTCCCTGTGTATACCTGTTGATTTTTTTTCTCCAAACACATGCATGTTAGTGTGTTTGTGAATGGTTGTGTGTGTGGGGCCCGGAACAGATTGGCAACTTGTTCGGGGAGTACCCTGCCTCTTGCCTTGAATCAGCCAGATTAGGCTCCAGCACCCCCTGCTGCCCCATCAGAGAAGAGCGGTTCAGAAGATTAAATTAATGAATTTAGACCTCATCACAGCACATCTCTGTTTTAATTCTGTTGGACCTGGGTGCTGTGTTTGACACTGTAGATCATGAGATCCTTCTACAGAAGCTAGAGAACTGGGTCGGTTTTTCTGGTACTGTGCTTAATTGGTTTAAATCTTATTTAGAAAGACGCAAGTATTTTTTGGAAATTGTGCGTCAGATCTCATGCCTTTGACCCGTGGGGCTCCCCAGGGGTCAATTCTTGGACCTCTGTTGTTTGACCTCTAGATGATGCTATTAGAGCAATTGATAGCCAGTAATAATGTGTCCTATCACAATTATGCAGATGATACTCAGATTTATGTGTCACTGACAGCAGGTGAACATGGACCTGTGGATTCACTCTGTCACTGTATTCAACAAATCAGAGTCTGGATGCAAAACAACTTTCTCCAGATAAACTCAGACAAAACTGAAATCATTGTCTTTGGTTCACAGAAACAAAGAGAAAGTGTCATCAGTTACCTTCAATCTCTCTCTCTAGAACCGACAAATCAAGTTAGAAATCTGGGAGTTATAATCAGTGGTGGATGAAGTACTCACTTTTTGTACTTAAGTAAAAGTACAGATACTTTGGCAAAAAATTTACTTAAGTAAAAGTATCAATAAAAAAAATCACTTAAGTAAAAGTACAAACGTAGTTCGTGTAAATTGTACTTTTTAAGTAAAAAGTAAAAGTATTCTATCATAATTCAAATGTTATTTTTTGTGCCAAAGGGCGTCACCATGGTAACCAGGATAAATACTCTGCAGGGGTGTGACCCCCCTCTCCCGCCTCTTTTGGTCCACAAAATAAATAAATAAATAAAATAAAAGGAAAGGGGACAAGTCAAGCTATCCCCTAGAAGGTCCAGTGAATGGGCCGCCAAAATGGAGGAAAATGACACTTATTTTTTAAAATGTTTTGGGGGGGAGGCCCCCAGTCACTATATATTGGTTTTGTCAAAGCCCCACCCCCCTTTGGAAAATTCTAGATCCGCCCCTGCTCTGTGTAATGATGGCTCAACTTTTTATTTAGAAGTAAACACAACGAACAACGATCTTCTGACTCTTTTTAATTTGTACTAAAATGTTTCTCGATTCATTACTTCTTCTCCCGATCAACTGCTTCTTTTGATTTTGGCGATGCGGCTTCAAGATGCGCTAAAAAACCTGTGTATTTTTCAAATTCCTGAACAAAAATGTAACAAAAAATGTAAAACACACTTTTAAAAAATAGCGAAGTAAAAGTACAGATATTTGCTCTAAAAATGTAGTGAAGTAAAAGTAAAGGTCTTAAATTTTACTTAAGTAAAGTACAGATACACATTTTTTTTTACTTAAGCACAGTAACGAAGTAAATGTACTTCGTTACGTTCCACCACTGGTTATAATGGACTCAGACTTTAACTTCAACAGTCACATCAAATCAATTACATCAGCAGCCTTTTACCAACTGAAAAGCATTGCCAAAATCAGAGGTTTGGTGTCTAAAACAGAGTTAGAGGTTCTCATTCATGCATTTGTTTCCAGCAGGTTAGACTATTGCAAGTTTTTTCAAACTCTTCATTCTGAAACCAGTAGCTCTTTAACACCCCTAGAGGATAAAATGTGGTATGGAACTGAACATGACGTTATTTTCCAGGCCGAGCGTGAGATTCCAGCATCAATTAGACCCCTTGTTCACTGTGTGGCATTTAGACCTCACGAAGCCATCACGCATGGAGTTTTCAATCTTACCGTCAAACTTCGTGTGAATGAAAAAAAACAGACAAAGGAAAGATTAAAGTTGCGGATTGACTTCTGTAATTTAATGCAGACTCTAGCTAAACGTATTTCCTAATTTTGTCAAACCCAAAGTTGTATTATGTAACGTGTGGAGACACCAAAAATGTGTCTCCAAAGTCCCAGGAGTACTGGTGGAAAAAAATGAAATCCTTACTAAGCTCTAACAAACCGCAGTCAAGGCCAAAATGACCACAGACTCTGCTGCCATTAACAAGCACATACAGCTACATGATGCAAATATGGACTCAATGCACAAGAATATGTACAAATAAATTAGTACCATTTCTTAAGTGCTTACAAAAGAACCCCCACCCAAATTTTAAAAACTAAAAAAGTTATTTTTAAAGTGTAGGGCTTCCACTGTTACTCCAGTATGCAGCAGGCTCCTATCCTTTACCAAAAACATTAGGGGTTTGGAGTGGGCCTAATGTCTGAGAAATGGAGGTGCAGAAAGAGACTAAGCAGCTCAGCCTTCCCCCCCACTGATCTGTCAGTCCCAACGCACAGGGCTCCCTGTGACGAAGGCCTTGCAGACGGAGTGAGCTGGACAGGCTCTGTTCCTGCTGAGCTAAATGAATCAGATGTTGATTTGTGTTCCTATATAATTGTTTTTCCACATGCTTTGCTTTTTACACTCATACACAACTTAAACACATACATGTAAAAGATTCTTCAAAGGTATCGTGCTTTCGTTGGGTAATAATTCTTATCTGATAAAATGGTGTCTTTGTTAGCTCAGAAGTACAATTTTTGTCAAAAAAAGCTTATATTTATTCAGTTTCACTTCCATTTTTGACACTATGAATACCCACTTGGCTACAAAGTGGCTCAGTGATTAGCATGGTGGCCTCACAGCAACAAGGTCAAGGTTTGGTTCCAGCGGTCTTGAAACACTGGTCTTCCTATGTGGAGTTTGCATGTTCTTCTTGTGTATGTGTAGATTTTCTCCTGGTAATCCAGTAACCTCCTACCCTCCAAAAACATGCACTTCTACAAAATTGCCTCTGTGAATGATTGTGTGTGTGTGGATGGTTGTCTATGTATGTTGCCCCACAACAGACTAGCAACCTGTTCAGGGTGTATCCTGCCTCTCCCCTGATATCAGCCGGGATAGGTTCCAGCACCCCGTTAGTAATAAGCGGCTCAGATGACAAAACAAATTGTACTGTGCTTTATACCTCTCCAACGAGCATGTACCCAACACAACATAAATCTTGTTAGGGGTTGCTAATACAGAGTAAAAACACTTTCATTTAGTTATATTTTCTGCTCCTTAAAGCATGTGATAATGGTTAAAAATATGTTCACACGCTTTTGTTAACAATATTTCTTTTTTTATGAAAATTACTTTTACTTTTTTACTTTAAGTAGTTACAATAGGTTACTTTTTACTTTTACTTGAGTAAAAACTTCAGTTGATACTTCTACTTTTACTAAAGTAGTTTTTATCTCGGTGTCTATATTTCTACTTGAGTAGAAAATGTTGGTACTTTTGGCACCTCTGATCTGAAGTAAGAATTTGTGAGCAGCAGTATGGTTTTATGCCTAAAAAGGAGCACTACAGATGCAGTATTTGGCTTGAGGATACCGATAGAGAAGTACAGAGAAGGTCAGAGGGAGCTGCACTGTGGTTAGACAGGGATCAACATGGACAATGATCTTTGCAGATGACATTGTGATCTGTAGTGAGAGGAGGGAAGAGGTGGAGGAAAAGCTGGAGAGGTGGAGGTTTGCACTAGAAAGAAGAGAAATGAAGATTACTCAGAGTAAAACAGAGTATGTGTGTGAATGAGAGGAATCCAAATGGAAAAGTGAGGTTACAGGGAGAAGAGATAAACAAGGTGGAAGATTTTAAGTACTTGGGATCAACAGTCCAGAACAATGGAGAGTGTGGAAAATAGGTGAAGAAACGTGTTCAAGCAGGCTGGAACGGGTGGAGAAAAGTATCAGGTGTGATGTGTGACAGAAGAGTTTCAGCTAAAATGAAAGGAAAAGTGTACAAAACCGTGGTGAGACCCGCCATGCTGTTTGGTCTAGAGACAGTGCCACTGAGGAAAAGACAGGAAGCAGAGATGGAGGTAGCAGAGATGAAGATGCTGAGGATCTCTCTGGGAGTGACCAGGATGGACAGGATCAGAAATGAGTATATCAGAGGAACAGCACATGTTAGAGGTTTTGGAGATAAAGTCTGAGAGGCCAGACTGAGATGGTTTGGACACGTAGAGAGAATAGAGACCAAGTACATCGGCAGAAGGATGCTGGATTTGGAACCACCATGAAAGACGGCTAGAGGAAGACCAAGGAGGAGGTTCATGGATACAGTGAAGGAAGACATGAAGATAGTTGGGTTGACCAAAGAGGATACAGCAGATAGGGTTAGATGGAAGAAACTGTCTTGATGTGGCGCCCCCTGAAGGGAAATGCCGAAAGGAGAAGAAGAAGAGGTGTGTTTTCATAAAAATGGCGCTCCTGAGCGTGAGCCGAGCGCATACAGTCAAACACTTCCTGGTAATGTCAGAATGTGGGCGTGGTGGAGAATAAATCCGTGGAAAACAGCAACCCTTAGATTAGAGACACCTGATGTTGATTGCGCAGCTGCCTTTTTAAAGGCAGTCTGCGTTTCATTCGGGGTGGGGTGATCATCCCATCCAGCCAGGTCTTTCTGGTTGCCTGACGATAATATACATTCGAAACAATAACCACAAGACATTCCACTGATCCATTTGTTTTTCCTTTACAGTTTTACTGGACTGCCTTACAAAATAAATCATGTTTGTTGTCCTGCAATTCGGTCAGCCTCCATCTTCTGCGCCCCTCATCCTGACAGAATCACCTGACCATAAATGGACCCAGTGGACACAAGTCTCCAAGCCTGCCCAGGTCGGCTAAAGCCCTGCCCAGGTCGCCGAGAGCCCTGCCCAGGTCAAGCCTTGCCATGTCAAGCCCAGCGATGTTTAGCCAAGTCAAGCCATGTCAAGTCTGCGCGTGGATCCTTGACCACCTGGAGGTGGTCGTTGATGGGTGGGGATGGATACAACCCTGGTTACCTCTGCCGCCACCAGAGTGAGCCAAGGTCCTTCCCTCATCTGCCTGATGAGAGACACCTGATGGTGATTGTGCAGCTCCCTTTTTAAAGGCAGTCTGCCTTTCATTCGGGGTCGGGTGATCCTCCCATCCAGCCAGGTCTTCCTGGCTGCCTGACCATGATATACATTCGGAACAATAACTTCAAGACATTCCACTGATCCATGTGTTTTTCCTTTACAGTTTTACTGGACTGCCTTACAAAATAAATCATGTTTGTTGTCCTACAATTGGGTCTTCCTCTTCCTTCTGTACCCTCATCGTGACAAACCCGGTATTGGAAAAGTATGAATGGGGGATAAAAGCAAATTTCTCACCATGCGTGAATAAAATAGAAATCCACTTTAAGTATATTTTTAAACTGGGAATAGACCTGGCAGAAAAATTGATTTAGCATAACATCCCCCTTTAAATCAACACTATTGTCTCTAAAACCAAATTTAAAACTATACATTTACATGTATGAAACATCTTTTGAACTTCTGATGAGTGCATCCTGATGTAAAATAGTTTGAGTAATGTGAAGCATATTCCAGCTCGGGTTCAGCACAGCGGAAATTCCACTGTGATTTACTTTAATAAAGATATTTTTTTAAGCGTGCTGAAGCCTTCATATTAACCCTGGAACTCATGTGGTAAACTTTGTTCATTCTTTTTGTCCTACCTACTAACTGCACAGACAGAAAGATAGATGCCTTCAGTCCTTTTAAGCCATTAAGAGGAAGAGCAAACATCCCCTTGAAACCCTTTAAAATGACAAGACCCTCTCCTCTGATGCAAAGGAAAGCAAACACACTATTCTGTTCATCTCTGCTCGCCTCATTTTTCGTTTACTCGTATTCCTCCTCCTCATTTTGCCCTGAGACTTAGTAATAGTAACGCATAAAGTAAAATCCAGTTGTTGACCTCTGCCTTCTAGCTGCTGCTGAAGTGATATAGTTGACAGTCATCAGCAGACACAAGATTCTGCGAGTTTTGAAATCAAGCACAACACAAAAGCCGATGGAGTAAAAAAAGAGAGAAAAAAAAGTCCTTCTTAGCCAGTTTTGTTCCTGGATGTATATGAAAAGACTGTGAAAACTTGGCAACACTACCGCAGAGTTCTGCAAACAGCAACAGGACTCAAGCAGAAATTCTAAATCCAAGCAGCTGCTCAGAAAAATATTTGTGAAAGAGACTTTGGAACATGTAAAAACTCTTACGGATATAAAATATTTAAGGGGGTTAATTCCTAGAGCTTACAAAGCTTCTGTTTTTTAGGGACCACTACCTCCCAGGCAGCTGCTTTCTGACCTTAAACCAACCTACCGGTAAAATCTATCAGAATTTAAGATCTGTGAGGCACAAACTTTGTGTGTTTGGATCTTCTGTACGCTGGACCCTGGACAAAGACTGACAACTAATCACACACAATTATCAGAACCCATGCATACACAGCGAGAACATGCAAATTCAACACAGAAAAACTAGTGTTGGGGCTCAAACGTGCAACTTTTTTTCTGTGAGACAGCAATGTATACAACTATGTTAATGTGTGTCTATGTACGAGTTAGTTCAAGCGTGGGTAAACTATAGCCCGCAGGCCACATGCGGCCCGGTAAACGATTTAATCCGGCCTGCCGAACTTGAAAAAATTAAATAAATAAACCTTGTTAATGTTTTGTTTCCCAGTGATTCTGATGTTTCCTCACTAGATGGCGCACTCTAGATATATTGACTTTGTTGAGAATACAACATCACTGCTTCCATTAAAATGTGTGTTTCTCCATGATCTGCACGCTGTCAAAATAAACAGTGTGCACAGATATAGGAAGTCATCGGGCCCAATACACACATGTAAACAAGCATGTTGGAGGTTAAAACAAGCAAAATGTTACATCAAGCACTTAGATTTCAAACCTAGCGCCGCTATTTGCACGTTTTTAAGCGCTATATTTCAGACCTAGCGCGCTAGGTTTGAAATTTAACGCTCTTGATGTAATTTTTAGCATGCTTGTTTAAAATTTAGCGCCATTCTATGGTCTAATCTAGATGTTACCAGAGCATCTGCTCCTCTTCCGGCCTCTTTGTCAAATATTAGAACTCAATGTGGCCTGCAAACCAAAAAGTTTGCCCACCCCTG
This sequence comes from Neostethus bicornis, assembly GCA_902685375.1. Classification (NCBI taxonomy): domain Eukaryota; kingdom Metazoa; phylum Chordata; class Actinopteri; order Atheriniformes; family Phallostethidae; genus Neostethus; species Neostethus bicornis. Next base: position 815,596 of record CACRXE010000044.1, on the reverse strand, counting down.
AGTGAGTTAGATGGACAGACAGACTGGGATAGAAATAAATTATTAGAAGAAAAACAAGCTTATCATGGTTGAAGACATGTAACAGAGTACCCTCTCTCCCTCTGCCTTTCATGGAGACCGTCACAGTCCTGTTCACAGAGACCAACCCTTAACCCCTCACCCTAACCCAAACAGAACATAATCCAGCTTCTGAGCTGATCCCTAAAGTTTTGCCTTAACTTTAAAACTGCCTTTGAAGACGTCAAAATGTCTTCACTCGCCAAAAATATACTCAGTTTCAAAGTCTGAAAGCCAGATTTGCACTAAAAAGGTGCTCACATGCATCCACAAAACTGCATTAAAGATTGTGAATTGAAAGGTTTAATGACCTTATAAGGCCATGCTGTCTCTCTTTCTGACTATGCTGTTGGTTGGACTGAAGTCTTTAGGTGCTTTGTATAGTTTATAAAAACTTGTGAATCTGTGTTGGGAAAATGTCAAAAGAACACCATCAAGTAGTTTTTATTGGCACTGTGTTGAAAGAAAATGTATTTATATCCATTTTAACATGTGTTATACTGAAAATTTAATATAGTTCTTATAAATTCAAGCACAGGGGAATAAATCGCAATGCTTCCCATTCTGTGCAGGTTCAAACAATCCAGAATCAGCCTGTAGACACATACTGTAACCAGTGGCGGCTGGTGACCTGTGGCGCAGGGGCGCCGCCCCCCGATCTGATCACCAAAAAATATATATGCATATATATCTATATATACATATATAAACATGTATGTGTTTATAAGTATGCAAAACTGTCGAGTGTGAAGATTACATGCATTTTAATAATGTTTTACACCGTTTTATTTTATTTTATTACTTCCTGTGCAAACCGGAACGAGGGTGCAGGGTAGGTACGCCCCACCAGGAAAACGTATTAGTGGGTATGTGGCTTCCGGTTTTTATGGAAAAAACGTGACGTCAGCTCTAAATTTTTTCCCATTCATGTGTATTGCAAACCATAACCACGCCCGCGGGGCGCAGATATTTTCCGCCCATCGGGTGTGTGATACGTTATCCTCTCTGTCAGTCTGTTACATGAACCAATCAATTAGCTATAAGCTGACCTATAAATCCCACCCACGCCACGCCCTTTCTTTTCACTGCGGAATTCTGGGAGTCTTCATCATGCCGTCGGAAGCTAGTTCAGTTGCTAACAACGCTAGAGGCTTTTTTAAAGAGAATTCAGTGTCGTCCCTTCTACAGAATCCGTTTTCTAAGCGTTCTAAAGAAGAAAAAAGGAGAGTGAAGGAGCTTGGACCGGACACCCCAGATTTGACTGTGCAACAAAACAGTGGAGATCGCGGCCGCTTTTAGTATGTGAGAGGATAATGAAGGCCTATGAAAAGTGGCGGTGACTAACTGGATGAGAAACATTTTTTTTTTGTTTCCGCTGCTTATTGTTTAGTTCAGCAGCAACTGAAAAGGTGTGGATATCAACAGGGGTGAGTGACTTGAAGCATTTGTCTGAAAAGTGCAAACGTCATGAAACTTGCCGCACCCATCTTGATAGTAGCTATAAGCTAGGTATTTTTTGGCAGTAGTAACATCCTGGCACAATTAAATGAAGGCTACCGAACTGGCATAAGAAAACATAATGAAGAAGTCACCAAAAACAGACACATATTATCACGAATAATTTTATATTTATTTTATATATAAATATATTTATATATACTTTTATATGATATTTCTAAAAAAAAATTTTTGTGTGTGTTTGAAAAATGTGCGCCCCCCCAGTTTTTTTTACCACCAGTCGCCACTGACTGTAACTATCTCAGCATTCCCTTGCTAATCCCTTTCCTGAGGTAAAAAAAAGTTTTAAAAAGCAACTCTCAACTTTATTTTCTTTGTGAGTGCAGCTTATAACTTTACATGTCACAGTTTCCCAGAGTCTTATAGAGTAGCTTACTGTCAAAGCAGCTCCGAGTGCTGCTGAGACTACTGGGACACGTATCATTCATATGAAACATCAACACAGTGCAATATTCATGAAGCAAACCAGGATACGCTTTCATTATTTGATCATTCTGTTAAAGCTTCCGGAAGAGTTTAAAGCTTTTGAATGGCTGGAACTCAGCCAAGTTTTGTCTAATCCTGTATTACAATAAATTACAACCAGGATGTAAACGATAAATTTGAATGTATTTCGATGTACTTTCTCCAGCCATAGAGACTAAACCTCAACAGTCATAAGCGTGCACCAATTAAACCAAAAAAATAACTTATATTTGGTGAAAGCTTGTAGAGCGATAGCTGCAAGATTCCTGTAAAAACGGGGAGGAAGTAAAATACAGTATGTGGGAGTGTGATGTGTTTTAGATGGAAATGCTGGAATGTTAAACTTCCCCTCCGATAATAGGATTCTTTTTCCAAGGATTTGGTTTAAGTGAGAGAAGGGATCAGAGAACAGACAGAAGTATTTCAGTCTTTGCTGAACTTTTGTAATATTAAAATTACAAGTGGTACAAATTTAACAGCTAAGGTTTACCATGTCCACATTAGCCAGAGGCCAGTGTCTTCGGTGTACCAAACTGGTCAATACTGGCACTGTAAAACATTATAATGGTCTGGTATCAAAAGAAAGTCTTTAGGAGTACAATAAGTGACGTTTAGGTTTGTTAGTTGTTTTTTCTTCTTCTGATATGTGGACTCTGTGGGAGCTGTTTTGGAGGGGAGAATGAGGCCTTTAATGCAAGGTATCCTGAATAACCCCTCTAAACCCCTCGGTTCTAGGACATTTCAGCCACGGACATTTGAGCCAAAAAACGGCAACCTAGGATATTTGAGCCGTGTGCGCCCCCGAATTTAGGACATTTCAGCCACGGACATTTGGGCCAAAAACCTATTTTATGTAGAAAATTGTGATATTCTGATATCTTATGTAAAAATTTTATCGTAAATAAACAGTTGCACTACAGAAAATAATTGTTTTAGTCATTTTTATCCCATGGCTCAAATAAAAAAATTCTGATATTTTTAAAAATTTTTGATATTTTATGTAAAAATTCTGATATTTTATGTAAGAATTTTATCGTAAATAAACAGTTGCACTACAGAAAAATTGCTTTTAGTCTTAAAAATTTTTATTGTGCAAAAATTTTTATCGTGCTTTTAGTCATTTAAATTTTTTTTATCGTAAATAAACAGTTGCGCCCAGCAAAGTTGCGCCCAGGTTGCAGTTCTTCAAATGTCCGTGGCTGGAATGTCCGAGTCACCGTGGCTCAAATATCCTAGGTTGCAGTTTTTTGGCTCAAATGTCCGTGGCTGAAATATCCGTGGCTGAAATGTCCGTTCACCAAACCCCTCACCCTCTAAACGGCGTTATCTTGACCCAGACGACGACCCAAAGTAACAGGTTCTTCTCACTGTGCTGCAGGTCGTTCATCCCTTCAGCCCTCGAGCAAATTAATCAAACAGATGTTTCTGGAAGGAACTGAGTCCTATTTTATTATGTACTATGTATATTGTTTTTATTTATTTTGTATGTACAGCTTGTGTGATTTCTGTTACTTCTGGACACCAGAATTTCTCCTGCGGGTGATTAATAAAGCTTTTATCAATCTATCCATCCATCTAACTATATATATGTCTGATAGTCCAAAGATTAACAACGTTGATGAGACAGAGTCTTCATTCACTCGAAAAATTACCCTTACACTCTTCTTTGAGTCTTTGTCTCAGGAAAACCTCTTCAAAAGTCGACTCAGGCTCATTACCTCATTATTCCCTTAAAGAGAATTTGGTAAAAACAAACAAAAAAACCCCTTAAACCTTTGTAAAAATCTTGAAATTTGTTCTTTCTGAACCTCCCGGTGATGTCTCATATTCATTTTTAAGCTTTATTGTCTGCTGAAACGTACATCAAAGCAACAAAGATCATGACCTGAACAAGAGCGTTCTGGTTGGGATGTCGATACACGTTTTTTGCCCCCAAAAGATGCCTGTTTGTAAATGTGTTTATAGTTTTTGCTAAAACTTGAATGGCTTTAAAGTCAGTATGGAACATCTTCCAACACTCACTAACCAGCAACTCTTTGTTAATACTGGGCAATAGAGGACTCACCAAGGTATTTGAAGAACCACGTTTGTCTTTTTTGGGTTCTTCTCGGTTTGCATCAATAATCAATAAAATTACTTAGTTATTGCTCCAACCAGGAAGTTGGAGTGACAGGCTACAGGACAACAATTGTTGAGGTTTTTAACATGTAGTGGAGTTTGTAATTTGAGGGGTGGACTGTTACATTTGTAGGATAATAAACTGACAAAACATAGTACATTTTGTCAACTCAGAAATGTGGTATGTGCTGGAAGAAGCTCATAAATACAATTTTAAATTCAATTTCACTACTGTTTAGTGTCATTTCAACCTCCTCCCCCATCTTGTTTAGTCCCAATCCCTGGGCAAATGAATGACTCTGCAGAAATCTTGTTTGGGGCTGCAAATGTAGTATAAAATGCATGGAGTTAGCAAAGCTAGTGCATAGTCTTTTATACTCTTATTTTGGTTCATTTACATAAAAATGTCACTCCCTGTCGCGACCGAGCACCCAACCAACAATTTAACGTTCCCAGAACGTTCTTGGAAGGTTTTTCAAATATTAGCAGAACGTTCTCTAAAGGTTACAACGTTATTTTTTTGGTTCTTGGAACGTTCCTCTAAACTTAATTTTAGCCATACCGTTTGGATTTTTGTTCTCTCAACGTTCTTAGAAGGTTAGGTTCTAACATAACCACCTACTAACATTTAGGGAACGTTAGTTTTTGGTTAGGTCAAAACTACCTCTAGAGAACTTCAGGCTAACGTTCCCTGGAGGTTCTCTGTTTACCGGGCATGCGCATCGTGCGTGGTTACGTTGGAATATGGACAGGTGGAGAATAAAAGGAAGAGCAAAGAACAACAAACTAGCATTTGAGTGTCTGATTACTGAACACAATGAACACAAATTACTCAAACATACATAAATAAAACAGAAAACCACCAATATTGTTGATGTGGGAATAATGACCAAACACAGAGGAAAACATCAAAATATTCATTCGGTACACAATTCCCCTTCTCCTGTAGCTAGTATTAAAATAGTGTTAATAGCTTTCATAATGCCTCTAAGTTTGACCATTTACTTTTTTATTCTACTAACATATCAATGTGTCAATCACAGATTTGCTGTAGTTAACCATCCCTTTTGTTTGGGTTTAACGTCGCCAATGGCGAAAAATGGCAATTTTTTTTTTTTTTATTTTCATCAGTAATTTTATGCGCCACCAACTCATTTGTTGGCCATTGCATGTCTGAGCAAAAAAGGCATTCATCCAAATTCTTACTAAATGAAGTAACTAAATTAGGGCCCATCGGACTTTGTGAAAATGCTTCTGATATGGCATCGTCTTTTGGAGGCAAACCTTGTATCCTCGTATCTTATGTAAGAGGATATCTACTGTGTATTGTTTTCCCTTTGAAAGACCTGTTCACATTAAGCAACCCACTGCAGACACACAAAGTAGATAGAATTTAAGAACAATAAACCGAATTACAAAAAAAGGGATTTAAAAAGTGAGTTTAATCATTTGTGAAATTGGTCTTTTTAAATGTCTGCTGTTGAACCACAAAGAAATATTTTTTTGTTCGGTAGTGACAGGTTTTATATATATAAAAATAAAAGATAATAAAAGTTTCAATTATTTAAAACAATTACAACGTTCTGGGTCGCAAGGGCAACAGCCTCAGACAGGAAACCCAGGCTTCTCTGACCCTGGCTGCATCTTCCTGCTTACCCGGGAGGATCTTGAGGTGTTCCCTGTTCAGCTGTGAGACATAGTCTCTCCAGTGAGTCTGGGGGGCCTCTGGGACGTGCACAAAACACCTCACCAGTGAGGTCCTCGGTGAGGCATCCTAACCAGATGCCCGAATCACCCCATCTGGCTTCGCTCTACCCTGGGGGCCAACGGCTCTACTCTGAGCTCCTCTCGGACGGCAGAGCTCCCCTCCCATCACAATGTCACATTCAATTTGAAAAGTCAAAATTGAAAAAAGAAGAAAAGAAGAAGCCAGCAAGAGTGAAAAGTTTTTTTGGAATGCTTTCTTGAACATGTTTTTTTTTTTTTTGTGGTGGTTTCTTTGCTTTATTGAACATACATTGGAGAGAATTGGCTTTTCCAATTCCTATTTACTGAGGAACATCTAGATGGTCTATAACAAAACGTTTCCTTTTCTTCTCCCTCCTTTGGGTGTTCTTTTTCTTACTTTTGGTTGAATAAATTTAAACAATAAAAACTATGAAAATAATCTCTGGATAGATTGGCTGGGAACTGGAACAGATGAGGGTGAAGACCAATGTTCCCTCTAATTTTTTATGTGCCTGAGCAAATACTCAAGCTTCTTGAGCAGAAGGGGGCGGAGCAAAAATGTTTACTCTTTTGTGACATCACCAGCAGTGACGAGCTAAACTCCGAAGCAGCGCTTTGAATCAATTTCTTTCAAACAGAAAGAAGAAAGAGAAGTGCTCAGGAGCTCCGTCTCATTTTCCCATTTTTAGTTTAAATTCGTTTTCATTTTGTGCGCTGCATAAGTTTTCTTGTGCGCTATTGATCTGCAAGCAGTGCGCAATTGCGCAGGCGTGCCAATAATGTTCCCTCAAAGGGAACATTGTTGAAGACAGTCAAGTCTCGGGGTGATTTTTCTTCGACATGTGTGAGACAGTCAGGTTTTGGCATAAGAAGATCTATTTAACTATTCTGGACATGTTTACAAGTTTATTGCATGGCTCACAAGTGCACAAGTGAAGAGCTAGAGGGGTCTATCCTAAATTTTTGATTTTACCATCTTTTAATGCATTGCTGTGCGATGCATTTAAAGGTGCGTCGCTCACAATTATTTAAACTGTCATGATGTGGATGGAGAACCCAAATGCAGGACAACAAACAGGATGTATTAACAAAAGTCAGGCAAGGCTGTAAGACAAAAGCACAGCATTAACACAAAGGAATGTCTTAAAGTTAAAAAATATAACAGAGTTCAAGGATATACAAACTTGGTCAGGCAGCCAGGAAGACCTGGAGGAATGGTGATGACCCAACGAGGAAGTCAGGGGAAACTACCTTCAAACAAGCATTAGGCTAATGATACACAGATGATAGGTATCAGGCTAACCACCACAGGTGTTTGGGAGGGATCAGGCTGAAAATTCAGGAGAGGGAAGGTCCAGGGCTTCCTCTGGTGGCAGGTGAGGGGCTCATGGCACCTCCATTCACTATATGTTTTTTCTTTAACAAAAAATCTTTTGAACGATATTATTTAAAAATATTACTAACTGACCTTGAGGACTTTGGCGAAATTATTAAATCTATATAATACATTGTTATTGTTACCTTTTTTCGGTTTTGTTTGACTAAAGAAATTATTTGACTTTTGTTGATATAAACCCAGAAGAAGCTGGTGAAACCAAAGGAGCTCTGTTTGTGGCCTTTCTCTGTTTTCCTGTGTGCCCTGTACACATTAGCATCTGGGGCCCCCTTAGTCTGCCTCTGATCTTTCTATAGTCCTGGTTGGGTTAGCACAATCACCAATCTCTTCCCAGTCTGACATTTTGCCCCCACACTTCATTAAGATAAACTCACTGCGTTGTCATTTGGTTTCACTTAGTAACAATACAGTTATGTTCATGTTTTCTGTCTTTCTGTTGCTGGGTTATTTGCTGCTGAAAAAAGTTTGTTCAACAATAAAGACAAAAGCATTATCATTGTTACTAAATGCTGAAGAAGCTCCACCCACATAGCATGTTTGCCAGGTGTTTCAAATAAGAAAACAGCCAGGGCATTGTTGTGCATGGTGTGATATTGTGCAGGAAATCATGAAAATCTAGTAGCAGTAACAATGGTGAAAATAATTACAGTCTGAGGCATAATTTATCAAGAATGCAAGATGTGGCATGTATGTAACACGAATGTATGACTAATGTTCCCTTATGTCGGATAAGACTGATTAACAAACACAGCGTTCCCTGACATCTAACTTTTCCATCATGCTGCATTTTCTATTTTATCGTAGTAAACGCTTTTTCTGACTTGCAGCACATTTTTTACATAAATTACCTCCTAGGGGCATCAGGTTACTATTTAGGGTTGCTTTTTTTTTCTCCCTCATAGTCAATCGTCCTTGTAGCTCAACTCATCCTTCTTCAGCACTCTGTATGTTGACCTTTCCCCTCTGTACCCACATCATGCGGATCTAGTTCTCTGGGGGTCAAACCAAGACTCGAACTGAAATATAAAAACACAACAAGTGGAAAAGAAACTTGTCAACAAAGCATAAATCTTCACCCTTCTACCTTGTTTATGATTACAGATGCTGATTAATCATTTGTCACCTCATTACACGGCTGTGCCTTTCACCTACCTACTTATCCGTCCTATCTCATGGTTGGTTGAAGCAGGTCTCTGCAGTGAACCACAGAATCCCACAGAGAAATCATTCACTTGAGGCAAACATGCAAACAAGTAAATCAATAGGCTGATGAATTACCCTCCACACCAGAAGAGGACCCGAAGGAAAAAGACAGGCAAGGCAAATAAAACACCGAGTAAGGAGAAGCGCCGACCTGACATAAAGATGCAAAGGGAAGTTTTATTTTATTAAAGAAGACCTTTCCTCAATTTAAATAAGAGGGATGAACGGAGGGGCATATTAAGAAGGAGCAGGAGCATATTTTTGGACAAAAGGATGTTTGTACTTCATGACTTATTCATGTGCCCTGTGTTGCTGGTCAATGTCCCTTGGGAAGAATGAAATAGATGGGAGGCAGTGCAGTGAGCCTGTTGATGTCTGCAGCACCAGGAGGTCATGAAGAAGCACTCTAAACCCGGTCTGCCCTCTTTTGACTCTGCTGTTAAAGGTCCGACTTAGAAAAATTGTCCGTAAACAGGATTACCTCCTCATAAATGTACTATAAATGTCTCCCTGGGATATACTGTAGATGGGCACAAATTTATCATCATGTCGTTCTTGAGAAACGTCTCTCGAAAAATTTAGAGAAAAGTTCTCAGATGAATTATTCGTAGATAAGAAAGTCTTTGTTGCATGACCAACATATACAATTTATTTTATGGGAAATTAAAAGGAAAGCAAATGTGAAAAATGGGGTGTTTGTGTAAAACAAGCAGGAACAAGGCCTCAGCTGCCTGGAGGCAGCGGCACATGCTTAGGAGTTATGCTAGAGAATGCATTGGCTTTAGAGTGTGACAAGCTGAACCATAGCATGCTGGGAGAGGTAGGGGAGGCCCGCATGCTGGAAACACATTAGCAGATGCATATAACTCACTGTGCAGGAGCTCTCTCTGTCAGCATGGAACTCTCAGACACTTAAACAAGGATTCAACACTGCTCACGGTTACCTCCAGCAGAACCTGGGTTATGGCCGGGGCTTTTATCCCTCAATGAGAACTTAATGGGACTCAAAGCTGTCTTGTTTCACAGAAATGTCTTTGTGATAGCTGATCTTTAAGTCAACGTATAGGCAACATATTCAAAGAAAGATTCTGTTTTTTAGACTCTATTGAGGAATGACTGAATGAGAGGGATCCAAATGGAAAAGTGAGGTTACAGGGAGAAGAGATAAAGAAGGTGGAAGATTTTAAGTATCTAGGATCAACAGTCCAGAGCAATGGAGAGTGTGGAAAAGAGGTGAAGAAGCGTGTTCAGGCAGGCTGGAACGGGTGGAGGAAAGTATCAGGTGTGATGTGTGACAGAAGAGTTTCAGCTAGAATGAAAAGGAAAAGTGTACAAAACCGTGGTGAGACCGGCCATGCTGTTTGGTCTAGACACCGTGGCACTGAAGAAAAGACAGGAAGCTGAGATGGAGGTAGCAGAGATGAAGATGCTGAGGATCTCTCTAGAAGTGACCAGGATGGACAGGATTAGAAATGAGTACATCGGGGGAACAGCACATGTCAGAGATTTTGGGGATAAAGTCAGAGAGGCCAGACTGAGATGATTTGGACATGTACAGAGGAGAGAGAGAGAGTACATAGGAAGAAGGATGCTGGATTTGGAACCACCAAGAAAGAGGACTAGAGGAAGGCCAAAGAGGAGGTTCATGGATACAGTGAAGGAAGACATGAAGATAGTTGGAGAGACTGAAGAAAATGCAGGACATAGGGTTAGATGAAAGAAAGTGACTTGCTGTGACGACCCCTCAAGGGAAATGCCGAAAGGATATTGACGAAATTATTGATGAAAATTTTGACTACCTCACAGAAAAGATATGAGAGTTACACTAAACACCAAATATTATTTCCAATGCAAAGGGAGTGAAACAACAATAAATCCCAAAAAACTTTTGTTCCCTTTGATGAGTAGATAAATGTAGTTTTGGGATCTATTTTTGAAAACCCTCTCATCAAACTGGATACCTATCGTTCTATATTCTTCAAGCAATATGTAGAAAAGAGATTAAAGCGTATGACAGAGATGACATTTTTCTAAATATTGCAAAATTAGGGTTTTCTTGAGATTTTCATCTGGCAACGTTGATGAAAGATATTTTTGCCGTTACTCTAGATTATATCCAGATTTTCCGAGTAACTACTCAACACTATCCAAGACCTAAAAGGTGGATTTTGGCATGTGTCTTGGGAAGAGTGCAAAAATTGCAACATTTTCTTTTTAATCTACCGTGACAAAAACGGAAACTTGAATTGATTGATCTGATGCAGGGATGAGATTTATGACAGGCAATATCAGAATCAGAATCAGAATCAGAATGCTTTTATTGCCATGTCAGTGAAAAACATCAGAGACTAGGAACTTGTTCTTGTATATATATATATATACCCTATATATCCCCTATATATATCCCCTCGGGCAGGAGGCTCCGGTCCATTCGGACCAGAACGTTCCGCCACAAAAACAGCTTCTTCTCTTCTGCCGTTGGACTTATGATCTCTTTATAACCTGGATCCCCACATCTCTTAGTCACTTCCCTCTTGTCACTTTACGATCTTTATTATTTTCTATTATTTTCTATGACATTGCACTACTTTCCTTTTTCTTCTGAGCACTCTTAGTTTTGTTAAAATTATTATTATTATTTTTATTTATTTTCTTTTTATTATTTTTATTTTATATGTTTGCACACCTGTATCAAAACAAGTTCCTAGTCTCTGATATTTTTTACTGACATGGCAATAAAAGCATTCTGATTCTGATTCTGATATTGTCATGTTGTGGGTGCAGAGGGAGGGAGGAGGACCCAAGTGCAGGACAAGAAACAGGATTTATTTAATGAAGCAGTCCAGTAATAAAAGGAAAAACACATGGATCAACAGAATGTCTCATTGAAGAAGTTTCACACGCATGTCTTGGTCAGGGAGCCAGGGAAAGGATGATCACCCAACACTGAAGGGAAGGCAGACTGCCTTTTTTAAAGGCAGCTGCTCAAACACCATCAGGTGTCTCAAATCACTCAGATGAGGAAAGGTCCCGGGCTACCTCTGGTGGTGGGCGAGGGAACCAGACAACTATTACTTTTGCATCCATCTACAGTAACACTATTACTTTTTTTAATATACAATACTATTGCTATTACAGGGCCATCTATAACTAATACTATTGCATAATATGTTTAATTGTATCGGCAGGTCTGGACGTTCTTTCTTGACAGAAGTGATCAACACACAATTGGTAGTTTTATCATCTTTCAAAATTGATTCCTTATTGGTCCATAAAGTTAAACTACTACAATAATACTGCTAATTATAATCAGAATCAGAATCAGAATGCTTTTATTGCCATGTCAATGAAGAATATCAGAGACTAGGAACTTGCTTTGATACAGGTGTGCAATAATATAAGACAAAAACAACAAAAAATAAAATAAATAAAAATAATTTTAACAAAACAAAGAGTGCTCAGAAAGAAAAAGAAAAGTAGTGCCATGTCATAGAAAATAATAAAAAATAATAAAGATAGTAAAGTGACAAGAGGGAGGTGACTGAGAGATGTGGTTACAAAGTATTCATTAGACCAACGGCAGAAGGGAAGAAGCTGTTTTTGTGGCGGGACGTTCTGGTCCGAATGGACCGGAGCCTCCTGCCCGAGGGGAGTCGCTCAAAAAGTCCATGTCCAGGGTGGGAAGGGTCAGCTGCTATCCGACCTGCATGCCCCCGAGTCCTGGAGACGTACAGGTCTTCGAGAGATGGAAGGCTACAGCCGATCACCTTCTCTGCAGAGCGCACAATGCGCTGCAGTCTGTGTTTGTCCCTGGCTGTGGCTCCAGCGTACCACACGGTGATGGAGGGATGGATTATAACATATACAAACTGTAAAATATACAAATCAACACATTTAGCTTGGCACATCAGACTCTCAGATTGGCGATCTGTTCGGGGTGTACTCTGGCCGTCGCCTTAAATTGGCCAGGATGGGCTCCGGCACCCCCGCAGCCCCGAAAGGGATAGACGGATAAGAAGATGACTGACTGACTGACTGACATCAGACTCTGGTGAACTATACCTAAGCTTCATTGCTTTTTAAAAAGTAGGAATCAAAACAAACAAACAAAAAAAGGGTAGCAGGTTTTGTCCGTTTTTTTAACTGTGTTTTTGGAGGCGTGCAAGAATGATCAAGACATGTTACATTTGAGTGTTTCGGTTTTTGCAAAGGGATTAGTCACTTTTCAACCAAGGGTATCATTGGTACACATAATTTCTCCTGGCAGATCACCTGACAATCCGATATGTGTCAAATTTCTCTATTTTGATGCCGACAATCATTCAATCTCTGTTTTGAACAACTGAAGGGAAGTCACTGAACACCTTGCAGTAAGTTTTTTTTTTATAGATGCTTTACTATTGCTGACTATTTTTTTTCATGCAAGAAATAATTGTTTGATATGTCCACAAAAGCCATGAGATATAGCGCTATCCCATTCATTATTACCACCTACGTGTTATCATTTTTCGTAATCTGTGAATTTTCATTGATAATGGCAATAAACAGTTCTTGATTCCTTGATTTTTTGGAGGGAAAAAAAAAACAAGCTGATTATTTAGTAATAAAAAAATATTGGGAATCGTGGAATTGCAAACATTGTCTACAACAGGGGTGGGCAAACTATTTTTGTTCGAGGGCCACATTGGGTTGTAACATTTGACCAAGATACTGGAACAGGAGCAAATCAAATCAAACTTTATAAATATAAAGCGTTTTTCATACATGAAATGCAAAGCGCCTTACAAGTTAAAAATCCCAGAACACAAAAGCAAAATAAGTCCTCTGCGCCCCCCACAGATAAAAAAAAAAAAACACTCCCCACCCACACACACACACTTACTGTATCCATACACACACCCTCATATATGTAAACAGGCACACATACACACTAACTTAAAAATGCAATTGGCCGGATGCAGATGGAACACCTCAGAAAACGGTATCTGAGGAGCTACCGCAACAGGAGCCGAGGCACACCACCGATCACCGGCCATGATCCAAGGCCGGAGCCAGATCCCCACCAGAGCCCTGGAGCCACGGACCAGCAGCCCCCGATGACCGCAGGCTCCCGGTGCAGAGATCTCCCAGAGGATGGATGGTGTGCGTTGGTAAACAAGTGCGCTAAATATAGAAAGCCATTGGGGCCACTACATGCACGTAATCTTGCGTACTAAAGTTTAAATGAAGCATGCTAGCGCGTAAAAAAACCAAACATGCATCTCGCGCACTAGGTTTAAAATGTAGGTTGGAAATTGCGCATGTTTACATGCGTTTATCGGCCCCGATGGCTTTCCATATATGCACACTGTTTATTTTGATACATTGTATGCATCACGGAAACACAGACATTTTAATGGGAGCAGTGTTTTGTTTTTTTTTTTCCAACAAAGCCAATGTATTGAAAGTGCGCCATCTAGTGAGAAAAATCAGAATGGCGGTGGAAATAAAACATTAACATGGTTTATTTATTTAATTTTTTTCGGTCCGGATTAAAACGTTTCACGGGCCGCATGTGCCCCACGGGTTGTAGTTTGCCCACACCTGGTCTAGAACCTTCGAAGATGTCTTGCAGCTGTTGTTCATGAGTGGGGCGGAGGGGAAATGCAGAAAAGAGAGCATGTTAGTTTATTGTATCTGCAGAGCTTTAGATAAAATAAAGGATGAGTTGGACGACACAAGAGTATAGAGTCGACTTTACTGGACTCTCTTTTTAGATACGATTGACAGATGGAATGAACCATTTATATGAGACATTATAACTTTTTTGAAGGTGAAATAAACCATAATGTACTAACCTGCGCTTTTCTCTACCAATTGAGTATGACGAGTAGTGAAGCTCACATCGGTCTATAATTTGAGGTTCCAAAGCACCTCGATCAGCTCTTTTTTTAATCTTTTAAAGATCTTGGGTGGATTTTTGGCTTTATACCCGTACATTTTCTATGGCTGCTGTGCAACTGTCAAAATCGGTATCAACCAAGCTAAGGAAAGCAGAGAGATCAGCGCGAGGCCACAAAAACACGGAAACAGCAAAAAAAGTCAGTCTGCCACTGCTACCCCATGACTCACACCGCTTATCACATTTGCAGCAAGTATGGTGTATGGTGGTATCAGATTTTTCAGCCACAGCCAATGCCGTACAAACAGAGAAGTATCGAGGTGTAGACTCCAATGTCTCTAGTGACAGAAGGATGCCAACAATAACAACCCCATATATGTAGACGCCACAGCAAATGCATCAAGTTAATTACGTATTTAAAAAATTTTTATGCTACTTTGTACTTTACTCGAATGAAAAATGTATTAATTGCAACTAAATAAATTAGCGAATTAGCACCTCCAAATCCGAGACCATGGTCCTCGCCTGGAAAAGGGTGGAATGCCCCCTGCGGGTCAGGGACAGGGTCCTGCCCCAAGTGGAGGAGTTTAAGTATCTCGGGGTCTTGTTCACGAGTGAAGAAAGATGGAGCAGGAGATCGACAGGCGGATCAGAGGAGCAGCTCTTCAATGGTTTAAATCTTATTTATCTGATAGATACCAGTTTGTTCATGTAAATGATCAGTCCTCTACTTCTACCAAAGTTAGTTTTGGTGTGCCTCAGGGCTCAGTTCTTGGACCTATTCTGTTCATGCTCTACATGCTGCCTCTGGGAAACATAATCAGAAAACACAGTATTAATTTTCACTGTTACGCAGATGATACACAATTGTACTTATCAGTCAAACCTGACCAGAGTTATCATATAGAAAAACTTAATATCTGTATCAGGGACATAAAGACTTGGATGACAATCAATTATCTCCTTTTAAACTCAGATAAGACTGAAGTTATTGTAGTAGGTCCTAAAAATCTGAGAGATGTTTTTACTGACCAAGCAGTCTTCTTCGACGAAGTAACTGTGGCCTCTGACCTCACCGTTAGAAACCTAGGAGTTTTTTTTGATCCAGATTTATCATTTAAAGCTCACATAGCACAGACTTGTAAAACTGCATTCTTTCACCTTCGCAACATTTCTAGAATCCGAAATATCTTATGTAAAAGTGATGCTGAAAAACTCATCCATGCATTTGTTACATCGAGATTGGATTATTGTAACGCTTTGCTCGTAGCATGCCCTAAGTCTTCCCTAAAAAGTCTTCAGCTGGTTCAAAATGCAGCAGCACGACTATTAGCAGGAACTCATAGAAGAGATCATATTACTCCCGTGCTAGCGTCTCTCCATTGGCTTCCTATTGAGTTTAGGATCAAGTTTAAAATCATCTTACTAACCTACAAGGCCCTAAACGGCATGGCTCCATCTTACATTAGTGAACTTATAGTACCTTATCAACCAAGCAGAACACTCCTCTCACAAAATGCAGGGCTGTTGGTGGTTCCTAGGATTTCAAAAAGTACAGTTGGAGGTAGAGCCTTTAGCTACCAAGCTCCAGTTTTATGGAATAAGCTCCCAGCTCAAGTGAGAGAGGCAGACAGTGTTCTTACATTTAAAGGGAGGCTTAAAGCATTCCTGTTTGAACAAGCTTATCAACAGGCCAGATAGAAACAGTTTCATTTAGCTGATATAATTAATAGTTGGCTGCTAGATAGTAAAAGCTGGGGAAAGTATGGTACATTGGGGTTCTGTCCTCTAATTCTATCTACTATTCTCTGCCAGACTGTCTTGGCTCTTTCCCCCTACCCCCTACTCTAACCCTCTACCCTAAACCCCTGGCTTGCTATCTCATTCATTGTTCTAAATTGTCTGATTATTTAGAATTACACTGCTAGTTGGTACAATACAATTCACATGTTGTCCACCTCTCTCCCTCCTCTCTGGGAGAGAGCCCCATCCAGGACTCTGCGTTCCTGTCCTGGGCATGGCCACACCGAGGAGACCTCCGCGCTTCTTCATCCCCGCTCCATCAGGACGAAATCCATCTACTCATCTCTGCCGTGGGCATCGCTGGGCTGAGGAGTCTCCCGTGTCTCCATCAGGATGAAGAACATCTACTCATCCCCGTACTGGACATCTCCGGGCTGAGGAGTCCCCCGTGTTTCCATCAGGATGAAGAACATCTACTCATCCCCGTACTGGACATCTCCGGGCTGAGGAGTCCCCCAGTGTTTCCATCAGGATGAAGAACATCTACTCATCCCCGTACTTGACATCTCCGAGCTGAAGAGCCCCCCGTGTTTCCATCAGGTTGAAGAACATTTATTGACTTCTTTAGATATTTAGCTGTAGATTAGAATAAGCTAATATTTAAACAATAATCTTTGACACATTGTTTGCTCGTCCCGGGGGAGGGATCTCTCTTTCACGTGGATCCCCATGAGGTTTCTTATTTTTTCCCCACTGATGGGTTTTTTAGGAGTTTTTCCTCACCGAGAAGGAGAGTCTAAGTGCATTAATGTGCTAGTCTTGTTTAGTTAGCATTTGTTAGTTATTTTTCTTGTTGTGTATTTGTGTTAATACATTCCTCTTTTTCTTGTGAAGCCCATTGAGACGGACATTCTGTGATTTTGGGCTATACAAATAAAATTGAATTGAATTGAATTGAATTGAATCGGTGCGGCGTCAGCAATAACTAGGACACTGCATTGGTCCGTCGTGATAAAGAGAGAGCTGAGCCGAAAAGCAAAGCTCTCCATTTACAAGTCGATCTACGTTCCCACCCTCATCTATGGTCACCAGCTGTGGGTGGTGACCAAAAGAATGAGATCGCGGGTACAAGCGGCCGAAATGAGCTTCCTCCGCAGGGTGGCTGGGCTCTCACTCAGAGACCGGGTGAGGAGCTCTACCATCCGGGAGGAGCTCGGTGTCTAGCCACTCCTTCTCCAGGTCGAGAGGAGCCAGATGGGGTGGTTTGGCCATCTAGTCAGGATGCCACCCGAGCGTCTCGCGGCCGAGGTGTTTCGGGCACGTCCCACCGGGAGGAGACCAAGGGACAGACCCCGGACCCGCTGGAGAGACTATGTCTCACAGCTGGCCGGGGAACAACTTGGGATCCTTCCAGGTGAGCTAGAGGATGCAGCCGGGGTGAGAGAAGCCTGGGCTGCCTGTTTGAGGCTGTTGCCCCGCGACCCGACCCTGGAACAAGCGGAAGATGAAGGAACGGCAACTAAATAAAGATCAAAATCAAAAGTTTTATGACTTTTCAGACATTTTTATTTACAAAGTTTTGTTTAAACATAATTGCCCATTTGAGTGTTTATCAGGCTAATGTGTGACTGTAATCCCGTGGCTACGTTTATGAAAAGATAACACAAATCCATTAATAGAGCCACTGGCTCAGACAGCTCTACATCTTAAATGCACGCATTAGTCATAGCCATGTCGTATTCTGTTGGCTATCACTTATGCACCTTCAACAACAACACAGTTGAAAGAGGAGATGGCTTGAATTCATTTACGGCCACAAAAAAAACAACAAATTTAAAACCTTGTGTTATATAAATGACAGATCAGGTTTGACCTTTACTGGGAACATATTTTTCTCACATCACTGCAGGAAACTTTTATACACAGGAGAAAAAAGATGATCAAATGTAACCTGGTTGAGATTGTCTCAACTCTCTAAAGCTCACACAAAGTAGCAATAAAGAAATTCTGCTCCAAAAAGAAAAGATACGGAGAGAAGAGCAGAACAGAAAGAAGGATGGATAGGAGGAGAACGGCAATAAAAATGTTCAGGAGGGATCTTTATTTAGGTTGGAGTCAGGCTCTAAAGTGAAAGCAGATGGGCCTTTGGTCTGGAATAGTTTCCACTTCAAATCTTGGACGGGTGTTTGCTCGACTCGCTTTTTCTGAGTTCGTTCCAGTTTTCTTCAACCTGTGTTCAAGGCCTTCAACAAGACGGTTTAAATCCCTGATAGGAACAGATGCAAAGCCTACCGCAAGTTTGCAGGAGTACAACTACACGGTGTAGGATGATATTTAAGAAATCTGCTGCACTAAAAACATGGGGCATATACAGTACAAAGCATACATTAACAGCTTACGCCCAACTTTTAGTTTCCCCCTTGGGGTCAGCTCCAATGACCCTTAACAATGACAAAGGGAATGGGAAAGAAACCCCAAAAGTAAAAACAATGAGATATCTTGCTGATTACTGTGGCTAAACAATGCTGTGCGAGGTTCATGAGAGGTCAGTTGACAGAGTTGTTGATTTGCTACACAATAAGCGTACAATGCTGAGACTGTTTATTTTGTCCCTCTTAGAATGATGTTTGCAAAATGTACATGTGTAACGTGACAATGAAGATAAATCAGGAAAAAAAAACAACCGTGGTTGTTATATAAAACCACAATGTAAGTCCACAGAGTCTATACGTCTCTGTGGACAGCTACTGAGCTCATTTTGCTGGTCGGCCATACTACATGAGCTGTAACTTGTGAATAACAGACAAAACCAACAGACCCACTACAGTGTTTTGAAAGAATTTTGACTTTTCAACAAAAAGATGTTATGATTTTTTTCACAGTTACCTGAATAGAAATAAGAAAAAAAAAGTTTAAAAAACTCCAAAAGTAAAAAGTCGTCAACAAGTTTTCCTACGAGAAGCACAATTTTGTAAAGCAAAAAGAAAAAGTGGGGCTGCATGATGCCGCAATGGTTAGCACAGTGGTCTCACAGCAAGAAGGGCAGGGTTCGAATCCCGGGGCGAAACAAGGCTGGCAACACTGTCATTTCTGTGTGGAGTTTGTATGTTCTCCCTTTGTAAGTGTGGGTTTTTACTATGTACTCTGGTTTCCTCCAAAAATATGCATGCTAGGTTGATTGGCTGCCACGAAATCCTCTCTTGGAATGAGTAATGTGGATAGTTGTCTGTCTGTCTTTGTGTGTGTGTGACCCCGCAACGGACTGGCAACCTACCTCTTGCATTGAATCAGCCGGGATGGACACTGGTGTCCTGAGGAGATTTGCGACCATTGAGATCTGCACCACTGCGCATGCCCAGAATGTTCCCCCCTCCCTTCCAGATAATCTAGCCATCGAGATCTGCGACCTGCCATACTTCTATTGGAATTAGCCTTATGGTTAGGGGTAGTTTTCGGAACTCCGATCTATCGAGATGGGGTTAGGGTCGCAGATCTCGATAGAACACCGGTACCTACGCAACCTCGCTAGGGAAGGACGAAACGAAAAGGCCATCGAAATTTTCTGTCACATACTCGCATCTTCATACCGTATACACGGTATACACGGTATGAAGACCGTGCATACAGATGTGAGGTTTTTCCAGAACCTCCTCTTCTGGGAAAAAAAAAAAAAAAAACAAAGCATGGAGTTATTTCGAGAGTAAACTCTCGAAGTACTCAATACTCAATATCTCAAAATCTGAACACCATTGATCATTTGAGTGTAGTCTTTGATATTCCTCTGCATTAGGGCTGAAACAACTAATCGAATATAATTGATTATTGAAATAGTTGTCGACTAATTTAGTCATCGATTAATCGTTTAGAAAGTTTTTGCTGTCAACTGCACTTAATATTACACAACTTGATTGTTTTTTGTGTATTTTTACTCATGTTAACCTAGGCCATTTTTGTTTGGTACTGTACCTCTGAACAAGGTTAAATTTGCAAATCTAAAACTGTTAACGGTTTCTTGTTTTTAAATGTGATCCTGGATGGTCAACAGTTTACAATTTATGTTTTTTTAGCCAGTACTATAAAACACATTTTATGGGTGCTCGTGATTTACCTTTACTGTATACAGTAAGTAGATTTATTATTTTATATTTGCTGTAGAAATGGTAATATACTCCATTATATACATACATATATATAGTACATTTCATAGAAAGATTAACATTTTTACTTATTAGAATGAGCCCAACGTGTTGTTTAAGCTGTTATGAGTTGTGTTTTGCATAACTACATTCAATAAAATGCCAAAAAAACATTATTTATTAAGATGCCAACTTTATCCGATTAATCGATTAATCGAGCCAATAATCGCCAGATTAATCGATCATCAAAATAATCGTTAGTTGCAGCCCTACTCTGCATGTCATTCTACTCAGAAGATTGCAGCAACAAGCCCTTGAAATTTTGCTTTCAAACCAGAAACGAAAGAATGCTCTTAAAAATGAAAAAAATACCAAACAATTTAGCCACATTTTTTTCTCAGAGGTTTCAACTCATTAATGTAAACCTCACAGGCAAGTTTTCTGAGGACACTTTGCTTAATTATTTCATTTCTGTGGGAAAGTTTGATAGATGGGAGGTAAATGTAACAAAGTATTTACTGCTGAGTATCAGATGGTACATGCTGTGTCAGACATAAACTAGGTCGTGACTAAGCTGCTTTCAACAACTCACAGCTCTCTTGAGACACAAAACTCTGTCCCCTTCACACTCACTCAAGTTTTTTAAGTTTTATTTTTACCCCATGATTAATGACATGTGCTTCCCCCACAAACAAACTCTCATCTGGACATTTTTTAGTAAAAAACAAGAACATTGAGGCTAAAATAATCCATTTTTTTCTTGTGTGTGTGTGGCTCTGCACTTAAAAAAAACTCATTTCAACCGCATTTTCAATCACTTGTTTGTCAGTTCAAATCAATAACCATTTGTGAGCGTCTTGAGATTTTGCTTTTTATTCAAGAATATTGGTTTTTCCTTTTCACCATCCTAGTTTTTGTTTTAGAAAACTACTCAGACAAAATATCCAGAATGTTGGTTTTGTACAGCCATCAAAGCAAAGTTTTTAAGGAGAATCTAGTCGTAAATTGTCTCCAACAACGGTTAATAGAAAAGTAATCTTCTTCTTCTCCTTTTGGAATTTTCCTTCAGGGGGCGCCACACTCAGTGGCTGGACTCTCACTCAGAGATCGGGTGAGGAGCTCTGCCATCCGGGAGGAGCTCAGTGTCGAGCCGCTCCTCCTCCAGGTCGAGAGGAGCCAGATGGGATGGTTCGGGCATCTGGTCAGGATGTGCCTCGCAGGCGAGGTGTTTCGGGCATGTTCCACCGGGAGGAGACCAAGGGGCAGACCCCGGACCTGCTGGAGAGACTATGTCTCACAGCTGGCCGGGGAACAACTTGGGATCCTTCCAGGTGAGCTAGAGGATGCAGCTCGGGAGAGAGAGGCTTGAGCTGCCCGTTTGAGGCTGTTGCCCCCGCGACCTGACCCCGGAACAAGCGGAAGATGACGGAACGGAACGGGACACCACAGCAAGTCAGTTTCTTCCATCTAACCCTATCTCCTGCATCTTCTTCAGTCATACCAACTATCTTCATGTCTTCCTTCACTGTAGCCATGAACCTAGCCTTCCTCTAGTGGTTGCAAATCCAGCATCCTTCATCCTATGTACTCTCTCTTCTCTGTACATGTCCAAACCATCTCAGTCTGGCCTCTCTGACTTTATCTCCAAAACCTCTAACATAAGCTGTTCCTTTGATCCTGTCCATCCTGGTCACTCCCAGAGAGATCCTCAGCATCTTCATCTCTGCTACCTCCATCTCTGTTTCCTGTCTTTTCCTCAGTTCCACTGTCTCTAGACCAAAATCTTGTTTAAAAACCCAGTTAGAAATTCTACTGCCTCCTCACCTAAGCACTTCCGTACTAAAAGTCACCTAAACTAATTAAAAAATCTCTCGATTGGACTTTTGTAGGCGGCACAGTGGTTAGCACAGTGGCTTCACTGCAAGATGCTCTTGGGTTCGAGTCCCGGATGAGCACAAAGCTTGGAACACTGGCTTTTCTCTGTAGAGTTTGTATGTTTTCTCCAGGTACTCCGATTTCCTCCCACCCTTGATTGGCCGTAACATGATTTGCCTCTAGGAATGAGTGTGTATTGTGTATGTGTGTGGCTCCGCGACACACTGGCAACCTGTTCAGGGATACACAGTTAAGAAGGTGACTGACTGGATTATTATAAAAGCATATTTAATATGCTTTTGTTTTTGTCATGATCCCCTCTCCTACCGCTAGAGGGAGCCCTGGATGTTTTTCATCAACCTGATCAGGGTCACCTGAGGATGATTAGATTCAACACATCTGTGCACCCTACCAGCTATTTAAGGGCAATCACCCCGGACTTCCCTGTCGGGTCATACAACCCCTTCCAGCCAGGTCACCCTGGTTGCCTGACCAAATACACATTTTTGCAATAACCTTTTACCATGTCACTGAAACTTTGTTTTTCTTTCCACAGTAATAATGTCTGTTGTGAGAGGAGGGAAGAGGTGGAGGAAAAGCTGGAGAGATGGAGGTTTGCACTAGAAAGAAGAGGAATGAAGATTAGTCAGAGTAAAACAGAGTACATATGTGTGAATGAGAGGGATCCAAATGGAAAAGTGAGGTTACAGGGAGAAGAGATAAAGAAGGTGGAAGATTTTAAGTATCTAGGATCAACAGTCCAGAGCAATGGAGAGTGTGGAAAAGAGGTGAAGAAGCGTGTTCAGGCAGGCTGGAACGGGTGGAGGAAAGTATCAGGTGTGATGTGTGATAGAAGAGTTTCAGCTAAAATGAAAGGAAAAGTGTACAAAACCGTGGTGAGACCGGCCATGCTGTTTGGTCTAGAAACAGTAGCACTGAAGAAAAGACAGGAAGCAGAGATGGAGGTAGCAGAGATGAAGATGCTGAGGATCTCTCTGGGAGTGACCAGGATGGACAGGATCAGAGGAACAGCACATGTTAGAGGTTTTGGGGATAAAGTTAGAGAGGCAAGATTGAGATGGTTTGGACACGTACAGAGGAGAGAGAGTACATAGGAAGAAGGATGCTGGATTTGGAACCACCAGGAAAGAGGACTAGAGGAAGACCAAAGAGGAGGTTAATGGAAGACTTGAAGGAAGACTTGAAGATAGTTGGTGTGACTAAACAGGATACAGCAGATAGGATTAGATGGAAGAAACTGACTTGCTGTGGCGCTCCCTAAAGGGAAAAGCCAAAAGAAGAAGAAGTAATAATGGACGGTCAAATTTAAATAAACTATGTTTTCCGTCTGCAATTGGGACCTCCTCTTTTCACCTGCACTCCGCATCATGACAGTTTTCAGCTTTACTCAAATAATGAATTTTCATTTCAAAAGTGTCTAAAGACCAGGCCAAAAAATATATATTAAAAAGGTCAGTTAGTTTAATACATCACATTTCAGTAACACTTCATTACAACTCAGGTAAAATAAAACTGCTGGGTTAAACCTGTGCTATTCACAGAAATAAAAAAAATACGGCTTTTGTACCAAAAGAATATGTATGATTTTTTTTTTGTATTTTTACCAGCTTTAGTAATGAAATACTACTCTCACTTCATCCATCTTTTTCTTACATAATCTCTGTTCCCTGCTTTCCTTCATGGTACGTCTCCATTATACATGAGACATTTGGTTTGATATGTCACTGCTCTTCCCAGGGACACGCCACACTGTCAGGAATGCAACCACAGATTATATCCTCTATAATCGGACGGCGTTGCACAGTAGAAGCTGATAAGAAGTGTGAAGAGAAAGTCAATTGTCTTTTAAGGTGAACAAACCAGTCAAAATGTACCTCCCAGGATGTCAATTTAAGCATTAGTTATGTTTCATATCTACTGATTTAGTAGTTGAGTCACAATGTTCCAAACATTGTTAAAACAGTAAAGAAGGGAACTAAGGTGTCCCCAATAGCCTCTGAGTTGATCTAATCCTTTAATTACTTGTTTTTCTCTTTAGTGAAAACAGGCGTTCATGAAACTCAGACTTTTTGTTTCACTTTTTCCATTCAACAACACTGATGGACTCTTGTCTCTCACTGCCACTTGACTGCGACTGTTTACAAACCACAGACTCGAATGGTCCCACACATCGGACAAAATGTGTCCCACTGGCTCTGTTATATTCACCAGTTGAGCCCTTCCAAAAGTCATCTTTCTCACCATCTCTGCACCGCTGGAACACATTGTTGGCATGAGATTTTTCTTCATTGCTCCTGGACATACTTAGCTCTTCTTTTTTGGAGTCAGCATCCAAGTTCCTGTCTGCCAGCTCGTTGACAAAAAAAAAAAAAAAAAACTTTTGGATGGCAACAACTTTTTGCTGTTGAGTAACAACAAACCCAAAGCCATCCGTTTTTTGTTTTTGTTTTTTTTTTCCCAGATTTTAGTCAAATTTTGTTCCTTTGTTGCCAAATTTAGAGTCAAACTTGATTGCTATCTTTCAAAGATTAAACTGGACAGTTTTCTAAAACTGCCCTTTTCCACGTGAAAAATATTGGCAATCTCTGTTTTTTTCTCCGAATGATATTAAAAAGCTGGTCCATTCCTTTGTGGGTTTCCTGGCAGAAACCCACAAAGGCTCCAGAACATCTAGCACTCTACTGCTGGGATTATGACAAGGAGGCAGATGTTTGACCACAACCTCCCTGTTCTACACTTCTTCCATAGACTCCCACTAAATGTGATGATTGAGTAGAAAGTATGACTCACTCTTTTTCACGTTTGAATCCATAAATCTAACTGTATGTTTAAAATAACTTTTTCACTCCAAAAAACCCTACTCGACAGCTAGTTACCATTTCATTCTTAACAGAGTAAAGTTAAAGACAATGGGACACAGCCTTCCAGGCAGCAGCTCTGTGGTTATGGAACGAGGGGATGGAATTGAGAGCTCAACCCAGTGTGGACTGTTTGAGGAAAGCTTACACAAAGTTTTTTTTTTCCTTCTCAGAAACACATCTGCAATGATTTTTCTCCTAAAATTAATGTGTTTCTAAGTGGTTTAGCAAAAGCTAGTCTTAATAATTTACTGAGATTTCCCCAAATATCTCTTACTATATAGATACGATACATTCCCAAACATGTGCACACCGCATCTAACCTTTACTGACTACAATGCATGTTGACAAAGAAGGGGTATTGTGCTTTTGTGACTTAATAATTCCTATTTCAAGGCATATAGGTAAACATGGTACCTTGTTCAAAAATGTGAAATTCGCCCATATTCGACTCTGTGAATTCCTTCCTCGTCAACAAAAATCTTGTTTGAGGTCACAAATACAGTGTAAAAACACATCAGGTTTGCAAAGCTAGCACCTACTGTTTTCTTTTGTTGTATTTGCAAAAAAAAAAAGTCACTCTTTCTTGAAGAGAGGGTTCGAGTGTAAACAGAGCATATGCACTAAAACTCTTCCTGCTTACATTTTAATTTGGGCGGAGCAGAGAACGAAAGGCGTAGCCAAGAACAATTCTTACAAACTCACAACTTCCTTTTAATGGTCAGACCTAAAGATCTATAAGCCTTCTGCCTGCTCTCAACAAAAGTATGGATAAAGTTCTTCATACACAAATGTCTAAATATTTTCAGGAAAATAACGTGTTGTCTGTGTTCCAGCATGCAAATAAAAAGTCACGTTCACCACGTATGGCGCTCACTCAAATGACAGTGCTTGGTAGCATTGACAATTCTGAAGTAGTTGGTACGGTGATGTTGGACTTTGGCACAGCTTTTGATGGAAAAAAATCATAATATCTTTCTTGAAAAACTCATTGGTTATGGCTGTTCTACTGAATCAAAGTTACGTCTCTTAGAGAGCTAAAAGGTTTTTTATGCCTGTTTCTCTGATTGTAAAAAAAATATGTTATGTGGAATTTCACAAGGAAGCTGTTTAGAACCCCTTTTGTTTTCTATTTTTATTAATGATTTGCCACTACTTGTAAAAAATGCATCAATGAGATCAAATATGCAGATGACTCAACTATTTATTATGCTGCAGACTCATGTTACTAAATTGAGTTTTGTCTGAAGAGCTAAATTTGCTGTAAAAATGGGTTTTAGGAAACAAGCTAAGTTTGAATATTGATTAAAACAAATTGCATGGTTATTGGATGTAAGCTAAAATTAACTAAAAAACCTGAGCTCTTTTTGGAAACTGGTGTTAAAAGCATTCAAAAAGTGTCAAAAGCTAAACTTCTGAGTGTTTAACCTCTACTGTCATAGTAGTACTACAGTAGTGATTCTATTATTCAACGTGATTGTATATTTTAATGAACTGTTTTACTTCTTTTGTCCACATGTTTTATAATGAATTATTTATGTACAAATAGTAAATTACTACATTTTAATTAATCCAGGAAGACTAGCTGATTGCACTGCTTTCCGCCAATGGGATCCAAATAAATAATAAAAAAAAAAAAGAAAACCAATGTAAGTATATTTGTGATGTGGGAATAAGGTTCAAACATGGTAGAAACCTTCACAAGTTGATTTAGCTTGAAGCCCCACCCCAATTAGAAAAGCAATGAGATAAATGTACAACAAAAAGCAGTTGTGGAAAGTTTAAAAAAAAAAAAAAAAAAAAAAGGATATGACAGGACATTGAACTCGTTAGATGCGACAGTAAACTAGAAGGCTTCAGGGGACACTTTTAGAAAGTTAAAGCTCTCCAAGAAGGCTTTTTCAATGAATAATTAAACATGAATCTTTTCTGCTGTAATGAGGGTGTCAGGGTTTTGAGGGATGGTGGAAAGAGGAGGACATCAAACAAGGTTTATTAACACACAATTCAGGAAAGTCTGTAACGCAAGCAGCACAGTGTTAACTCAAGGTTTCAAAAGTCCAACTAATAACAAAGCTGGTCAGGCAACCATGGTGACCTGGCTGGAAGGGATAGTAAGACCCAACAGGGAAGTCCAGGGTGATTCCCTTTAAATAGATGGCAGGGTGCACAGATGTTGGGAATTGGTAATCATCACAGGTGTCACCCAATCAGGGCAATTAGGACCTTTCAGGGCTCCCTCTGGCAGCAGGTGAGGAATCCTGACAGAGGGCTTATATGTCTTGACCTTGAACACTATTGTGGAGAACATTTCCACTGCATTGCCAAAGCATGGAAGTGAAAAGGTTCTTTTTTTTTATTTGGACCGTTTAAGCAAAACTTGTTGAACCAGATTTGACACAATCGTGAACTTCTCAATGTTTCCTCAAGTGTGAAAACAATACTTTGTTAAAACTTTGTAAATGTATATGATTTTATTTTGATCCAGAAGGAAAGTTCTTCCCTGGCTCTATGTTGTGCAAAGAAAAAGAAGTGTGGTTACATTACTAATGCTGGGCAAAACATTAAGCCTTTTTTTCTAAATTTCCCCTCAGAAATCGCCTTTGAAAAGAATCTCCGGGAGACATTTGGATCCTTGAAACATTGGGCTCTAATCAAACACAGGAGCCAGCGTGTCCTGACTCAGCTCCCACTACTAGTAACTCCTGTGACTCAGGTTTTCAAGGAAACACTTGGACACAATTTACGGTTATAATGTATTGAATAATCCTGAATCGCAGAATCACACGGCTGATTTACAGCCATTTTTAACTGGCTTTTTTTTTTATGTTGCTGAAAAGGTTTGAACCCAAAAAGGCAAAAGGGTTTAGCATCATATATTTATTGGTCAAAGTTGGTAAAAAAGCATTAGGCTGTAGTTCTTCCGAAAAAATGACATGGGTGCAGTGCAGTCTTTTGTGAAACATACGAGTTTCGATTAGGAGCACATGAGGGGACCTAACAATCTGATTTTTGAGGTCTGTTCTCAAGAGACTTCATGTCAACAACTGCACTCCCTACTTTGATGGCACGTTTTCCATGGTAGGAATCACTTCCTACATGCAAAGCTATGTCCACACTCGACCCTTCTTTCTAAATACCTAAACAAAAGCGACAGCATAAGCTGTTCAAACACTACACAATAAAAATTATCCTTACATCATGAATCAGTAATATTTAGCTGATACAGTTGCTTTGAGGCAGACGTACCATCTGAACCCCGTGGCAACAAGCGAGCCCAGGAGGTGTTAAAAGCCAAGGCACAGACTGAGAGGAGAGCATGTACCCAAAGGACCCAGAAATCCCCCACCACTCAGCAGGACCAGGTCCCCCTGATGCAACCACCACAGCCCAAAGCACGAACAGGCGGCTAGTCCAGGCTGCCCGGAGACCACTATGCACCCACAACTGCACCCCCATGAACCCTACTGCCTCCCCTAATCCCTCACATGTAACCCCGCCCAAGTCCTACGAGGCCCTATCACTATGCCCCTTCCCCACCAGGCTATCCCTTTCTACTCCCCCAAAAATCCTGCAAGAAATTGCGGTGACCCGGCGGGCTCAAGCAAGACTGCACCCAGACTTGTGCCCCACAAACACACCCGCACCAAAAAGTGCCTCCCGCTCTCTTGCAACAGGCAACCCAGCAGCGGGCAAAACAGGCTCTTGTGGTTAGCTGGCCTTGACGCTGCTGAGCGGCATAGTCCCCTGGCGGGGGGTCCCCTCCGTGTGTGTTTGGTGGGAAGTGTATGTGGTGGTACTGTGCTATATGTAGTGTCTAAGGAGGAGGTTACATTCTCCCAGCTAATCTCACAGTTTCTGACACACTCGCTCATTTTAAGACAGTGGTAATGGGGTTTATTAGTAGCAGTAGACATCAGACTTAAACGTCAGAAGTGTACTGATCTTTTTGGGAAAAGAATTCTGGACACCTATATTCTTTCCACAGTATTAGATTTGTGAGTAAAGATTTGATACCTCACTTGAAGGGGCTCCCACTTTAACAGTTTTCAGACACCATGTTGGACAAATCTGCACGAATTAACACATCTTAAACTCTGCAGTATAAATATTATGTGTTGAATATTCCAATTCAACAGATTTCCAAAAATGTTCTACTAAAAGGAAAACAAATCGGAGTTGTTGTCATGATCCTATTAATTTTGGATCACTTTCTCCCTCATATCCTGCCCTCGACCCTAATTTTGCACACTTGGTCCCAATTCCCAGGTGAGTCTTTTTTCCCACTGGATTATTTAAGCTCTGGGTCCTTTCACTTCCTTGCTGCTTCTGTTGCTGCATCCTATTTCACCGGCCTGTAGTACTGCTGCCATGCAGCCATGATGGTGCACCCTGCTATCCTATTGAGCTCATATCTTTGGTCCTTCATCCTGCTGAGCTTATACCTCTGGTCCTTGTTCTTGCTGAGCTCCAACCTCTGGTCCTTCGTTCTGCTGAGCTCATACCTCTGGTCCCTCGTCCAGCTGAGCTCAAACCTTCTAGTCAGTCACTCTGCCGAGCTCAAACCCACTGGTCAGTCATCCTGCCAAGCGCTGTCTTTTCTACACTTCCGTAATAAACTTGTTAAAACTGGCATCTGGGTCCTACTTCACTATCACTATCGCACTAATTGTGCTTGTTTGCTCAAATTCAGTTTGATTGAAATGAGAAAAGCCACAGCCAGTGATCAGGATGAATGCCCATGCTGAACAAAGATTTTTCAAAGAATGCAGAAAGTCAACAATAAATAATAAATGAAGTGTAAAAAAAAACGTTTCTTAGAGGTGTCATGCCAAGCAAGGCCAAGCAAGTCATTCAAATCTGTCACTTTTGCAGTCATTTGTCAGTCTGTCTTTAAGAACACTGGATTTGTCTACATTTATGTAAATGTTTAAGATAAAAGCCATTCTAGCTCTTTAGTGTTCTCTGGGCAAAGTATCTACAAAGTATTTCTGTGCTTAGATTTTTTAAGTAGGCTGGAACTCAAAGCCAGAAATAATACGCTTGATCCATGACGCTCCCTTCGCAAAGCTCCACCATTCAACTGATCTCGCCTTTCCTATTGATATTCATTAAATCATAACCAAAACTCATCCGTCGCTAAATCTAAAACAGACAGACGAAAAACGCATCAGAAGTTTGAAAACTTAAAAAACAATGTTAAAATCCAGAAATATTTAAAGGTTGAAAAGGATCCCGATAAAAAAAATGTCTGGCCATTAAAAAAATACAATTATAGAGAGCAATAAGCTGTGTCACAGGGTGTGGAATTTATTATTATTCGACAAATTTTAGTGTTTTACTTTTGCGCATCCAACTCTTGTTCCTTTTAGAATAAAACGAAGAGGTAAGAGTTGTTTTTGGGGCGAGAGACAATTCACTTCACCAAAACCACAATTGACATAAATCTATGATTTAAAGACAAACTGTGGCCAGGGATTAGTTAAAGGTAGGTCAAAAACAACAAAAAAAAGGTTATAAAAGAAAGCAAATGTCCATCTACCGTCTTTCAAATGAACTACATAAAAATTACACCATGTTTTGTAGACATTACATAAGAAATACAGCTTCAGAATTCCTGCAAAATAACCCCGGAATCAGTGAAAATGACCAAAATAAACTAATTATATCAGAAAATTAAAATTAGATCATGCGCTAATCCTCTACTTTCACAATGCAGGATTACAGGTATTGATCAGGCATAAGTCAGCAGGACAAGAAAGAACACGTGTTCTGAATTATTTGAATCATTTAACTTCGAATCATTTAGGTTATCATTAAGAATATATTTAAAATCCACACACAACAAAAGGAAATAAAGCCATGCCTCATTGCAAAGTTTTCTTCTTATAAATCTGTACTTAGTTGGATTTGATGCAAGCAATTAAACAAAACACAACAAAAAAACAATAGAAAACCCAATGATGTGTACTTTTTTCACCAATGTGGTTCAGCAAGTAAATCAAGCCAACCACACTCCAGAACTTCAATTAACACTACTGAGTCACTGCGCAAAATTTTCCCACTCGGAGACACGGATTATGTCGGTCTATGCAACAACATGCAGACTTGCACATTGTTGATGATCTTGGTGTTGCTTTCACATTGTTATTTTGCTCAAAGGCTGTGAAGGATAATGTGGAACTTTTGAGTCTGCTGCAAACAAAAAACTTGTATACACAGCTCATCCTATCTTGTTTTAGTTCTTTCGATGAAGCGCAACAAAATAAGCTAGCTTATTGTAATAAAGTAGTTATAACTTGGTATGAGTTTCTTTTACATGTTTTGGTCAATGTCCAAAACAAAAAATATATTAATTGGGCGGTCAAATTTTTACAATAGTTTAAAGAAAGAAAGGGGAAAAAAAGAAAGGAAAAACCCATATTTTAAAATATTGGCATTATGTCACAATAAGGGCTGCAAGGTGGTAGTTAGCACAGTGGCATCACCGCAAAAAAGTCAGGGGTTCAAGTCCTGGGTGGAGACGAAACTTAGAACACTGACCTTTCTGTGTTGAGGTTGTATTTTCTCCCTGTGAATCCTTGGGTTTTCTCTAAGTACTCTGGCTTTCTCCCACCCTCCAAAAACATGCATTTAAGATTAATTGGCTGCCATGAAAATCCCCCTAGGAACGAATGTGTGTGTGTAGATGATTGTGTGTGTGTGGTCCCGCAGCAGACTGGCAACCTGTCTGGGGTGTGCCCTGCCTCTTGGAAGACATCAGTCAAGATAGGCTCTGATACCCGTGTGACCCCCGGGAATAAGATTCAGAAGACTAAACAAATCGAAATGTCACAATACTGAGAATAAAGTAGAAATTTCCAAGTGGAAATTTCATTTCATTTTATCTTCTGAAAAGCATGTTCCTGGAACCTATCCCAGCTGATTTGAGGTGGGAGGTGGGGTACATCCCAAAGAAGTCACCAGTCTGTCACTGGACCATACACACAGATAATCAATCATACACACTCTCATTCCTAGGGGCAATTTTGTAGAACCTGACATGCATGTTTTGGAGGGTGGGAGTTAACCGGAGTACCCGGAGAAAACGCACACAAACACGGGGAGAACTTGCAAACTCTACACAGAACGGCCATGGTCCCAAGTCTTGCTCCACCCAACATTCGAACTCCGACCTTCTTGCTCTGACTTGACTGTGCTAACCACTGCACCACCGTGCAGCCCACATGTGAAAATGCTTTATTATTTTGCTTCATAATATTTAACACAACACCTTCGGTAAATGAATTTGTGGGTGACAACAACAACAAAAAAATGGATTAAAAAACTAATTAGTACTGTGAACTCATTTTAACCGGGAGGAGAGTCCAAGAGGCAGACCCCGGACCCGCTGGAGAGACTATTTCTCACAGTGGGCCGGGGAACAACTTGGGATCCTTCCAGGTGCGCTGGAGGATGCAGCTGGGGTGAGAGAAGCCTGGGCTGTTGCTCCCGCGACCCGGCCCTGGATAAGCGAAAGACGATGGTACAGAATGGAACTCATTTTAAGAATATCTGGGGAAATGCCAACTTTATTCTCAATGTTTTTACTGAATTCTTGACATTGGGACGTTAGTTCTTTTTCCCTGATAGTAGAAAAAGTTTCAAAAAAGTCTTCTGGACAGTTTAATTCTTCAACGAGACGTTTCGACTTCCATCCGGAAATCATTTTCAATCTGAATGAAATGGACTGAAACCTGGATCCATTTATACTAACCTGAGTAAAAGGTAAAAAAAATAGTAAGAAGGGCTCGTCCAATGAGCCTGTGTTACTTAAGATGGCCGTGAATGGCTCCTATTGTAGCCACAGACCAGTAAAAAAACCTATTATAAAAATGCTAAAAGCCTAGTGAATAGAGAAACCTGCTAACGAGAGGCGTGAAACTGAGTGACGAGGTGTCATCTTTAGTCCATGGCTTCAAAAGGCTGCTATAGATACCGGGCCAAACGTATCTAACGCCTCCACTCCGATTCAGTGAGGGATTTTCTTTCATCACAAAGATGAAAGAAAATTTTTTTCCCTGATACTTCAACTTTAATGTCAATATTTTGAGTCTGGTGACAAGTCAACATTTTACAGCATAGGTTTTTTTTTTCTTCACTCTACGGTCTTAAAAAAGTCATACATTTTGGATTTCCAGAGAGGTTTTTTTTTTCAAGATTTGGCTTGTGCTTTTATGTGTGAGGATTTTGCATGCATGGTTTCTCCACGGGGACTTTTTAACTCTGTCAGATTAACACATAGCTACTACTAGTCAAATAATGTTCAACATGTGGATTGCATTTCATAAAAAAATACTTGAACAGTTGTTTTGTCTTTCACTATAAGAACATGGTAGGAATTGATTCATGTTCTCTCATTCTTTTGGAAATAGGAAACTCAAGACCTGCTGTTAGAAACTTACGAGGAACACTGAAAGCTATTTGATGAAGAAAAAACTGAAGCAATTTGAGAAAAACTAGATGTTTTTTCTTTTTTTGTTTTTTTTTTTTTTTAGCACAGGACTTTTTTAGTCCTATGTTAGAAAAGTCCTTTTTTAGCATAGGACTCTTAGCTAGAACTATAGTAATAAAGCAGTTATAACTCGGTACGAGTTTCAACCAGGAAGCAAAGTTACAAAATAATACAAGGAAATGTGAAAATTTCAAGAAGTCTAAAGCTGGTCAGACACTAGCAAGTCTGAAATTTTGGATGCTCCTTCAAGGACTACAGTGGGTCATTTGACCCACTACCCTGAGTTGTCCCTGTTGTTATTCTAATTTGCCACTAGGGGCAGGCATCCACATCCTGGAAGTACAATGCAAAGTGTGAAATGTTCGTGTGAAAATATGAAAAATTTAGTGTGAAAATTTTGTGGCTTAGGGTCATGTATGGCAAAGTTTGTTGTTTGAATACAAAGCAGGACAGTAGATGCTTCAAACAAAGTCTTTTATTTAACAAATCCAACTGAAAACAAGCTTGTATGGAGGAAAAATACTGAACATCTCAAAACTTAGAGCTACAAAATACAAGATTCGCTTCCAAACATACTGACAAGTACGGGAAACCAGAAAGACAAGACAAACCCGCAAGGTAGTGAGAAAAAGCAATCCCTTAAATACTGGCAGGTAAAAATAGGAACCAGGTGAAGATCATTAGGGAAGAAAGGTGATCAGACCAAGAAGACACACCCAAGAGGAACACAGCACCTGGAAGGAAATAAAGTGAGTGATATCAAAATAAAACAGGAAATGAACAAAAAACACTCCGACTTCATTACTAAACCTGACCTTCTATGCATTTGGCTCAAACGATCCAATAGCAGTCCTTTTAGTGTTAAAATGAGAAAAAAAAATGTTGATGTCGGCTGCCTAATTGGGGAGACGGTGGCCGCGTGATTAGAGCGTTCGCCCGCGGACCGGAAGGTCGCGGGTTCGCGTCCCACGGAGAGCACGTCTAGGGTCCTTGGTGAAGACACCTAACCCCCGATTCTTCCACCATTGGCGCCGTTGAAGGGCAGCCTGCTGCAGTGTAAGGAGTGCAGCAAACAAATTTCCCCGCTGAGGGATAAATAGAGTAATTCATTTATTTATTTAATTAAACTGGAAGCTAATCATCCAACAGCTTCTGATTTGAGCCCAAGAGCAAACGCTTGTCAGAAAAGGATTGTGGGAGATTTAATGAAATAGAAAATCAATTTAATCAAAACTTGGAAAGAAGATTGTGACCACGTTAAGAAGATACTTTCAGCAACTGTTTTCACTGCCGAAGGCCAAAATGCAAAACAGAACACGAACGCACCGCGATCAGATGTCTCTGTCGATTTGCTCTGCTCTTATTGAATTTATTACAAAGGTCTACATGCATGAGATTTTGAGTATCAGATGAATAATCTGAAAGGAATGCTAGCTTGAACCCCACAAGTAAACTTTGTGGTTATTGTTTTTATTTGAAAAGTATGCGCAGGATGATGCCTGATGTTTCTTTGACCATGAGGGATGGTAACCTACACCTCTTTACCGTACACTGGGATCTGCTCCATGCACAGTAGAAAAACATCAGGTGTACATGTGATACGTGTAGCTCCACAGAAACAAATGGCTAACTGTGGTATTTTAAAATGCTGAAAATGTTCAGCACTATTTTGGAGTTTTCCATCTCAGAAATAGCTTGCTCCGCAGTCTATCAATCATAAATCATAAATCATCATAACGGATTGTAATGTGAAACATATTTCGCCTGCACCACCATCTCGAATGAGCTTGTTTAAAAACATCACATGGCTCCCCCTCCACCCCTTTCCTGGTCTTACAAAAAAGTCCTTTTTGTCCTGCTGTTCTGTTTCTCTACTAACTTACAGTGTTAGTTTGACCTTCCATGATTTAGAGGCACGGTTGTTGCTCAAGTTCAATCACCTTTTTCGGATTTCAGGTCAATTTCAAAGAAAAAAAATGGATAAAGAACAGAGAGCAGAGAATGAATGGGTCTGGCAAAAAACAAAAGGTTGGGAGTATAGTGGCAGTATGATAGATGGGTGAAAAACAGAAGAAAACTTGGTGAAGTATGAATTTTTCACGTAAAAAAGATGTGAAAAAATGTGAAACTCAAAGAGACGGGTTTTAGGGGGGAGGGAGGAGATGAGTTAGGAGCTTGAAGGGTGCTGTGAACACGTAGTAAGCTGCTGCTGACATTATGACAGTCCTAACAGGCTGACAGGCACCAGGACCGACTCTCTCACAGTTACATACTGTAGAAATATGCAGTAAGAAGGAGAAAAAGCAGGAGGCAGCGGTATGGTCTCCATTAGAGCGTTAGCAGAGTGAAGAAGACTAAACAACCCTACCAATTGTTCATTTTGCTCCTTTTTTTTCTTTTTTTTTTTTCTTTCCCACAAGGTGCCATCAACGTGACCCACTAACTCAGAAAACGGATGATTCTCATAAATAGATAATTACAAACAGAAAAGTGCTCCACCCCAAAATTATGCTTGTCTGTGACATCATACCCTGTACAGGCTGAATAATTAAGTTAGACTTAAAACTTAAGCCCATGAAAAACTCTGTAGCTGTGTTTAATTATTTTTAATTCGTAAAAACATTCCATTTCTGAGCAAAAAAGAGGTTAAATGATCAATAAAAAATGGTGTCTTAGTAACACTGATGGACTTTTTGTCAGGAGAGTAGTCTGGTCCCCCTCTGTGTCCTGTTTCCCCCCCTGCCTCTTGTCTGTGTGTGTGCAACTAGTCACACCTGAAACTAATCTACTCATCTGCTGGAGCATAAATGGAACGGGTTTTGACACACTCTTCGCCAGATTGTTCTTTATCATGCTTGACCTTTTATCCAGTTTTTGGCTCCAGCTCCTACATCGGAACCTGCCTAGTTTCTCTGTTTTGTCTTCTTTATTTGGACTTTTTAAACAATCTAATAAATCTGCTTGTGATTTTTCATCTGAACCTGTCTGTTGTGTCAAGGGTATATTTTTGGCCTCAGCTCCACATCATGACACTTTTCTAATAAAGCACTTTTATTTAAATATGTGATGTTAGAAGACACGTCAAAACTGTATGCAGATTCTTATTGTAGGTGTTCACTTGTAAAATTTGGTTCAATTTCTTTTCTTTTTTTTCTTTTTTAAACTAAAACAACAGAGATGCAGTTAAATTGATGGGAAAACAGTGCTTCAACCTTCCATGGCTCGGAACCTGCTTAAGTAGTACAAGCTTCCATTTTGTCTTCTTCTTTCGTCATTTCCCTTTAGGGGGCGCTACAGCAAGACAGTTTCTTTCATCTAACCCTGTGCTCTTCCTCTTCTTTGGTCACACCAACTATCTTCATGTCTTACTTCAATGTATCCACTGCCTCTTGAATACATATACCTTATTTTCACGACCACAAGGCACATATACTGTAAGTCTTAAATTTTCTTAAAAATGAGCTGCGCGCCCTATGTGTGATTTGAAAAAAGAAGTGAAGCAGATGAACGCTACGCTTGCTAAGATTCTAGGAGGGCTGACAAAGGAATTCCTTTGTCAGCTCCGATGTCCAGCTGGTTCACGCTGAACATCGGCGTGAATCAGCTGTTCAAAGTAAGGCTGCGAGCGGCGTGGGAGCGATGGATGACCAGAGGAGACAACAGTTTCACGAAGGGTGGAAGGCAGCGCCAAGCGAGTTACACCACATTTTGGGCTAATGTGTCTGCTGGCACTGTTGTCCGAGCTTTCGCAAAAGTTGGCATCATTTCCGAGGAGCCGCATGGTACAGAAAGTGACTCTGACAGCGAGGAAAGTGAACCTGCTATGTTGGATTTAGCGCACCGGTTAGATTCTGAAACAGAGGATGAGGACTTGGATGGATTTGATAAACGACTTTATGACGACTGTAACTAATATTTAAATGAAACCAACCAAACTCAGTTTTGCTCCCGATCTATTTTTTAAATACACACACTTGTCTGCTTGTGTGTTTGATGTTGTGAGGCGGACGTACGTAGTAGATGATATGTACTGTATATAAAACCTGCGTCTTAGTTCGTCTTATGTGTGTGTTAAAAACAGAGCACATGAAACTGAGACAGCGCCTTTTAATACGATGTGCATTTTAGTCGTGAAAATGCGGTATACAGTATTCTTCTTTGTGGTCTTTCTCTTGGCCTCTTGCCTGGTGGTTTCAAAACCATTATCCTTCTGCTGATGTACACTCTCCCTCTCCTCTACACATGTTCAAACCATCTCAGTCTGGCCTCTCTGACTTTATCTCCAAAACCTCTAGGATGTGCTGTGTGGGTTTTCTCCGGGTAATCCAGTTTACTTCCACTCTCCAAAAACATGCATGCTACTGTAGATTGATTGGCCACTATAAAATTGGCCCTAGGAATCAGTGTGTGTGTGTAGATGGTTGTCTGTGTGCGTGGCCCGGCAGCAGACTGGTGACCTGTTTGGGGTGTATCCTGCCTCTTGCCTGAACTCGTCCGGAATAGGCTCCGGCACCCCCCACGACCCTGTTAGAGATGGATGGTTCAGAAGACGAAAAGACACCGTTGACACAGAACCTGTAGAAAGATACCTTTGTGTAAGATGCATTAGATCTGGCTGGGGAAGTCCCTTGTTTCATCAGGCAAACAAACAGACTCTAGAACAGGGGTGGGCAAACGTTTTGGCTCGCGGTCCACATTGAGTTCTAACATTTGACTAGGGGGCTTGAACAGGAGCAGATGGATGGCATGCTTTGGTAACCGCTAGATTAGACCGATAGAATGGCACGCTAGATTTTAAACAAGCATGGTAAATGTTACATCAAGAGCGTTAAATTTCTAATCTAGCGGCGCTAGTTCTGAAATCTAGCACAATAGCGCTAAAAAAACATGCATGTAGCGGCGCTAGGTTTGGGATCTAAGCGCTTAATGAAACATTTTGCTTGTTTTAACATCTAACACGCTTGTTTTTGTGTGTGTATTGGCCCAATGACTTTCCATATCTGCACACACTATTTATTTTGACAGCGTGCACATCACGGAGAAACACACATTTTAATGGGAGCAGTGTTGTTGTTTTCTCAACAAAGCCAACATATCTAGAGGCGCCATCCAGTGAGGAAACAACAGAATTGCAGGGGAAATAAAATTTTATTTCATGTTCGGCAGGCCGGATTAAAACGTTTAACATGTGACATGTGGTTTGCCCATGCCTACTCTAGAACCAGTCTTGGGATTTTTTTATGGAGTTGCCTGAGTCTGGTCCTGGAGCACTACCATTCTGCAATCTTAAGATCTTTGTTGTTTCCATCAACAATGAATCCAATACATTTTTTGTTAGCAGAGCTAAATCACATTCACATAATGTAATTTAGTTGTTTAATTCAAGACTGTTGGAGAAAGAGTGCCATGAAATGTATTAAATAATAGCTCTTAAGGCCAGACTTAAACACCCATGGCCAAGCTGATTGCAGAAACTCAGGCCGTTTCCTTAAACTGTTTCACAGGAAAAAGATCAAAACTTGTTTTTTGTTTCCATGATTTCTCGGCTCAACAAATCCTAAATGACTTAATATCCTAAATGGGTCTAATTTTTTGTCCAGAGAAGACGTTGCCTTTTTATTCTGAACATTTGAACTAAATTTAAAATTCTGAAGTGCCATATGAATTAGTAAGAAATGGCTTTTTTTTTTTTTTGTTTACAGCCTGTTGTAATAAACACTTACTCAAAACTTCTGGATACATATGTGTTGTTATGTTTTCTGCTTTTTATTGCAATAAGCATCAATGGCAGATGAGATTATAATGAAATGTAGCTTAAAGCAGAAAAAGAGACAAATCACTTGAGCGTTTGAACATCTGAGAAGTATTATCTGCTCATTAAACTCTCTCAATGGGCACAAAAACAAACCACAAAAATACTAGCAAATGTTACAGAAATTGAGCAATAGTTTGTGTTTATAATCTTTGCCCACTTCGAGCTTCTAAATATGACCTAATTTGACTCAGAAGGATAGGTGATCTAGAATTCTTTAAAGGTAACACGGCTCAGGAACAGACCGGTTGAAAAATGTCTTTATCTTAGTTTGTTGAGTTTTGTTTCTTTATGGGTTGGTGGTGAAAATGCTTTTGTCCAATTCTCACCACAACCATTCCATCCTGGCCATTGGAAAGACACAAATCCTAACTGTCTTTCTTTGGGTTGTACCTTCTTCCACAACAGACACATTGACATGTGGCCAGAACTTTCGTTAATTCCATATAATTATCTCATCAATCCCTATTTCAGAGGCATGAATGGGTCATGTTTTCCAAAACCCAACATGAAAACTTGGTTACATGACAAACCACTTCCGAAATTCTCTTGCTACTCAATAGCCTGCAAAAAAGTGAGGATTTCCGAAAGTCTGTCGAGCCTTTCATGATGTAAAAGGCCCCTCCCCTATGTCACATGGTGTTGAGATTAAAATGAATCAACATTTTCTGATATCTAACCTTCACAGGAAAAAAAAAGAGAGAACATCAGTATGAACTACACCGTCCTCTTTTCATATGGGTGATTGTCCTTAGTTGCAGGAATACTTTTCTGGAACATCAGCCTAGGTGTTCCCAAACAAAAATGTTAATTTATGACTGACGTCACAGAAGGTTAGAAACAGTAGAATATGTTTTTCTTACAATTGAATTAGTTTAAAATGAGCCAGAATTTATCTCCTGATTTCTTTTATTCACTTATCTACATCATGGTCAAAGGAAGTGCATACCCTCTTAATGACAGTCAGTCAGTAACCTTCTTAACACTGAGACCACCATGTTCTAAATCTACCTGCAAGCGCTATGACCATCAATGTGACCGCTTATGTAATTATTCATTCATTTTAAAACCTAGAATAAAAAAGCAAACACCAAAGTAAAATGATCTAATTCGTCAATAGCCTACTTTATTTTCCGCATTTTCGCTGCTGCTTCAAAAATGTCCAAGTTAAAAATTGTCTATAGGCTATATTCCAATATGTTAACCTGAACTTTCAAGACTTATCTTGAAAACATGGCATACTTTATTCAGAAAACTATCTTCCTATTTGGTTTATGGTATCTCTTCAATATTATCTCGTTCAATCTTTCTAAAATGTGATGGCATCAGAGTCCTCCTTGTCTCTCTCCACAAATATAAATACATACACACTTATGTGTGCCAATGTGTCAATAAACACATTGCCATAACAATATGTCTGTTTGCATAGTGCTATGGCAATGCACGCTTCTTCTCAGCTGATGTAGGGCTCAGCAGGTTAAAGGAGATAAAATGCTTATAAATTTTGAAATGTTCATTTTTAGAACACGGAAAATACATGACAAAATAAAAAGAACATATGCATTTGAAAAGCCATAAAAGGTCAGCCTCCTAGGATGTGTTTTTATTTATTTATGTTTTATTTAATATGCTAATATTGAAATATATTGATATATTATATTGACGGCTGGGGCAGTCCTAGTGTTAACCATCTATCCCTTTTGAGGCTGCAAGGGTGCCAGAGCCCATCCAGGCTGATTCGTGGTGAGGGGCAGGGTACCCTCAAACAGGCCGCCAGTCTTTCACGGGACCCCTCTAAAGACAGTTTGTACTCATTTGTAAATTTTTACGTATATTTAGAGGAATATAGATAGACACGGCCATCTTCAGCGCAGTTCTTAGCACAGTGGCCTCACAGCAAGAAGGTCAGGGTTTGATTCCCGGAATGGGGACGAGACTTGGAACACTTGCCTTTCTGTGTGGAGTTTGCATGTTCTCGTTGTGTGTGTATGGGTATTATCCAGGTACTTTGGTTTCCTCCCACCCTCCAAAAACTTGCATGTTCGGTTAATTAGCCGCTATGAAATTGCCTCTAGGAATATGTACAGTATGTGTGGCCCTGCAACAGATTGGTGACCAGTTTGGGGCGTATGCTCTCTCTCGCCTTAAATCAGCCGGAATAGGCTCCGGTACCCCCCACTTCCGCATTGGGGATAAATGGTTCGGAAGACAAAACTGAATGAAATGATAAAGAGAAGTGAAATTTGTCATTTTTCACTCTTTGTAAAACACATTACAAACGCATTGATGTGCTATAGCCAAAAAATACTATAGGGCGTACTTTAGTTCTAAAAACTTAAAGAAAAAAGAAATATTGATCATAAATAAAATGAATACATCTCCACGGAGCAGACAGATGAATATATGATGGCTAATAAAGAACACAGTTATATGTAAGAGGGATTCCAGTATGTACTGCAATATAAAACCCCCAAACGGCTTTAAGTCAAGTTGTCTCAAAAAAATGACAAGAACAATCTTCATAAAATATATCTTTATTTGTGCAAGTTGTAGGGCTCCTAATGGAAAATATAGAAGTATTTTGGGATTGTAGAATAAGTTTCCTGCCTGTCTGCTGTGGAAGAAAATACATTCTTTGATGCATCCAAGTTTCACTGTAACTTTATTTGACATTTGTAAAGAGTTCTGGGAACAATTTGACAAAGAGAATATTTCAAGTTTTGCCCATGGTGCTTTCAATCTTTGAGAAAAAAAAAAGAAGAGCGTTGACTGGCTGAGGACATGATGAGATGTTTGGGCGCTGACCAGAAAGTTTTACACCTGCATACTCTCACTAGAAAACATTTCGGAACATTTGGAAACGGAGGATTCTCTTTGAAGCACATTGCATTTTTCTTGAGAATGTTGACCGAATGTTCCGCAGTGCAATCCAAACAACTTTTTTTTTCTTCTAACATTTAAAATGGATAAGTGGTGCTATTTTTAACAAATTACAAAGATAATTTACAACGTCACCAACTAGGAATGATTCCCTTCAATTCTTGTCATTTTTTTCAACAATTATTGTTGTGAAAGTCAAACACTGGTTTTGATTTTGTTACAAACAATCTAACTCCTTTTTCTGTGCAGAGAAATTTTTTGATGCTTTTTTTTAAAATACTGAACGTGTCATTAAAGAGGCAGTCTTGTAATAAGACGTCAGCACAAATGAGAGCCAGACTAACACTGACTCAGCTGGTTCCTTTCATTTTTTTTCTCGGCTTGATGCCACTGCAAAAAGAGAAAACTCACTAAAAATAGCAAAAAAAGACCAAAAGCCAAAAAGCATTGGTGACTGATTTTCTTTCTTGAATCTTATGATTTATTAAAACAGCACCGCCCAGAAGTCAGGCAGAAATGATCGCTTCATTCAAGTCACAAGATGAGGATTTTTTTAATGTATAATTTATCTTTGAATTTGAGATCTGGTATTTTTGACGCTCTTTGGAACTAATGAAAATCAGGAGAAAGATTAAGCACATCAGTGCACAAGCAGATGATAACAGTGGAAGCCATCCAGTTTACATACAAAATTTGACAGATTACCAACGTAGAGTCCATACGTCCACACTCCACGACCTTGGTGACATGGTTTTTGTAAACCAGTGGAGATAACTGTCATGATGTGGGGATGTGCAAAAGGAGGAGGACCTAAATGCAGGACCACAAAACAGGATTTACCAACCATAAGTCCAGTAAGGCAAAACATCCAGTAAGGCAAAGAGCTCAGTATTAACACAGGATGAAAAATTCAAATAATATAACAGCGTTCAAAGATGCAACTTATGGTCTGGGAGCCAGGACAGAAGACCTAGATGAAAGGGATGGTGATGGTGGTGACGACAATGACCAGACAAATACGTCTGGAGTGATTGCCTTTAAATAGGCACCAGGATCCACAGGTGTGTGTCATCAGACCAATCACCCTCAGGTGTCCCAAACCAGGGTGATAAGGGACTCCCTCACCCAGGGCTCCCTCTGGTGACAGGGGAGGGGATCATGACAATAACAGCCAGTAAACAGCAAGAAAAATGGAACTTAGCACCATCAGGTTACCCGGCAAATATCTGACTGTCAAAGAGTGTTTACAAGTTCGTGGTCATTCAATGCGTTGGAGAGAAAAAAAACCCTAAAGTCTGTCT
Source organism: Neostethus bicornis (assembly GCA_902685375.1). Classification (NCBI taxonomy): domain Eukaryota; kingdom Metazoa; phylum Chordata; class Actinopteri; order Atheriniformes; family Phallostethidae; genus Neostethus; species Neostethus bicornis. The sequence goes on along the minus strand of CACRXE010000044.1, from coordinate 772,110 downwards.
GACCTTCGAGTAAAAGTTGATTAAGCCAACTTCTCCAAGTCCTTTTTGGAAATCTGTTCAAAGAGTGTTTGTGTGATTTTGAGCAGAATTCATCTGTAGTTACTTAACAGAGTTACTTGTTTTTAACCTTAAAAGGAATTGTTTCACTGTTTAAAAAAAAAAAAAAAATCCAAAATGATCGAACTCTAGATATTTTGAATGTGGTCTTTTTACTCCAACAGACGCTTTTCATTAACATTTTCAAAAATGTGTTTCAGATTGCCTCAGGGACTCTATTAGATTAAATACTTTTAAGTTTAATCATTTGTTATGAATCACATATTTTATTTCTTGAGTTTTAATTTGTAGACATTAACAGTGAGGATAAGTTGCTTTTTTTGACACTAAGTAGCTTTATATTCAGTCACCACACAAATCTGTTTCTATTTCTTTGCTGATTGAACTATATGTAATGGGAAACATAGTAGTATTTGCACTGGCCATGTCCTTGAGCAGAACAAATTAATTCAGTTTAATAAATCCTTCGGTAAGAGAGAGAAATCTGTATGTTATTAGAACAAGTTCTTCATTGCGCAACACACCACACATTGGTCTTATTTTTTATGATTAAGCCTTTAAGAATATATATTCTGCCAAATAACTTTTCAGAGTTCCCTGCAGGGGTTCAGGCTTAGCTAAAAGCTTCAACAGAGATTGTTACTTTTGGAGTTTCTTTTTATTCCACTTGTATTTTTTTTCCTCACTGACCTACATTCCCAAATCCTGCCTGGCTTGTTTAAGAGCATTAATAGCTCACTATTCTGCATTATAAATGTATATTTTTCTTCTTTGTTGGTGTGTATTTACTTAAGACTAACAATTTAACTTTTAAAAAGGTTGTCTATGCAAAATGTCTTTTTCAATGTGTCAACCATGTTCGTACCGTTTTGTCCCGTTGTCTTGGGCGGACGGGAAGCTCAGGCTTTCCTCACCAAGGCCACATCCTCCAGCTCATCAGAGAGGTGTTCCCTGTCCAGCTTCTTCTTCTCCTTTTGGCTTTTCCCTTTAGGGGTCGCCACAGCAAGTCAGTTTTTTCCATCTAACCCTATCTGCTGCATCCTCTTCGGTCACGCCAACTATCTTCATGTCTTCCTTCACTGTATCCATGAACCTCCTCTTTGGTCTTCCTCTAGTCCTCTTTCCTGGTGGTTCCAAATCCAGCATCCTTCTGCCAATGTACTCGATCTCTCTTCTCTGTACATGTCCAAACTATCTCAGCCGGAACTCTCTGACTTTATCTCCAAAACCTCTAACATGTGCTGTTCCTCTGATATACTCATTTCTGATCCTGTCCATCCTGGTCACTCCCAGAGAGATCCTCAGCATCTTCATCTCTGCTACCTCCATCTCTGCTTCCTGTCTTTTCCTCAGTTGTACTGTCTCTAGACCAAACAGCATGGCCGGTCTCACCACGGTTTTGTACACTTTTCCTTTCCATTTAGCTGAAACTCTTCTATCACACATCACACCTGATACTTTTATCCACCCGTTCCAGCCTGCTTGAACACGCTTCTTCACCTCTTTTCCACACTCTCCATTGCTCTGGACTGTTGATCCTAAGTACTGTCCTGTTGATCCTGTTCTCTTTCCAGCTGTGAAAAATATTCTCTCCAGCGAGTTGTGGGTCTACCTCTAAGCCTCTGTCTACCCGGAACACCTCACCAGCGAGGTGTCCGGAAGGAATCCTAACCAGATGCCTGAACCACCCCATCTGAATTCTTTGATGAACGTTATTCATCAAAAACCTCTAATGGTTTTCTATTTCATTCTTGCACATTTAAATGATTTGCAAGCCCTCCATATGTTATTTAGATGCAATTCAAATGCGAGGTTGTTCTCCACCATTGTTCCGCCAGTGGCGTTTTTTTTTCGCCACCACATGGTGAACAGAAGCAAAATTCTGTCTTTATACAAATGGATCAAAGTCACGTTGAATGAGTCTGGAGGCTAACCACTGCGTGGGCCAACTTATATGATGTTTACAAGCATGATTCCCAGAGAGCACAGCTGCAGATTTCAGAAACCCACTGGAAATAAAACAACCGTTAGCAGACTGTGTTTTTTGGAATGTGACATTAGTGGAGAACAAGATTTATCAAAGGAGTTCTTCTTCATAAAACTTTGCTGTAGTTCCAAATACTTGGGGTGCCTTCTCTGGCATTTAGGATCAAGTTCCAGTAGCTGTCAGAGAAAATGATACGCCCGTTAAAATACAACATTACACAGAAGATTTTCTGATCGTTGTGTTAAAAGAAAACTATGCGGAATGATTAATAGAAAATTTTCTACGCTTTCTCCAAATTAAATCCACTCAGTAGCTTGTTTACAATCAGAATCAGAATATACTGTAATGGTCCCACACATGGGAAATTTGTGTGTCACAGCAACAACTTCCTATCTGCTAAGTGAGTCGATGTAGAGCCCGATCACGTACGGAAAGAAAGACCTCAGGTAACGAGATGTTCTCGAGCGGAGCTGTCTGAGCCTCTTGGAGAAGGAGCCCCGCTCCTCTCCACTTTAGCTACGGAAAGCTAAAATAAAAAGGGACTCTGTTTAGTAAACATTCCAATATTATTATTACAATTCAATACAGATTTTACTTCAAAGATTTGGAAACAGTTTTCTGATTAATCTCACGAGTAAGTTTGTCAAAACTTTTGAACCGGCCGTGTTAATAATAATAATAATAATAATGATGCATTGTATTTACATAGCGCTTTTCAGGACTCTCAAAGACGCTTCACATATGCATTATTCATTCCCTCCATACCAGGTGATGGCAAGCTACTGTTGTAGCCACAGCTGCCCTGGTGCAAACTGACAGAAGCGAGGCTGCCATTTTGCGCCACCTTCTGACCATCACCAACCAATCGCACACACACCATTCAGACTAGGCAACGTGGGTGAAGTGTCTTGCCCAGGGACACAACGGCAATTTAATCTCAACGGCCGTCCCACCGTGGCACCTAGTGTTCTGGCGGTCTCTCACCCAAGTACAGCCCAGACCCAGCCTGCTTAGTTTCTGAGGTCTGACGGGATCAGGCATAGACAGGCTGGTATGGCCACAATGCCTTCTCCTATTGGACAGTGTGTCCATTTAAAATAACCTTCAAGTCATTTGGAGTTTCTGCACAGATTTAAATGATGTTCATTTAGCTTGCACCATTTTGGATGGTGAGTTGGCAATGTTTATGTTAGTTTTTTTTTTTTGCATGTACATGTACTATTTGTTTAAATATTTTTTAAGATATACGTATTTGCAGTGAAAACGTAACAGCCTTTAGCCCAGTGTTTTTCAACCAGTGTTCCGTGGCAGTCGTCACGGAATGACTAGTGTACCGTGAGAGGTCATCAGGTGTGCCGTGAGAAACGATTTTATTTCACTTTTTCCAGTGATCGTAATTTAAAAGATTTTTAAAAAATGTTTTAGTTGATCTCATGGAATTTGTTTATAAATACAAATTTTTAAAGTGTATTAATTCACGTTTATCAGTATGAAATTCTGTAATTTTATTTAGAGACAGGCATGGCTGTCCTGTAACCATAGCAACCAGCTCTTCTCTGCCTTTTTTGTTGCATTTTGCTGTCCATCCCTCCCCAAAATTACCCCACCTAGTGAATCGTATTTTCTTCATTTTTTTGAGGCAATCAGTCGCCAACAGACTGAATAAACTAATCAGACTGGCTGGCTCTGTCATTGGCAGCAAACAGGACTCAGTTGAGGCAGTGGTGGAGAGGTCACTGAACAAACTTTTATCCATCATGGACAATCATGACCATCCTCTGTACCCACTCCTGGACGAACAGCGGAGCTCCTTCTCCAAGAGGCTCAGACAGCTCCACTCGAGAACATCTCGTTACCGGAGGTCTTTCTTCCCATACGTGATCGGGCTCTACAACGACTCACTTAGCAGATAGGAAGTTGTTGCTGTGACACACAAATTTCCCATGTGTGGGATCATTGAAGTAGATTCTTATTCTGATTTTGATTATGAAAAAATTTAGGTTGTTTCTTAGTCAGTCAGTGACTCACCTTCTTGACCGTCTATCCCCCTAGGGGTTACGGGAGGAGCCAGAGCCCATAAAGCAAAAACAAATTGTGAATTCTAATTAAATTCTAATTAAATTTCACTTTTTCCCCAAAACATTGTGGAATGTGTTTTGCACAATGTTTTTGCCCAATGCAAAGTTTCACTTGCATTCTGGGTAAATCCTCTGAAAGGCTCATTGTCTGAGACTAAATGTGTTAAAGTGGAAAATAAGGTGCAAAACTTCCAAAAGAGCAGAATAACAAACTCCTCTTTATGACACATGGTTGCAAAAAAATTTGCTTTTGATTAGGTAATTAAATCATTTAAATTTGTTTAGAGAATTGTTTTTAGCATTTTTGGTTGGTGGTACGCTGCAAATTTTTTTTTGACGGAAAAATTTACCTTGGCATGAAAAAGGTTGAAAAACACCATTTTAAAACACGAGAAAAAAAAAAAAAACAAAGTTTAAAAGATTTGTAATGGCAATAAGCTCTGGACTTGGCGCTATACCTTCAACTCATCGAACGAACAAAGGATATAAATCTTATTCTGGATTCCGTATTTGCTTTACATTTTCTCCATGGGAATGACCTGAAAGATTTTGCCCAGATTTTGTTAATAGAAACAACTGCCAAGTTCGTGCTTAAAGGAGCTGGATTGGAGCCAGTATCAGCTGGGGATTTTGCTGTGGTCGATGTGTGTCACTGTGTGGACGTGCTTGTAATGATTTGAAGGTGGAAGCTTAGTGGAAGAGTGTGCAGTCATGGCATGTCAGGCTGTGAACACAGCTGTTTATGCAACAGATACAGCTACCATCCTCTCATGGAAGGCTTGAGAACTGTCAAAACCAACATAAATAAAGAGGATGAAGTGGTTTTAGGCCGGGATAAGGACTCCATGTGTCAAAACGCAGGTTTAATCGAGGCAGTGTTGGTAGTAGTGCATTACAACCGTAACGCGTTAAAAATATAACACGTTACGTTCATAGTTTTGTTAATCGTCATACTTTGTACATATAAATGAAAAATGTCTACATTTTAAAGGTTCATTCTGTTGGGAACATTTATGTTTAGGCACTGCTTTGAAAGTGTTAAACACTTTTTAAAAGCACTAAAAGATGTGAAAGTGCATTGATTTGATTAAAAGAAAAAATCACAAAGAAAAGATCAAGTTTTTTGTGATTAGGTGACAAATATAAGTGCACAGTGGTTTGCCCAAGTGGCCTGAGCATAGCAAGAGGGTCAGGGTGTGAGTCCCAGGTGGGGACGAGACTTGGAATGCTGGTCTCTCTGTGTGGGCATGGGCTTTCTCCAGATACTCCAGTTTCTTCCCACCCTCCAAAAACATGCATGTTTGGGTTGATTGGACAACATGAAATTGTACCGAGGAATGAGTGTGTGTTTGTGTGAATAGTTGTATGTGTGTGGCCCAGATTAGCGACCTGTTTGGGGTGTATTCTACCTCTCGCCTTAATTCAGCCGAGATACGCTCCGGCACCCCACGCGGCCCCGTTAGGGAATACGCAACTCAAAAGACAAAACGAAACAAATTTTTATATTACACAATTTAAAGAGTAAAAAAACTGTTCTGTGGGTGCATATGTCATTTACACATTATTTATATTTATTTTTTTGTGATTACCAGATATAAAAGGGAACCTGCCTCTGCTGGCAGGCTGGAACGGGTGGAGAAAAGTACCAGGTGTGATGTGTGATAGAAGAGTTTCAGCTAAAATGAAAGGAAAAGTGCACAAAACCGTGGTGAGACCAGCCATGATGTTTGGTCTGGAGACAGTGCCACTGAGGAAAAGACAGGAAGCAGAGATGGAGGTAGCAGAGATGAAGATGCTGAGGATCTCTCTGGGAGTGACCAGGATGGACAGGATTAGAGGAACAGCACACGTTAGAGGTTTTGGAGATAAAGTCAGAGAGACCAGACTGAGATGGTTTGGACATGTGCAGAGGAGAAAGAATACATCAGAAGAAGGATGCTGGATTTGGAACCATCAGGAAAGAGGACTAGAGGAAGACCAAAGAGGAGGTTCATGGATGCAGTGAAGGAAGACATGAAGATAGCTGGTGTGACCAAAGAGGATGCAGGAGATAGGGTTAGATGGGAGAAACTGACTTGCTGTGGCGCCCCCTGAAGGGGAATGTTGAAAGGAGAGGAAGATATAAAAAGTGTTTCATTTGATCACTGTGCTTTTGTTCCCGTAACGAATGAGAATCTGACATAAACAGTAAACATAAACAATATCTTTCTTGATCTTTATCCTGGCGACTTCCGATAATGGTCTCAAAACCCCAATGAGGCTCAAAGTCCTCAGGATGAAACTCCTGGTTTAGGTAATACATTTTTTATTAAACATGATCCATTTGAGGATGTAAGTAATGAAAGAAACATTCTTGTGATTTGTACAAGTCAAACTTTCTAATCTAACAAATGGCCTTATTTTGTTGACTTTCATTAAAAGGAAATTCTGTCTTTGTCTCGTTCTGTCATTCCTATAAGACAACAGATCTACCTCCAGGTCTTTATTACTTCGATGAAAAAATTAAATCTGACTCAATTTTGTCAAAAGAGATCGGTAGGATTTTATTATTTTGTTTTAAATCTGTGTACAGCTCCTTTTTAGCCCGTTACTTCATCATCAATCATTGGCATTAATCTTTAAAACTAAACACCCGTAGGAAAAATGCTTCTGAAGCAGTTTGATACAACACAGGACTGACCGTGTTGTGCTGTATTTAGGACTATGGCACGAAAAGCTTTCAGCCAAACCGGCACTAGCTTTGCATGAGACAATTTGAAGGGTTATTTGAAACAAAAAGCAGAGACAGAAACAATTTCCTAAAAAAACAAAACAAAAAAAAACACGTCACCATTGTTTCTAGCCACTTTACTTTAAAATACATGATGAACATGTTTTTTTGCATGAATAAACTGAATCTAAGCAGAAAACAAGATGAATTTTGAAAATGTATTAAAAATGCAGGCGACAAATTATTGGAAAAGTTATTAAATTACAGAAATAAAAAGTCTAAATTGAAACTTGATACGGGACATAAATATTGCAGTGAAAGAGAAGTTCATGTACATTCATGCACTGAGGGTTTTGTTTCCCAGTTGTTTGGCTCATGTGCTACATTTCTCCAACATATGAAAAGAAAAAAAAAAAAAACGGCACTTCACAGTACAAATGCATTTAAGTCATTGACTGGTGTAAATAAGTTTAGGAAGCACTTTTTCTTGTTTAAAAAAGAAAGACACAGAGGTGATAACAATTGAATAGTCCCAGAATACAATGGGAATGTGCCAATGTGTACAAATGCACACATCAGAGCGCTAAACTGTTTAAGAAGCCGCAAGTATACAATGGGGACAAATTTTTATCCAGCTGCTGATTTGAATTTGGGATGATCAACCGTTTGACAAAAAAAAAAAATCTTCAGGTAACAACTGTTTCCTATTGTCAAAATGTGGCAAAAAAAAGTCTTTTCATATAAATAATGCTAAAACAAACATTTTCCACTCACACATCAGAACGGTCACAGGAGTCTCTAAAAACCTAGAAAACACACAAGATACGTATAACATATCTTGCATACATACACATATACATATATGCAAATACACAAAACCAATAACCTCTCAACATGGAATAATGCTTCTTAAAATCATATAAAAACATTTTTAAAAAAGAAGTGTCATTTGAATAAAAGAAAAAAAATAACAAACTCAATTTCTCCCACTGTGATGACTTGGCAATTTTTAAGTCTTTGTGAACACACCTCTTTCGCTCATGCCAAGAAGCAAATCCTGCATGAGTTCAATACTGGAAAGTAAAAAGTTATCCACAGACACAAAGAGGAGAACAAGGTCCTTCGCTCTCTGGCCAGCCAGTGAGGTAACATAAAACTACATAATTATCTATCTATACACTAAGGGACCCTTGACTGCAGGGCATGATGAGTGCACGCTCCCATGAAGAGGTTGGTATACCTCCTGACCCTGATCAGTTCATGGAGACCTGCGTCTCGGTGAGAATAGAAAGGTTGTTCTAGTTTTATCAAAGCAAACACCATTCCATTTCTCTGTGTTATAACAATACTGTTTAAACCTTGAAGAAGTCATTCAAATGTTTTACTGGCATAAGTTAGAGTTAGTTTTTGTGGGTCTTTTTCTTGCCCAGACATTGCCCACTGGACATTAGTGAAGCTTTTTGCTCACTGATATTTTTTAAAATGTTTGTGCAACTGACATTCAGAAAAACATCCAAATATCCATCCAGGATAGTCTTGTTCTTTATCCATGTTCTCTCATTGTTTTGTCACCTCTATTTATATTCTCATCTCATGATCAGGACTCTGGTCCAATGAGGGCTCCCTGGTGCTGATTATAGATGCTGATGGCCCTTGGTTGACTCCAAACGGTGAAACTGCTGGAGATCGAGCGGCCAAAGGTGACAAAGAGGGAGAGAAACTTGGTGACATTGCTGCTGATGAAATGGATCCCTCATGACTGATTGGAGACCTACGGAGTGAAGCCAAGTGGGGGAATGTCCGACCAATCACAGGAACTTTAGGGGGAACTGACATGGCCCCTGGGTGGGCCACTGATGTGATCAGAGGTGGAGGGTCGATTCTAGGTTTGGGATCCAATTTGGGTTTAGGTTGAAAGGGCTGACGAGGATTCTGACTCTGTTGAGCTGTTTCATCTTTTAGCCTGGCAATCTCAGTAAAGACGTTGGCAAGAGGTTGGAATTGAGGGCACCAGTTAAGCAGATAATCCCAGTTATAACTTCCTCGAAGCTCCTCATCACTAGCAACAATAGCAGTGAGAGAACCATCCACTGAAGGTTTACCATCCTCAGGGAAAGCATAGTCTTTTGGGAGAGAGATGTTCAGACCACGACCGACCCCCAGGTAACCACCTCCTTCATCCCTGTAGACTGGTAGTTGGCCAGAAAGCAAAGTCCCACTCAGACTGCCTCCCAGTTTCTTTCCTTTGAACCAGGTGCTCCCCTCTAAAGCAGCAGGCTCACAGGAGATGTCTGAGAGCTGATCGGCATCCTGCTGGATTCCTGAGTCTGGTCCTCTGGCTGAGATGTGTTCCTGCATGGATGAAGTGATGGAAGCCACACGAGGGTACTCATTGATCATCCTAATCTCATCATCCTCTGCTGCCTCTGCTGATCCTCTGCCACTGGAATGTGAAGGATCTAAAGAGCCGCCCCTTGTGTAAGGACCACCACCAGCCCCACCTTGATCTCCAGCATAACCTGGCAAAGTCTGGTGATAAATGTTCTCTCCACCTGGTCCTGAGTTGCAATCATCCAATTTATTCAAGGCAGTTCCCGAAGCAACAGCTCTGTTTACCGTGTCTTTGCCCTTCTTCCTCTTGCGTGACTTGACCAGGAACACCACCACAGCCATTACTACCAGCAATATGATGAAACCAAGCGACACGGCAATGATGCTAATGAGCAGGACGTTAACATCAGCAGCCAGGCCAAAGTTGGTGTTTGTGACATCAATGGAGATCTGAGCTGTTGTAGTGCGAGATGTATCAAGTGGACTGTGAGCTTTCACGTCCAGTGTCATTACCCTGGTTTCTCGTTTAGCCCGGCCTGAACCACTGTTGCTGCCTGAACTGTCTAACTTTAGAAAAATTGTCCCAGTGGTTTTGTTTACACTAAAATATGGTGAGCTCGAGGTCAGGGAGTAGAGAACGATACCATCAACTCCTCCATCTTCATCGTTTGCTTGGACCTGACCGATGCTCTGGCCTTTCTTGGCTCCCTCCGGGACTTCAAAAGAGAAATCCCTGGATACAAAAACGGGGTCATACTCATCCTCACCCGTAACAAACACTTGTACAGTCACTGTGGCTGAATGGTTGCCTGAATCCACTGCCAGTGCAACAAAGTTGAAGGAATTGATTTTTTCAAAGTCAAATGGAATTTTGCTTCTGATTTCTCCTGAACTTTGGTCCACTGCAAAACTGTCTCTTCCTGCGCTAGACCTTCCGACCATGTAATATTTCAGCTGGCCAAAAACTCCTGTGTCATGGTCTATAGCATGTAGAACTGTTACAGCTGAATTAGCTGGTTGGTTTTCTCTGATACTGGCCGTCAGAACTTCCACTGGAAAGAATGGATGGTTGTCGTTTACATCTTTGACTTCAACAATGACTGGAGCTAAGGCGAAGTGACCTTGTCCATCTGTGGCTTGAATAATGACAATATGTGTGGACTGGTGCTCACGATCAAGTGCTCGCTGAAGTCGCAAGGCTCCAGTCCACTGGTCAACAGAAAATAACTTCACTTCGTCACCGGAACTGATAGTGTATTGAATTTCCGCATTAGGAGTTGAGTCTGGGTCTACCAAAAAGGAAACAAAGGGGAAATGAGATTAATTCAGTGGTAAATTTATAATGACTAAGCAACTAACTAAGACAAAAGATTGTACCCACCTGTAGCAGTCAGTCGAATAATCTCAGTCCCAGAAGCTGCTCCCTCACTGAGAGACACAGTGTACTCTCCTCTGCTGAACACCGGAGGGTTGTCGTTCACATCACCAATGGATATCAGAGCTGCAACACTGGAGCTCCTCTGGGGGACTCCGCGGTCTGACACCACCACTGTCAGGTTGTAGAGTGGTTTGGTTTCAAAATCAAGCACCTCAGCTAACAAGAGGGTCCCGACTGTCTGAAATCCTCGCCCCTCAAGGAAGCGCACACTGCTTTCAATCTGGAATGCATTTCCTTCATTCCCATCGGCAATAGCAAAGTCAAAGCCGCAATTTTCTCGTGATAAGTCACTGTCGAAAGCTTCAAAAGTCAGAACTGTTGACCCTGGTATAGAATCCTCTGGGACTGTGGCTCTGTAAGCAGAGAGTGAGATAAGTGAGGGAGCTGTTTCGATTACACCACGATACATGGACATTTTAATGAACATTGACTGACCTGTACTCTGATTGATGAAAAACAGGAGCATTGTCATTGACATCAGCAATTTGAACCTGGACTGTAGTCAAAGAGGATAGAGGAGGTGAGCCTCCGTCGCGGGCTTCAATCACTATGTTAACTGATGGACGTTCGGGATCAAACTCTGCTCTGTGATTAATAAACACGGTTCCTGGATGGAAAAAGCAGTGTGGACATGAAGTTACCAACTAACATTTCACATAAGACCTAAAAATGACAAAGTTGACATCTACCGTTGCTAGGGTCAATGTAGAAACCCTCCTGAGTTGATGATGCCACTCTGTAGGTGATCTTTCCATTCTCCCCAGAGTCCCTGTCAGTAGCTGTTACTGTGATAACTGCACTTCCAGGTGGTGTGTGCTCAGGCAGGGTGACCTGGTGTGCAAAAGCGTGTGTCAACATAAGAAAGTCAGGGTAAAAGAAAAAAAAAACCCTCCATCAATCGGTCATATAAATACTGTGATAAAACTCCCAGACGTCGAGTGAGGAGGCCAGCACTCGCAGAGGGTAAAATGCATTTAATAATGCAGTTCCTGTTTTTCCTGAGTACGTGCTGATGTTGAGGTAATTTCCTGAGATAGTTTATGTAGGCTCATCTCCACAGCCTTTCCCCAGTTAATTTGAGGCAGTTAAATTTTATCACCCACACCGTGTGCAAGTTGGGAATATGCATGTGTGTTTTTACAGTGTATGTCCAGTCCAAAAGAGCATTTTTAGACTAGAGTGCAGAAGCAGAAATGTTACTGAACTGATTTTATATTTGGTATCAGACTTGGAGGTGTGAGTAAATCAGAAATGTAACATACTGTACATTGTGCCCCCAGGTGTATTACAAAAAAAAGTTTTTCCATGTGTGATTTAAAGACAACAGTAAAATGAAACTGAAACTTAAAATGGAAACAAAAAAATCACTTCACCTACCTGGTAGAGATCATGGGTGAATACAGGTATATTATCATTTATGTCCTCCACTACTATTGTGATGTTGGCTTCTGTTTGGTGCTGGCTGTCTGTTGCTCTGACAGTTAGGGTGTACCAAGTCTTCTCCTCATAATCCAAAGATGCAGTGAGTGATACACCTCCGCTATAACGATGAATCCCAAACCTTCCGGAGGCAGTGGGGTCCAGTTGCAATGAATAGGAAAGAGCAGGACTGGAGTCGACATCGTTGCCCGTCACAAGAGTGATTTCTGTACCAATCAAAGTATCTAACAGAAGAAAAAAAAAAAGAGCATAAATCTTTGGCATATTCATCAATTTACAAAACAAAAATTTTTTTTTTTTTTTACTTTCTGGGATGCGAATTTCTTGAGGCAATGGAATAGTTGGACTGTTGTCATTCTGGTCAACAATCATCACTGTTAGTGTAGCTGAACCCGCCAGTCTTGGACTTCCTCTATCAGTTGCAGTAATTACAAGCCTGTGGTGGGTAAGATAAGTATGTGTTATTATCGTCTGTCTCTTTTCATCTGTACCCTCATCCTAATATTGTTGTCGCTAATATCCTCAAATCTTATCTTTACGTCCTCCCCAGGTGCATGGCAGAGCAGGACCTGAATAGTGGGACCCATAGGCAGAAGAGGACATGCATTTAGCAAAACACTTCCTCCTCATGTTAGAATGTGGGCGTAGTGGAGAACAAAAGGCATTGGCAGAGAAATAAAGCCAAGGCCAAGAACAACCCAGCGTTCGAATAGTATATGAATACTGGGTGGGAGAGTTCACAAATCGCTCAAAGTTGATTTTGCATGAAACCTCCAGTAAACACTAAGCATGCTCACTTAGTCTGTGTGAAGATCTCGCGATCCATGATGGCTGCTGTGGTGATGCTTCCTGTCACAGGGTCAATCTTAAACAGACCGCTCATGCTGGATGACTGGATGGAATATGTGACCTGGCCATTTTGGCCCTGATCTACATCCTCAGCCAACACCTGAAAGAAATTGTTTTTTAAAACGTACATTTTCCTCTCATGCACTACAAATATCCCAAATACTTTTACGATCGTATCTTTGAATATGTTAACAGTTGTAGTCACCTGTATAATCGGCATTTCATATCCCTGTGCTTCTTTCATGTAAGCCACGTAGTTCTGCAGCTGAAAACGAGGTAGGTTATCATTGACATCCTGCAGGACCAAGTTAAAAGCCATGAAAGATGTCGAAGACAGTGTTTCAGCCTTCACAACTAAACGCAGTCTTGGAGTATCTTCAAAGTCCAGCCCTTTGGAACTCTGCACCCATATTTCACCTACAGCGATAAAGATGAAAATAAAAACAACAATGAGGGCTGCTTGCGTTAGAGACATGCCGATATCAATCGTGAAATATTTTGTGGCACATTGAATTAAAATAATGTTTCACCTGTTGAGGAGCTGATGCTAAAGACCTGCTTTCGATTTCCACTAAAAAGGCTGTAGCTAATGCCTTTACGTGTGCCGTCTGGATGTTGAGCTTGAGCCTGAGCCACAGCTGTGCCTGGAATTTGAAAAAAAAAAAAAAAGCCTCAACAATGCAACCAGAAGTCAATAAATAATATGATAAAATGTTCAAAATTCTGATTAGTCATTCAAACCTTTGGCAGCATTTTCATGTATGCTGACGTCTTTGGCATTCCAGGAGAAACGAATGCCATTGTACTCCACCTCTTTCACATAAATCACCACTACCCCTTGTGCAGACTGAGCAGGACTGCCTTGGTCCATGGCTTCCACAATCAGAGTCCTTTGTGCCTGAGTCAAATCACCAAGTGGTTCAGTGGCCTGGATCTCCCCGGTTAAAGAGTTAATACTGAAGCCCTTCACGGGAGCAGCAAAACGATAAAACACAGAGCCATTGGCTCCAAAGTCCTTATCCTCTGCCTTCATTGTGGCTAAAACTCGCTGAGAATGCCCTCTAGAAACTTCAATAACTAATGGATCTTGGATGAAAAAGGGAGCATTGTCGTTGACATCAAGGATTGTGACCGTCACCTGGAAGTTGGAATGACATAGAAAATATGCCTTATTTTAAAATCCTGATCACATTATTTAAAAATCCTGGTTTAGCTATTTTACACGTTTTTTTTTTTTTTACCTGAGCAGAAGCATTTCGGGGTGCAGCAGGTGAAAGGTCAACAGCAAACACCTGGAAGTTATAAGATGCCAATTTTTCTCGGTCCAGTGGTGCTGATGTGGTTATTTGTCCCGTGTTCTCATCCACAGCAAATGAGCCATGTGCCTCCTGGCTGAGAAAATATAATACGTTCCCATTGAAACCTTCATCAGCATCTGTTGCCGACACCTAAAAAGAACAGCAGAAAAGCTCATCTCAATCAATTGTCTCCAAAAGAGTGTGGATTTCGAAACCTTCTGTCAGATTAGTTCTACCTTCAGAACTTGAAAACCTTCTGCTGCATCTTCTGAAACTTCCACTGTGTAACTACTTTTGCTAAAGACAGGGCTGTTGTCATTAACATCGAGAATTTTGACTTCCACTGTCACGGTAGCACTCAGCGCCGGTTTGCCTCGATCCGTAGCAACCACCTCTAAGATATATTTAGTCTTTTTTTCTCTGTCAAGTCCACGAGAGGTGGACAGGGCTCCTGTGTTGATGTGAAGTTGGAAATCTCCATCGGGGTCCCCCCCTGTAAAAAGTGAGATGGTGGAAAAAGAGGGCTTTAAAAATATTCAAGCGTTACCCATAACTTTTTTAAGATAGGCAAGAAATAGGAAATTTGAACCAATGGTGCACTTCAGTTAAAACTTGAGCATCATCCAGAGACAAATGAAAAGTACAAGACTTCTAATAATCAAGTATTCAAAGAAAAACCTGGAGTCATAGATGAAGATTTTATCTGTGATTTGGTCAAAATCTGTTGTTCAGTCAACAATAAAAAAATAAAAATCTTTAAAAAAGAGTGCCATAGTTACAAAACAGTGTCTGAACATGAACATTTCAACAGTCATACTTTTTGCCCAAACAGGTGACTGGAAATGTAAAATGTATATGAAAGCATATTAAAGCAACTAAACAATCAAATAAGTGCATTGCAGCCTTAAAGGTTACAAATCAAATGGGCAGTGGCTATTTGTACCGCCGGGATGTGCCTATAGCTACTTCGTGACAAATAAAGGCTCATCAGCTAATGTCACAACATACGTGTATGCTGTTTAAATCAAGTTCATATGGTGTAAATAGAGAGTTCTGAAAAAAAACCCAATGTGAAAATCTGACACAATAACAAATCAAAGCGTTCCTTTATGTTAGCATTTTAACAATAGCAACAAGTCCGTTGTGCCGCTCAGCAGGAAAGAAAATGCCAATGTCAATTATTTTCTACGTCGCATTTTAGCGATACATTTTTTTTGAGGTGTTGGTTTATCAGAGTATCAAAATACATAAGAAAATAATTTAGATACGTGTCTTTTTTTTTAATTACCCTAGTGGTCGGAAGAAGAAATGCATGTAATTTTACGAAGATTGAAATATTTTGACAATGTTTTCCTTTTTCCTTGGTGTCACATAACTACTTAAAAAAAAAAAGATTTGTTGTTTTCCATGGCTTTCTCCCATTTGTAATGTGTTATTCCCAAAACTGGTGTGTTGTGTCTCTGTACTTACGAAAAGAATTATTCCTACACAGATATGATAAAAATCTTCTTTAACAATACGGTTAGCTTATGCAGCCAGGGTCTGCAGCCGAGGGTCGTAACTCGAAAAAGGGCGGATTGCCTTTTGCGGGTCATGGACACGGTCATGCCCAAAGTAGAGGAGTTTATATTTCTTGGGGTCTTGTACACGAGTGGGGGAAAGATGGAGTGGGAGACCAATAGACGAATCCGTGCAGCTTTCACAATAATCAGGACGCCTCATCGGTCTGTCATGGTGTAGAAAGAGCTGAGCCGAAAAGCAAAGTTCTCAATTTACTAGTCGATCTGCGTTCCCACGAGACCAAACGAACAATACTGTAGACACAAGTGGCTGAAATGAGCTACTTCTGCAGGGTGGCTGGGCTCTTGCTCACAGATAGAGGGATTAGCTCTGCCATCCACCAGGAGCTCCTTCGGGTCGAGAGAAGTCAGATTTTTGTGGTTTGGTCAACTAGTAAGGATGCCTTTCTGAAAGCCTCGCTGGTGAGGTGTTTTGGGCTTGTCCCACCTGGAGAAAACCCAGAGGCAGACTCCAGACATGCTGAAGAGACTATCTCTCACAGCTGGCCGGAGAATGCCCGCATTCTCCTGGGTGATCTGGAGGATGCAGCCAGGGTGAGCTAAGCCCGAGTTTCCCGTCTTAGGCTGTTCCCCCGTGACCTGGCTGGAACGTAACGTAACAATGCAGTCATTTTAAAGTTCAAAATGTTTCTTACCAGTGATTCTGTATTCCAGCTCTCCACCAGGACCTGAGTCAGGATCTGTGGCTTTTAGAAAGCAAAGCTCTACAGCTTCCTGGTTCTCTGGCACCTCAAGTCCATACCACAGCTTTGAAAAAACTGGGGCATTGTCATTCACATCCTGTACTTCAACACGCACCACAGCTTTGGCAAAATTCGGTGGCAATCCACCATCTCTGGCATACACTGAAAAGAGATGGAAGCGTTAAGGTGACACTTGGTTTTAAACTAGTGTGTTTGTGAGACAGAGCTGTACAAGTTTTAGTACCTGTTAGAGTGTAGTGGTCTTGTTGTTCTGTATCAAGTTCTTTGGTTGTGGTGATGACTCCTGTCATAGGATTTATAATGAAGCCATCTTCTGTAACACCTCCATATGTAATATGGCCATTAGAACCTGTGGTGAAATAATAATTAAAAAAAGCATTTTGAAATAGCTGAAGTGAAATGACTACAGTGTATTCCATTACAGTCCCATCAAATCAGAGGTGAGATCGGGCCTAAAAAAATTCAACCGGACCCGGCCCGAGCCCAACCAATTAACTTGATTTGCAGGCCCGAACCCCAAAATAAGCCCGAAATGTCATATTTTATTTGTGAGGACTCAGGAGGGGGAGGGTTATTTATAAATCGGAACATTATCAGGAACACGTTTTTTAATTAAAAAAAAAAAAAAGTCACACTATCGGACCCCTACCGCACTTGTCTGTGATGGCCTGCATAGCAGGAAGAGGAGGGACGGTCTTTGAAACAAATGATAAAATAGATCTTTAACGATCATCACTTTTGCCAGTCCAGCTGACCTCGATGCCTGCTCAGTGTCGAGGTGCCAGTCTTTTTGCTCTCATATGAAAGCAAAGCGCCACATTGGCTACATCCAGCGAAGCCAACGCAAGCTTCTGTAGCATTTTGACCAATCAATTTGAAGCTTTTCCACACCTCACTTTTACTGGTGCGTGTTTGTCTTTACAGTTCTCCTGCCTTTAGTTTATCCTTAATTTCTTACTCCTTCACATCAGGGATACCAGTTCAAAATAAATGCAGACTTGCGCAGGGGAAGATTACCAAATTAAGAGGGGACGTTCATGTGCACAGAGCATGCGCTGATTCTGCGGATCCTTTTTAGTAGTTAAACATTACTTCTCTGTTTTATTATTAATTTTATAACAAGTTTTCCTTAGTTTAGTACCCACACATCTTTTTAGTTTACATTTTAAAAACATGTTTATTTGAAAAAAAGTCAGCGAGAGAGAAGCCCGACCTGACCCGAAGTTCGAATTTCGGGTCGGGCTCGGGCTTAAGATCTTACCTCTGCATCAAATACAGTCCTAGCAATTGGTCCAAACATTGCATTTTCTTGTGAGGTAATTGTTTATAAAAACTGTTGGGTCATAGAATCTGGAGGATGGCTGTGACCACACATTTATAAAATGTGTGTGGTTTCAGTTTTAGAAATTTGTTTTTGTAAAGCCTTTACGACTTGTTTTTGTTTGCCCAACATTTGATCGAAATTCCCAGCTGTTTTGTTCGGGACTAACATGTTTTTTTGTTGAGCTTCTCAAGGAGACTTTTCTACTAAATATGTTTTGGAATGTTTGTATGATTTTCTTCTTCTTTATTTTAATTTATCTTAATATGCGAATGATTAAAGAGGCTGTTTTTAAACTTACCTTGGTCATGGTCAGTGGCGACTACAGTTAGCACTGTGGTTCCTGGGCCCTGATTTTCCATTACACTGGCCTCAAACTGAGCTTGCTGGAAAACTGGCGCTTCATCATTCACATCGATCACCTGCACAGACAGCACCTGAGAGGTGGAAAGCTGAGGTATTCCATGATCCTCAGCTACAATTGTTAAATTAAAGACTTCTTCTTCTTCCCGGTCCAAAGCTTTAAGGATGGAAAGGGAACCTGTAAGAAAAAAAAATAGATAAAAAGTTTTAATAATTGCTCAAGAATACTTGACTTAAAATACATTTCTGTTATGTTTTGAAGCCAAAGTTCTGATATTTTTATGTTTGTTTGTGTTCAGATGACATTTTGTGTTCATGTAAATCTCACTACTTAAGATCATTTGCATGTTTCAAAGAAAACTGGAAAGAAAAACCTTTTTTTTTCCAGAGTAAAAGCCAAAATGACCAATATTAAAAAATGTGTTCTTATAATGCACTGTTGGCACTCATATTTAAATATGTATATCATTTTATTTGAGCAGGAATGCTTGTTTTGAGTTTGAATTTACCAAACGAACACCACTTTCGTTCATGTTCAACAGAATCTTTAAAAAAAAAAAAAACCTTCATCGCACACATGAGGCTTCACTTAATCTCGGACTTTCATGGCTTCAACCCAAAGCCCCGTTATTATTCTATCAGGAGGGTCGAATGAATTTAGTAGGAATATAAAATGTTTACATTCATCATTGCGTACAAGTCAGCTTCAGGGCCAAAGAGACATAAAAGTAATAAATGGCTGTTTTGTGGAGTTGAAGCTCTGATATTTCAGCAAAGTCTTGCTAAAAGCAGCCACAAGGGAGATTGTGAATTCTTATGGTCCTATCGGGTCAGATTAGTTCTAATAGTACAAAATAATATAAAAATATTCCAATGCAAAATGGGTCTTCTTCTCCTTTCAGCATTTCCCTTCAGGGGGCGCCACAGCAAGTCAGTTTCTTTCATCTAACCCTATCTGCTAAATCCTGTTCGGTCACGCCAGCTATATTCATGTCTTCCTTCACTGTATCCATGAACCTCCTCTTTGGTCTTCCTCTAGCCCTCTTTCCTGGTGGTTCCAAACCCAGCATCCTTCTGCCGATGTACTCGGTCTCTCTTCTCTATACATGTCCAAACCATCTCAGTCTGGCCTCTTGGACTTTATCTCTAAAACCGCTACCATGTGCTGTTCCTCTGATATACTCATTTCTGATCCTGTCCCATCCAATGCAAAACGGGTAATGGAGAATTTTTGGTGTCGCACACCAAAAATAAGGCACAAAAGCAGTATTTGGGTATTCTACCAAACAGTTACTCGGATTAAATTTCACCCCACACAAGTTGCTGCGGAATGTGAAAGTAATAGACAACCCGCAAAACTACTTAGAGCAAAAAAAATAAATAAAGACGGAACGTAGAGGAAACGATTCCTTTTAACGAGTACATAAAACCGATGTTGAACCAAAATAAGTGGGAAGTAACAGAAAGTTGGCAGGAAACGTTGCTTGTTAGAAACGTTAAGTATTTTTGAGACACCTTATTTTTTTTCAACAAGCGGTTTGATAAAACTCTCTCCCATTCAAGCTAATTCACCACTAAAGCTCCCATTAACCACAAAGCTAACACGACACTGTCTGAGGTGAAAAACAGAAGTGAAATCAGCACAATGCACTTGACAGTAATGACGTAAAGAGTTTCTTCCATCTGGAAGCTACATTAAGTGTCTGTTTTACGACTACTCTTATGACTCTTTATGACTCTTAATTCCATCCCAGCCAGAAAAGAGCACGCCAACATTACCCAGTTCAAGCGACAATATGATTTCTCCATTGTGGGACTAATAACGGTTTTCTTGATTTTTGAACATATATAGGATATCAAGGGCTGTCTTTATCCCTTCAGCCCAAATAAAAATCTCTTCCCATGATAAGGTCTATAGAGAACAGAACTTTAAAGAAAAACTGTGGTGAGGTATTTTCCTATGACACAAAATGATCTTTGAGTAAAAGTTCAGAAGATGAGACCCTACCGATGCAGCTCGGGGAGAAATTAAAATATTATGGAAAGTTTTATTCATGCGTGTGGAATGCAAATGATCTAACGCGGCTAAAAATAATCCTACTTTTTTCCCATTTTGTTTTTTTAATAAACCAAAACTATGCTTTAACTTTGACTTGATTTAGTGATTTAATCATGCTACTTTAAGATGTGTCACGCTTAAAAGTGAACTTACCAGTGTTGGAGTTTAGACTGAAGCAATTGGCGCCATTGCCTGTCTGGATTCTGTAAGAAACTCTGCCATTTTCTCCTTCATCTGCATCTCGGGCCATAATGTAGAGAATCACAAACCTGTTGATACACGGATGATTGAAATAAATCCGATGGAAGTTTATAAGCATTAGACAATTAAATTTCTAAATAGTTTTTCTCTTTTAGGATTTTATGACTAGTCTTGTGCATCTGATGTTTTGTATAGTTTCGTCTTCTTAACCACTTATGGGGTCGCAGGGATTGCCGGAGCGTATCCCAGCTCATTCAAGGCAAGAGGCAGGATATAACCCGAACAGCTCGCCAGTCTGCCGCTGAGTTACATACTGTGTGTAACTCAATTGCAATATCGCAAAAGTAGTTAAACAGAAACTAAAGCCACTGTAATTCTTCTTCTTCTTCTTTCGGCATTTCCCTTCAGGGGTCACCACAGCAAGTCAGTTTCTTCCATCTAACCCTATCTGCTGTATCCTCTTCGGTCACACCAACTATCTTCATGTCTTCCTTCACTGTATCCATGAACCTCCTCTTTGGTCTTCCTCTAGTCCTCTTTCCTGGTGGTTCCATATCCAGCATCCTTGTTCCTACATACTCTCTCTTGCCTCTGCACATGTCCAAACCATGTCAGTCTTGCCTCTCGAACTTTATCCCCAAAACCTCTAACATGTGCTGTTCCTCTGATCCTGTCCATCCTGGTCACTCCCAGAGAGATCCTCAGCATCTTCATCTCTACTACCTCCATCTCTGTTTCCTGTCTTTTCTTCAGTGCTACTGTTTCTAGACCAAACAGCATTCATTCAGTCATCTTCTGTACTGCTGATCCCTATCAAGGTAGAAGGGGGGTGTCAGACCCAATCCCAGCTGGTTACACTCCGAACAAGTCGCCTGTCTGTTGCAGGGCCACCCGGAGAAAAACCATGCATACACAGCGAGACAACGCAAACTCCACATAAAAAGTAATTCAAGCCTCGCCCCACCCATGGCTCAGACTCCAGACTTTTTTGCTGTGAGACCACTGTGCTAATCACTGCACCACCGTGCAGCCAACCTCAAAGATATTTGACGATAAGAAATCACATAACAAATATTTCAGAATGTTTAAATTTTTGAAAATTGTGTAACTATAATTATATATGAGTGTAAATATAAAAAAAATTAAATAAATATGAAAAAGATTATTCAAATATTTGTCACAGGATTGATTGTACATTTTCACTACGTACAGTATGTATTACATTAGAGCATGAAATGTATTACTTTTTTACACAACGGTATTACATCATAAATCATAAAGTATCAAGTTACACTATAAAAACGCCACAATCGACTTTTGAAGAGCGACTTTCACAGCACCTTTATTTTAAACACAGGCATAAAAACATTGTTTAAAATGCTAATGTGCCTATTTTAGAGGAATATTTGACCCTTTGGGGTTTCCGTATACCATATGTCTTTTGTTATAATTTGATGGATTTAAAAGAATCCAATTATTTATCCAGTAAGCCTGATTGTAGCAAAAAAGGAGAAAATTTGGGAATTCCGCATCATGCAGAACAACGTGAGTTTAAACTGCTTTTTTTAAACAAATCTTGGTAAAAATCGACTTTAAATTCTTATTAACGATAACACATTGAAACTGTAGAAAAAGTAACTGGTTAAAAAAGTAACAATGTTTGTAATTCCCTCGTACTTAAATGGCATGATTCACAACCTACAGTTATTCAAGATTACAATCAAGTTGATGTGGTGCTCACCCGATGGGTTGATCTTCCATGACGCTGACCGCGGATGGAGAACTGAAGACTGGAGCGTTGTCGTTTTCATCTGTCACAAACAGTCGAGCAGTAACTGAACCCCAGCGCCTCTGGGATGGATCTACAGCTTGGTCTGTTGCTCGTACTACAACGTAAAGGGAGGGTACAGATTCCCGGTCCAATTTGTGTCCAAGGCTGAGAACTCCGCTGATAGGGTCAAGAATCAGTAAGTCAGGAGTGTCTGGCCA
Source organism: Neostethus bicornis (assembly GCA_902685375.1). Lineage (NCBI taxonomy): Eukaryota > Metazoa > Chordata > Actinopteri > Atheriniformes > Phallostethidae > Neostethus > Neostethus bicornis. The sequence goes on along the minus strand of CACRXE010000044.1, from coordinate 749,705 downwards.
ATGGTGCTCAATGGAGTAACGTAGCTCACTGTTGGGACCACTGCCATCCTAAAAACAAAAACAAACAAAATAGGAAAGCAGTGATGTTTGTCCGTATTTTAAGAAGTTTGGTCAAAATGTAAGAAACTCCTACAATAACTAAATTCACTTTCCTACCTGATCGATGGCTTGAAAAGTGTAAATAGAGGAACCTGGCTCGATATTCTCCGGAATCACTATGGTGACAGGGTCCTCAGAAAACTGAGGAGCATGATCATTCTTGTCCTGCACATTAATATCCAACTTGACCAGGTGACTGCTGGGGAAGGCTTGGGAAAAGTCAGACACCTCGATGTGCAACGTGTACCTCGAGCCCTTCTCATAGTCCAGCTCTCGTACCAGGTACACATCACCCTTTCGACGGTCCACCATAAAAGTCCCATCCCGGTCTGTCCCTCCCACTACCAGATAGGTCACCTGGTCTTCTAGTGTGGCAGGCTCGTTTAGGTTGACCGGACGCACTGAACCGATGATAGAGCCAGGAGCAGCCCCTTCAACAGTGTTCAGGATCATTGAGAGAACATTGGGGTTTGGGACGGATCTGGACGAGCTGAAAACCTAAAGAAAAACAGACTGGAGTTAATTCCACAAATTTTCAATCGGCAATTGAAATTGCAAAAGTATTTTTCTTCATTGCTTATGAATGAAAGCAAAAAAAAGGACCGAAACAAAATGTCACATTTCAATAAAGCACAGGAAAAAAGCATCGAAGCAAAGACTGTTGTATGATACTGCATCAGATTTTTTTGAATACTCTCCAAGCAATACAGCTATAAGTCCCGACCCAACCCATCCCAAAATATGGCCTTGGGCTATGGTCTGTTTCTGTTTTGTTCTCATTATTATAACAACCCTTACAGGCATTCGTATTCTGCACCACATTTCCAACAAATATCTTTACAAATTTGATTTCAACTTAATCATTGTGATCTGTGACATGAAACCAAAGTACCGTATTTTCCGCACTATAAGGCGCACCCAAAAACCTTAAATTTTTTCTAAAGTCCACAATGCGCCTTTTAACCCGGAGCGCCTTATATATGGATTAATATTAAGCTACACAACTGCGGTGTCACGAGTGCTGTAAGCAGCCGCCGACTCCATTTTCCCCCGTAGAAGTAGTGCGCGGTGCATGCTGGGATATATGAAAGGGCGTCTCATTTCCATTTGTGTGTTTGTGTAAAGACTCGGAAATGGCTCCTACCAAGAGACACTGTTACACCACAGAGTTTAAACTCAAGGCGATCGGTCACGCAGTAGAACACGGGAATAGAGCCGCAGCGAGAGAGTTTAACATCAATGAATCAATGGTGAGGAAGTGGAGGAAGCAAGAGGATGCGCTGCGCCAAGTAAGTAAGACTAAACAGAGTTTATCTCCAATGGAAAGGGTGGAGACGGTGGCCGTGTGGTTAGCGCGTTCGCCCGCGGATCGGAAGGTCGCGGGTTCGCGTCCCACGGAGAGCACGTCTAGGGTCCTTGGAGAAGACACCTAGCCCCCACTTCTCCCACCATTGGCGCCGTTGAAGGGCAGCCTGCTGCGGTGTAAGGAGTGCAGCAAACAAATTTCCCCGGTGAGGGATGAATAGAGTAATTCAAAATAATCAAAAAAAAAAAAAAAATAATCAAAAAAATAATGGAAGATAAACTGTGTCACGAAAATACTGATATTTTATCTCGGAGAAAATAATAAAACAGCTGTTTATTCATTTTGGGAGTAAAAACAGAAAGCTGTTTTGTAATTGTTAATAAAGTTTGACTGACCTATCTGACTGTGTTTTTTTTTTTTTTTTTTACATTCCCTTTAGCGCAGCACCATTTAGTGAATGCATAACGTAACCCCAGCCTTTATTGTAACGCCTTATAATGAGGTGCGCCTTATATAAGAAAACAGTTTTTAAAAATGTCATTTATTGAAGGTGCGCCTTATAGTGCGGAAAATACGGTACACGAGGTGTGACGATGCAGAACTTGAATGTACTTTTTATGCAGAACAATAATGCACATACACGGACAAAAAGGAGACTTTAACTTTTTTATTTATAAACAGGCATCACATTTTATCGACTTGCACAACTTCGATAACGAAATTAGGTAGCAGTGCTGTCAACTTTACTGCTTGTTTTTTCCTCAAGTCACTGCCTTTAACGTGCGTGCCTGCTTCTGCTCACGATGTGTTTGTAGTATAGTAACGATATCTATGCTTGATTTCATCCCCGGCTATGTGTACTGTTATCTTCAAGTCATTCTGTGGACACAGTTGTTTGTGTGTGTCAGTGCTTACTACTGTATGAGGGCGTGTGTTCGCTTTCCCTCTTTGTGATTTAATACAGCTGGCTCTCATCAAATCTCATCTGGGAGTGTTTGATTCCAAGGTGCCTGTTTCTCCTCCGACTAATCATACTGTCACACACACAAGCAAAATCTAAAGGCTGCAATTAACATCCTCTTCCTTTCTGAAATCACATCACACAAAAACACACTGCTCCCATGCTAGCCACCTTCCTACACCAGCAGACGTGTTTCTCTTGTTGTTAAATTCCTGATATTGTGTGTTGATATGCAGGAATGACCCGCCATCGGAAAGTTCAGAAAATGAGCTCAGTCCAGAATTGTAGAGCTCCCTCAGAGGTTTTCACCATGAGTTTCAGTTAACCCATGGAATATGACCAACCCTTGAATCAGGAAACATACACTAGATTGAATGCATGCTTTTGTTTATATAGGCCAGCGTTCAGCTTCTCATTTTTACCTCCTCGTCCCATTCCTTTGTCAGTTAAACTGTTCACTGTGTGCACAAATTGAGGAAATTACTCAGAATAAGTAATGTATAAAGAATTGAGGTGACGTGACAGTTCAGAGCGTGCACACCAGACTTCCCCCGGGGCTCTAATCATGAAATATCTGAAGGAGGGAGTATTGTACTTTTCTGGGGTAATTATTCTTATATCATAATAAATATACAAGGTATCATTTGTTACCTTGTCGAAAAAGTTCATAAATACATCTATTGTATTTAGGGGAGGCGATAGCTCAGTGGTAGAACATCCGCCCTTGGACGGAAGTTCACAGGATCAAATCCCACTGAGCTCGTGTCCTTGGGGAAGACACCTAAACCCGCCATTGTGGCAGTCTTTTGTGGTGTAATGCAGCACAGAAATTTCGCCGTTGAAGGATGAATACTTAATTTTTTTGGTTTCACCTCTATTTTTCACACTTTGACTTCTCCCTCCTCTCGCTACCCGCTTTGTCCCACCCCCCGAGGCACATGCGCAGGACAGCGCAAATCTTTGAGGTCGTAAATACAGCATGAATCGCATCAAGTTGGCAAGGCTAGCATATGATCTCATATATTCTTATCTTGATGCATTTACAAAAAATTTGATGCGAGCGAGAGCAGTACCTGAGGGGATAGGACATGACCATGAGCAGAGAATGTGTACTGCTGCTCCAAAAACACGTCCTGCTTACAATAGAAAAGGGGCGTGACGGAAAACAAAATCTGAGGCCAAGATAAACCTGAGTTTTGAAGAGTATTTGAATACTGGAGAGCTTTTAAACATGCAGAAATGAAATACAAAACCACTTCAGGGATGTTTTTGATGGTGAAACAACATTCATACAACCCCTCTCCATGAAATGACTTAGACATAGACAAGGTATCTGTTCACTCTGCATTAAATCTGTGCAAAACATTTTACCTGTATGCGTATCTGGCAGGTGGAGCTGCGGGCTGGTGTGCCATGATCAGCAGCTGTCACGATGAAAGCATACTCTGACCGTTCTGCCCATCTCAACGGGGCAGCAGTTCTCAGCTCACCACTGGTTGGGTTGAGAGAAAAACGCTCTGCTCGGGAACCTTAGGAGGACAAAAAAAGATAAAATTAGAAGATTAGATAAAATGGCAACAAAAGGAGATTTTATATATGTTTATTAAACCAGCATTGATTTGCAAAACATTATAGAACCTTAAATCTTGTCATTTCTTCTAAAACTACAAGCGAAAGATTAAAATAGCCAAGATTTTGTGTCGCGGCGTAAGCAATTTTTACATTTAGGATTTTGTGCAGTTGCTATATTGTGCGTCTAAGCTTCATCTTCTTTCCAAGATTCATAGAATGTTGCATCAAGTAGGCAAATGTAATAAAACCAAGCTCAACCTCCAAAACACAAGACGGAACAATCAGCAAGTGTTATATTCCCTTACTTTTTCAATGATTAAGTAACTGTTAATGATTAAAATACCAAACATATCAAATATGTGGTGGAGCCTTAAATCTCATCATTTTTTTCTCGAATCACAAGCGAAAACTCAAAATTAGCCAAGATTTTTGTGTGGTGCCGTTTCCTCTGAAATTTGCACGCAAAGGTTAAGGCTATAGGCATTAAGCTCATATTTTGTTATGATTGCCCGATGCGATCTTTTTGTGTGCAGAAAAATATCAAAATATGGCTCGTTAGTCAAGGAGTATGATTCTCGTTGAGTGAGAGAGGTCCCGGGTTCAAATCAGGGATGAGCCCTACTTTAGACAGTGACAAGATTGTCTGAAAAAGGCAAATTTATTAAATCCATTTGCTCTCTAAGCAACTGCTACATTTAGGATTTTGTGCAGTTGCCACATTGCGCTTCTGTGCTGTGTTCTATCCAAAATATAAGAAATGCTGCATCAAGAAAGCACTGTAAGAAAACCAAGCGCTATCTCAAAATAAATACAGAACAATCTGCAAGTGTTATATTTTTTAATTGATCTAATGGTTTATTACTTGATGATGAATAAAATAGCAAAAACATGCTTGTGGAACTTAAATCTTGTCATTTCTTTAGAACCTAAAAGCAACAGATTAAAGTTAGCCCACATTTTTGTGTGGTGTTGCTTCCTCAAAAACTTGCATGCACAGTTCAATGACTAAAGACATTTGGCTCAATTTTTATTATAATTGTCCTATGTGCTGTTTATGTCTGCAGAAAAAAGCCAAAGCTAGGCTCGTTGGTCTAGGAGTATGATTCTCGCTTAGGGTGCGAGAGGTCCCGGGTTCAAATCCCGGACGAGCCCTTGTGTCGACATTGACAAGATTGTCTGAAAAATTTCATGTTGAATGGCTTTTTAAGCAACTGTTACGTTGTGTATTTTTTGCAGTTGTTAATTTGGCCTTGATGGCCTTTTAAGCGTAGACGGGTATTTTTAAAAACATAACACTGCTGTCCTCCGTTTTAGAGTCTCTTAAAAGTCTTGCACACACACGTAATTGTTTTCAATTTAACCGCATCCACACCAACCCGTTTAAATTCGCTTCTGAGTGCCGTCTGACATTAAAAACAACACAAAAATTACGTTTGTGCATTCATTGTCCTAAATAGTGACATTTAAAAACACAAAACGCCGGTTATGTATGTCCCCATGCAAACGCAAAGCCGAAGTTTTCCAAAATCTTCACTTTAGTCGGAGTTTTCCAAAACCACAGTTTTGAGTGACAAAAATCTGCTGGTTTTGGTGAATGACAGGCCAAAACGGATAAAATATATATTTGTTTTATCAGATACCCAGCTACGTAAAGACAAGGTCTAAGACTAATCTTCTGTCCAAGATTCAAAGAACGTTGCATGAAGTAAAGCAATTGTAATAAAACAAAGTGTTATCTTAAAAGAAATGACAGAACAATCTGCAAATGTTCTATCCCTTGACTGATCTAATGGTTTAATACTTGTTGATTAAAATAGCAATCATATGCAATATGTGGTGAAACTTTAAATCTTGTCATTTCTTCTAAGATGAAAGAAAGCGACAGATGAAAGTTAGCCAAGATTTTTGTGTTGTGTTGTTCCCTCAAAAACTTGCATGCATACAGTATGTTAATGGCTAAAGACATTAGACTCATTTTTTGTGATAATTGTCCAAGCGCTCTTTTTGTCTGCAGAAAAAAAAGGCAAGGTATGGCTCGTTGGTCTAGAACTATGATTCCCCCTTAGGATGTGAGAGATCCCGGACAAGCCCATGTTTAGACATCGACAAGATTGTCTAAAAAGGCAAATTTGCCAAGTTGATTTGCTCTCTAATTAACTATAACATTGTGGATTTTGTGCAGTTGTTACTTTATGCTTCTAGGCTTCATATTCTGTCCTAGATTAAAAGGATGTTGCATCAAGTAAGCAACCGTAGTAAAACCAAGAAATGACAGAACAATTAGTGTGGTGTTGTTTTTTCAAAAAGTTTGCGCTCTTTCTGTCTTCAGAAAAAGTACAAATAATGGCACGTTGGTCTAGGAATATGATTCTTGCTTAGGGTAAGAGAGGTCTGGGGTTCAAATTGCGGACGAGCCCTTGTTTAGACATTGACAAGTTTGTCTGATACAGGCAAATTTACCAAGTTGAATTGCTCTCTAAGCGGGCCCGGTTCTAGGCATGGGCAAGGGTGGGCAGTGCCCACCCAAACTGATGGCTTGCCCACCCAATCAAAAAGTCACAGAGAATGAGCAGCATCCTATTGGGTGTTTTTAAACACAAATAAATGTTGCGTTACATACATAGGCCTATAGCACTGTTTGGTCACGCCCCCTTGCCTTTTTGACATAAATACACAAGTTGTCAATTTTCCCAAACTCTGCTGCTCAAAAGCACACGTTAACTTCTGACTGCGGAACTCTGATTCCCTGGTTTTCCTCTTAGCGTTTAGGTAGCACATGCTCAAAAACGCTTCGACACACTGAAGCAATTGACACCATAACACTTTGGGCTCGTGTCCTTGATATTTTTATGAGAAAAAGCATCGTTTCTTCAAGCCTGTAATCAAGCCCACGCCCAGCGGCTCTGCGGCTTGCTCGGACACTAGTGGTGTGACAGACAGCCGTCAATCGGGCTGTAGCACCTCTACCTCCGCCGCCCCAGACACGGCTCGCGCCTCCGCCGCCCCAGACACGGCTTGCGCCTCCGCCGCCATAGACACGGCTGGCTCGGCGGGCCTCACGGAGGGTGTATTAGTCACACAAGCACAACAAACATCAGCTCCTCTGTCAATTGTCCACAAGTCCAACCTCAACAGGCCGTTCCACCCCCGGACTATGCCGGTACGGGTCTTTCCCTTACCGCCCCGACGCAGCCCGTGTTAGCTAGCTACCCAAAACGCGCATTTGGCGGTACATTTCGTTCGTTTAACCCGGCCTGGTACCGCACTAGACCCTGGCTGGAGTATTCTCTGGCTATGCTTCACAATAGAAAAAGAAATCTGGTGATTTTGGCCCACGAAAAGACCATCACAAATAAATTACACATGGATGAATTTGTGACAATCTTTGCAAAAAAAAGTAGGCGACTGATGCTGTAGTAGTTTTCCTGTTATCTTATATATGCATCAAAAACAATAAAAAGACAAAAAAACAAAAACAAAAAAAACCAATATACATACACACACACACACACACATACATATATAATTCAGCCTCAGAAAGATGCAAGTGCACCTTCTGTGATGGTCCCAAGCCCACAAATTGAAGAGGGTATATATGTGTTTTTTGTTCGCCCACCTTCAAATGTATTCTGCCCACCCAAATTTTGAGAGCTAGAACCGGGCCTGTCTCTAAGTAACTGTTATTTGTGGATTTTGTGCAGTCGCCACTTTGTGCTTCTATGCTTCATCTTCTGTCCTAGATTAAAAGAATGTTGCATCAAGTAAGCAATTGTAATAAAACCAAGAAATAACAGAACAATTTGCAAGTGTTACATTCCCTAACTGATATAATGGTTTAATAATTGTCAGTGATTAAATAGTCTGGGGACATGCTTGAGTCAAATGAACAGAAGCACTCACCTGATAGAGAGTAATAAACTGTGCCATTCTCTCCCTCATCTGGATCTTTAGCAGTCACTGTCCCAACTACGGTCCCAGATGGAAGACCTTCTGTCACCTACAATAAAGATGAGATGTTAAACAATGAACAGTGATAATAGAAAATGTTTGCAAAATGTGTGAGGAATTAGTTTAAGTGGTTCAAAATGAGATCTGGTACGATCAGTCTGAGTAAGCTGCATTAAAAGGTCAGTCCTCCAAAAAGCAGGACATTCAAGAAATTTTTCTGATGTAAATAATTAATAGTAGTTTTGAGTATCTAGAATACTTTCACTATAGCATGCTAACACAAGCTAACACATGCATGCCAAGGCTTTCCTAGCATGCTAACACAAGCATGCTCACACATGGTAGCATGCTAACACAATTAAACAGAAATCCACAAACTTAAATCAATGAATTTACATGTTTACAAAATGTTTGTAAAATGGATGCATTTATCAATTTGAATGAAAAAAAACATTTAATTCAAAATAATCCACTTCACTAAAGTATCTATGTTAAAAAAATAAATAATATCTACATGCTACTTTTTATTTGCAATGTTAGTTGTAATTCTTTCAGTAGAAAAAAATCTCAGACAAATAGAAGTCTTATTTTTGATTGTTTATACTTGATAAAACAAATTTGCTTAAATGGAAATTTGAACTACAATCAATTTTTATTCACTGTTTGTGCGGGGTGTGCCAAACCCTACCCTAGCTTAATTAGAGCGGGAGACAGGGTACTCCCTAAACAGGTCACCAGTCTGTCATGGGGCCACACACACACAACCATCCACACAATTTTATAGTAACCAATCAACCTAACATGCATGTTTTTGGAGAGTGGGAGTAAACCAGAGTACCTAGAGAAAGCCCACTCACACACGGCGAGAACATGCAAACTCCACACAGAAAGACCAGTGTTTCAAGCCTTGTCCCAAACGAGACTTGCTTGCTGCTAACCACTGTGTCATTGTGCCGCCCTTGTTTAGCGTTTTGTAAAATATAATTGTGGAGCAACTTTCTCATTTTCATTCTCATTGCTGTAGGAATGGATTGGAAAAAATATTTACTTATTCCTTGGGGAATTTTCAAATGACCTACTTGCGTGAATAATACCCTGACCATTTCCAAATGGGTAAAAGCCAAAATATCCAAATAGAGCCGAATCATTGACAGACAGAACATAAAGTCCATTTTAGGTAGTTGGTACCTTGTAACATAAATTTGGATCAATCTTTGTTAGGCAGATCTCTAACTATATTTACCTGAAGAAGCAACTCTCTATCAGGTCTGACATGTGAGAAAACAGGAGCGTTGTCATTTTCATCCAGCACAGTAATATGAGCGGTACCGGTGGCACTACGGGGGGGTGTGCCTCCATCTTGTACAACCACAACAAGTTGATAGCTGGACTGCTGCTCTTTATCTAGAGCAAGGCGGGTGCTGATCTCTCCTGATGCAAAAAAAAGTACAGATGTTTAATAATTTACAATAATTTACTTAGAAAGCAAAATAAAAAGGATCTTAAAGAAAACTGCTCTTGTTTGATGGGTAACTTAAAATTATAATGTGGAATTGGGACTTTTCTTCACCTGTTTGTGAGTTGATCTGAAAGTGTCTGTCTGCATGCAACAGCTTGAAGGTGAGACGAGCATTTAGTCCTGCATCTCTGTCTGTCGCAGACACCCTGCCAAAGCCTGTCCCTGCTAGCAAGTTCTCTCTGACAGCCAGGAACACCCTCTCCTGGCTCAGACGTGGGGAATTGTCATTCTCATCAGTTACAGTCACTCTGACAGCTGCACTGCCAGTTCTTTCTGCTCCTGCTGGACCTGACGTGGCAAGGACAGTCAGAAGGTACATATCTTTCACTTCTCTGTCCAGAGAGCTACGAACAAATAGCCAACCGCTGTCTGGCATGATGCCAAATCCAGCAGCATCCCCATCAGGCCTTAGGCGGTAGGAAATAGGGGAAGAAGAAGATGACGAGCTTCCACCATTACCAGAGGCTTCTCTGTTGAGGGCTCTAACTTGAAGGAAGCGAGTATTGAGAGCTGTGTTTTCTCGTAGTTCCACTTTGTAGGTGAGAGTGTCAAACTTTGGGCCTTGGGCATCTTGTGCTTGAATGTGAATCACGAGTGTGAAAGTAGAGCTAAGCTGAGGCACCCCACCATCTTTTGCAATCACCTGGAGATCATAGCGTGGAACAGTTTCATATGAGAGACTCCCAATCAGACGCACCTCCCCGCTGCCACGATCAACTCCAAAAGTTCTTTGGCCACTGCTGCCTGCAGCACCGGCAGAAACAAGGTCAAAGCTTAGCTGGCCGTTATGGCCGGAGTCTTTGTCTGTGGACTGAATAGAGTAGATAACAGTCCCCATTTTGGTGATCTCTGGCAAAAGTAAGGACTCCGACGAGGAAGGGAGGAAGGTTGGAGCATTGTCATTGACATCAAAAATAGTTATGCGCACCCGGCATGTTCCATAGGCTGGAGGAGAGCCGGAACGTGCCTGGATCTCCAACTCAAGGCTTGAACAGGTTTCATGATCAAGAGGAAGGGTGGTTCGAATGGTACCAGAGGTACTATCCACTGTGAAGTAGCCTTCAGGGTCTCCAGAAGAAATGGAGTATGAAATACCTTTAGATGTACCTGCAGACATGGAAGGATAAAGAAGCTTAGGAAAATAGACAGATATAGAAATGAAGCCCAGAAACAAGAAAAAAAGCAGGTATGCTTCTGATTTCATGAGCTGTGGACATGATTTTGTCAACTATGTGTTCAATTTTATCATCACCATGACATATTCAATCTTTAAGTGCAGGAAATTGTAACCCACTGTGTGTATTAAGTTTGTTGATTGTATGCATAATTCATATAAGCATTGGGCTGAATCTACTTAAAGTGGCTGTGATACGATTGCAAAATGTCAAACGGTCTTTGCATTCCCATTCAACTCCACATTGTAATTGTGTTTTTTAAAAAACCATAAATGAAAGTTTCCACGTTGAAAATAAATTTGCACTTTGAGCCTGCATATGTCATCAATCCCAAAATTGACCTAGAAACACAGCCATGTTGTGTGACATCATAGCCACATAGGAAGTCGCTGCAGTTTTAGTCTTTTGCAATGACGGACATAGAAATCTCCGAGGGAAGCTTGTCAGAAAATGAAGCCTTTTTGGATCTGTCATTATCTGACAGTCCTTTTGAATTTGAAATTTTGGACAATGAGGTCGCTGTTGATTCATATTTTCCATACAGATATGAACCATATACCTCAGAAGAAAACGACAAAGAGTCAAGTAGTAGTAGGTCCAACACTGAAGATGGTGATCACAGAGTTGGGATCCCAGTTGATATTCAGCATTTAAATAATGTTGAATGGTAAATGTTTTTAAGCATTGAGAACCTTGGGTATATAAGTACGTATAATACTTGTCTTGAAAAGGTCTATGGAGTTTCCTCTAGCGGTTATTATTGTCTGAATTTTAAAGAATTTATTTGCAAATTATGGTGGAAAATAAGTAATTGGTCAATAACAAAAGTTCATCTCAATACTTTGTTATGTACCCTTCGTGGGCAAGGACAGAGGTCAAACGTTTTCTCCTCTAGAGCCGTGATGTTTTGGGCCTGTCGCTGGGCAACACTGACTTTCAACTCCCTCCAAAGATTTTCTATAGGGTTGAGATCTGGAGACTGGCTAGGCCACTCCAGGACCTTGAAATGCTTCTTATGAAGCCACTCCTTCGTTACCCGGGCAGTGTGATTGGCATCATTGTCATGCTGAAAGACCCAGCCTCGTTTCATCTTCAATGCCCTTGCTGATGGAAGGAGGTTTTCACTCAAAATCTGATGATACGTGGCCCCATTCATTCTATCCTTTGCACGGATCAGTCGTCCTGGTCCGTTTGCTGAAAAACAGCCCCAAAGCATGATGTTTCCACTCCATGCGTAACAGTAAGTATGGTGTTCATTGGATGCAACTCAGCATTCTTTCTCCTCCAAACACCATGGGCTTTCGATTGAGGGATTGTTTGAAATGCGAATATTTATTAAGATATTTTTTTTGGGAGACTGATTGTACAAATATATTTATTTGCCGAAAATTAAATGATAGTTTTTGTTAAGTTGTGTGTTTGGTGTCATAGCCACTTTATGTTGGAAAAAAAATTACATCGTAACATTCCTGCTGATTTTCTTTTGAGACGAAAATAATAAAGGGTTTAAATAATAAAATTCAATAAAGTTCAAATTTGATATGATTTCTTTGTGCTATTTTGCGGTGGATAATTGCTTTCATATTTATTCAATCTCAACAGAGAACAGTAAAACCATAAGAAAAACTCAATGTTCTATTTCTATTCTGGTATGTTTAAAAAATTTTGAAATATGACCCACATAAAATTGACTGGCGTGTTTTTTTTTTTTAAACAACCAGGACCAGGACAGACAAACATGTGCCTCACACATAAAATATTTAACTGAGGTTCCAAGTGTTCTCACCTGTTTTTGTAGCAGCTCGAACCTTTCCCACTGCCGTCCCCCTGAGAACATCTTCCGACACTGTAAAAAAATACTGAGCCTGTTCAAACACTGGTGATGCCACAGAACCTCCCACCACGCTCACGTTGACCCTGGCGTTGACAGGTGCTGTCAGACCACCACCATCCTCGGCTGATATCACCATGGAGACGACCGTGTTGGCTTTGCCATGGAGAGAGCGAGACAAAGAAATGACACCTGCAAAAAGAGGTGACACCAAACAACCAATATTTCTGGCTCTTAAATTATTTTAACGTGCGTGTGTGACTGGTTGTCTGACTCTCTAGGTGACCTGACAACAGGTCACCCTACCCCGTCTTTCGCTTGCTACCTCACTTGCTACCTCGTGTGCTACTTCACTTGCTACCTTGCTTGTTACCTTGCTTGCTACCTTACTTTGCACCTCACTTGCTACCTCACTTTCTATGTCACTTGCTACTTCACCTGCTATCTCATTTGCTACCTTGCTTGCTACTTCGTGTGCTACCTCACTTGCTACCTTGCTTGCTACCTCGTGTGCTACCTCACTTGCTACCTTGCTTGCTACCTTACTTTCTACCTCACTTGCTCTCTCACTTGCTACCTCACTTGCTATCTTGTGTGCTACCATGCTTGCTATCCTATGTTCTACCTTACTTGTTACCTCACTTTCTGTCACTTGCTATTTCACCTGCTATCTCATTTGCTACCTCGCTTGTTACCTCACTTGCAACCCGGCTTGCTACCTCGTGTGCTACCTCACTTGCTACCTTGCTTGCTACCTTACTTTCTACCTCACTTGCTCTCTCACTTGCTACCTCACTTGCTATCTTGTGTGCTACCATGCTTGCTATCCTATGTTCTACCTCACTTGTTACTTCACTTTCTATGTCACTTGCCACTTCACCTGCTATCTCATTTGCTACCTTGCTTGCTACCTCACTTGCTACCTGGCTTATTACCTCGCTTGCTACATCACTTGCAAATGCTCTGTAATTCAGAATTGAAGTAAACATAAAAGAAAATTCATTTGAAATGTTGAAAATTTGACTTATAAATGTGGGAGAAGTTGGGAGAAGTTCCAGCAAATAAAACCAGAACTTCATCAACATTCCATGTAGTAGTTTTGTTTCATTTTTATGTTTCATGTGTGAATTGTTAATAGTACTGCATTTTGACTTTGTATATCATAAACACATGCATTTTTACACACACACACAGACACGTACCCGTGTCCTTGTTGAGGGTGAAGAAAGGAGAGCCCCCTCCGGCAACTGTGCGGTAGGCCACCCTGCCGTTTTCACCAGCATCAGGGTCATTGGCTGTAACCTTGACTACAGAAGTTCCCGGAGCACTGTGCGTACTCAGGCTGACGGTGTACTGAGCCGGATAGAAGGTGGGCCGGTTGTCATTAATATCCAAAACTGTGACTCTAACACGTGCTACTGCACTCAGGCCGCCCTGTTGGAAAGAAACAAAACAAAACAAACAACATTAAACTCCACGGTCCATTTTAATCTAAAATCCTCTTCATTCACAATTCTTCACAATACCATAATGTTAAAAGTCTCTAAAATACCAAAAAAGTAATGCCATAAATGTTGATCAGTGGATGACTCCGTGAGTGAGGCGACCGCCCTGTAAAATGAGGGTTGCCAGTTCAATCCCCCGCCAGGTGTTCATGCCGAGTTGTCCTTTAGCAAGACACCAAACCCCCAATTGCTCCTGATGGTGGTTTGCACCTTGCATGGCAGCATCCCCATCAGTTATGAATGTATGTAGGAATGGGTGAATGTGAGCTACAAAGGAAAGCACTTTGAGTGCCAACGCTATATCAGTAGAGTCCATTTAGCATTTAACAGTTATGTTCGAGGACTTTGATGTTATTAAATTGTGACCATGAATCTGTACTTGACTGAAAAGACAAGCCAGCTGTAATAAATGAAAAAAGCCTGTTTCTTCGGTCTTCTGTTGAGGATTATTTAAACGTGGAGGTAATCAACCATTACATGTATCTGTCAGCAAATGGAAAACTTTGCATTTATTAAACTGTATTGGCCAGCTTAGTTTTATGAAACCATTAAAAACAGGAACAGCAGAAACAAAAAAGAAAAAAAAATGCCAGCTGGACTGTGCTGGGAATCTGGGAATGTGTTGGAACTCAACTAAGGAGTGACTTTTAAAAAACAGCCTTGTTCGCTTTTGAAAGTACATTGACGAAGATTATCTACAAATAACCCTCACAATAAAACCTAGTCCTAATCCTAACTGTAGCCTTCTCACACATAAATACATGCATGTTTTATTCTCCACTGTTGTTCATCAGTCTGAAAGAAATCCCAGTCAGGGATTAAACGTTGTTTTGGAACAATCTGTGCAGTACAGAAAAATCTTTCCCGAAGTTGAAAAAAAAAACCCAAAAAAACCCAAATCTCTACAAAGAACATCAACTTCATATAAAATTTAACAGCCCCTCATTTTCTGCCTGTGTAGCTGTCTATGTGCATAAATTGCAAACTGAGTAAAGTGGTGTGAAGCATGTCGCATACCTGCGTGAGAATCAAAAAACTCAAAGCGGCGTCTTGTTAAACCGCAAGACGACATTTATTTTGAAAAAAAAAATACATGTATCGTCATATCTCTCAGCCCTTTCTCGGCCCTGTACTATCATAAACTAAAGAGAAATGAAGTCTTATTTATGAGAGTTATTTGTCCTTCTTTAGATCCCGTGATGTCCTCTGATGCCTTTTTCTTATTTCTTTTCCAACATTTTCTCTGGAACAATTCGCCGTCTTCTCAACAGCTCGTTTTGCTATAAAGGCTGCTTTAATCATATGTGCATCGGCCTTTACACATCTCTACTTAATAATAACAACTTTTGATCACAAGCTTTATTCAACTGGCAAGACATTCAGTCATAATAAATTCAAACAAAATAGCTTGAATACCTCACTTCTTACAGATCTTTGGATGCTTTAGTTCAATTTTAGGATCAGGCTCTAAAAGCCAAAAAAAAGTAAGCCCAAAGAAGTACAGGTAATTTTTAACCACGGTTGTGCAGCTTGCATGCACAATAAGTGTAAAAGTAACATAATTTTACAAGCAAATATGTTTCTTACTCCATCTGTTGCGGTAACAGTCAGGTCAAACTTGTCCATGCCCTCATCCCTGTCAAGGGCTGTGCTGGTGCAAATCTGGCCAGTATTTTTGTCAATGGTGAAGGCTGTTGGAAGTGTGCTTTCAGAGCTCGAAGTCAATGTGTAGACGACTGCACCAAAAGAACCACGGTCTTCATCAGTGGCTGACACCTGGAGATCGAAGAAAGAAAAAACGTTAAGACTTATCTGGTCCAATAGTTTTAAATGATCTGTGAGACATAAAGATTTCAAGAAGTACAAAACCATCACACCCAGCAGGTTAGACAATCTGAATGAAAGATACTCTACATATGTCACAGTTTTTATATATGAGCTGAGAGCCTTTTTGTTATCACAATAATAGTCCCATAATACAATCACCTCATACATCTGCTCTTATTCAAATATTACACACCATAGAATGACATGTTTTGATTTCCAGAATACTATAAAGTGGAACATCTGTGAGAGCAATTAATTTTTATAGATCTTAGATATATGGTGTCTAGAATATGATAAATCGACCTCGTAGTGTTTAAAATACTGTTAAATGCACGGGTGGTGACATGTAACCATAGAAACCAAGACAGTGACGTGAGAGAACAATAAAAACTACAAAGAAAAAAAGAACAAAGAGAGCAGAATATTAACATAGACTGTGTGTCAAAAGCAAGTGGTAAAGATGTTCAAAGATACAGTATCCTGAAGGGTTAAATAATAAAGGGAAAATCTTAACCTTAACTATATAGGTATGTCTATCTACATATCTATCTCTACAGGAACGCGGCCAACAACTGGATGGCCTGCCCTGCGGTACAAAGGTGGCTGCAAGAGGGATCTCAAGTCGTGCAACATGAACGCCGCAGATCTCGAGTCAGTCACCTCTGACCGCTACAGGTGGCGTGCAACTGTTAACATCAGTAAAGCAAGCTGAGGAAAACAGAGAGATCCAGCTATATAGATATACCATATTTTCATGACCATAAGGCGCACATAAAAGTCTCAAGTTTTCTTCAAAATTAGCGGTGCGCCCTATGTGATTTTTGATTTGCATACGTATTAGAGAACCATGAGGCGGACCGGTGAAGAAGACGCAGCCGAGATTCCACGGAAATAAGTCAAGGTGGCCAAAGTTGGGGGAAAGACTCCAGCAGCGATGGATGACCAGAGGACACCACAGTTTCAAGAAGGGTGGAAGGCAGCGCCGGGCGAGTTACGCCACAGTTTGCCAGTGGATTGTAGATACTTGGGCTACTATGTCTGCTGGCACTGTTGTCCGAGCTTTCGCAAAAGCAGGCATCATTTCCGAGGAGCCGCGCGGTACAGAAAGTGACTCTGACAGCGAGGAAAGTGAACCTGCTATGTTGGATTTAGTGCAGCTGTTAGATTCCGAAACAGAGGATGAGGACTTGGATGGATTTGATAGATGACTATATGACGACATTAACTAATATTTAAATAAAGCCAAACAAACTCAGTTTTGCTTCCGATCTTTTCTTAAATAGTCACACTTGTATATTTCTGTGTGTAGGCGCGTGCGTGTGTTTTGTTGTAAAGTGGACGGTGCAGAGAATATGTACATATAACCCATGCCCTATCATCGGGTGCGCCATCGGGTGCGCCTTATGTGTGTGTTCAATACAGAATTTGGATTGCGCCTTTTAATACGGTGCGCCTTTTGGTCGTAAAAATATGGTATATATATATATATATATATATATATATATATATATACGTATATTTACATCTCTCAATATATTTATATCTATATATATACACGTATCTGTATATATAGATATATGTATATGGATATATACACAGACACATTTTTGTGCCCTCCCTGGAATTTTAGTGCTGTTACCAGTGTAGCAGGTAGCCAACAGGTCCGTCACAGATTATCCAGGAAGCATAATGAAATTTGGGTTTTCACGAACAGCAAACTATAAAACTGAAATACTTAGTAGGACAAAATACATATTAATAGACTTCAACCATTAGCTATGCTTACAACTTCAAGAGTAAAATACGTACATTTCAAAAGAAAGATGTATACCTATAGTGTGACACCCTCTGTTGGCCATTTTGGTGTTTGTTTTTCAATTTTTTTAATTAAAATGAACACTGTTAGAACTGTTAGAAATTATTATTGTGTGACACCCTCTGGTTTGTTTTTCAGTTTCTTTGATTAGTCACAGCTGCTAGACTTTGGTGGCTGCTGATTGGAGGGCTGGTCTGATGAGGTCATCCACTTGCCACTTTAGTATTAAAGACCATGGCTCAGCTCAAGCTGCTTTGTTTCAACAGTATTATTACTTGGCAAGAACCGAGCATTGACCAGAGCAATGGTCGGTTTGTATTTTTGAAACCGCAGGGGATTTCGGTTCCCTGCTTGTAGTGATCTTGGAGTAGAAGGATGTTAGTTGTGCAGAGTATAAGTAGTCGAAGTTGGCGATCATGCACGTATATAAGTGCTTTCGCGACACTCAAAACTGAACTGAAAACTTTTTCAGTACTTCAGCAATAATCTTTGTGGTAATATTATCACTGATCCAACGAAAGGTTGCCTGTTATTTTCTGGAACCATTCAGTCCCTGTGCTCCTAAGTTCGTCTAGTCCTATCTTATTCATCTCCACTTCCATGTGGACACCTTTATTTATTTAATAAACTGTATTTTCGTGATCATTGACCTGCGTCTGGATCTTTGTTCTCCCCAGATCCATAACAATACCAGATATTAAAAACAGAACAAGTGATCAACATAAAGCAGTCGCTCAGCGTAAACGTTCATTTAGCAGCAACGGGCTGCTAGTTAACACAAACATCAGCACATTCTAAAAGACTAATACCAGTCACAAATGGATTGTTTCAAATTCAATAAATGAACGCTCACTACGGTTCTCATGGTCTTTTTTTAACCTCCTCCAACTTTGAAAGCGTTCATAATGAAATGAAAAGAATCATTGTGAAAATCTTATTTCAGTAATAATTTCATCACAAGTCTAAATTTTACATTTGGACTTGCCCTGGCCCTGAACTCCACAGAGGACAGGACCACCTTAACAGACATCCGGTTGCTAACAGCCCCCCCTTTCTTCCCAGTAACACATGTCTTCGCCATTACACATGCTTATTTGCTATGCACAAACACAAATACTACCACCATCACTCACAAATGTTGGTCCTAAAGGATATTAAACTAAGATTAGCAGAATGATTTTTTTTTTAAAGGTTTTAAACAGCTGTTTAGCCAAAGCAAGGTTCTTGTGGTTTTCAAAGAGGATCATGCCGGATCTCTTTCTTTGGTCAGTGTTTACTTCTGAGAATTTTAGATCATCACCGGGACTTGTTAGAGTACAGTGTTGAGACTAGCGCTATCTTTTGGGAGCTAGGCTCATGTCGAAGTGCTTGTTGTACTTTCCTGGCAGGCTGTGATGGATTAGCCACCTGTGGTGATGAGAAATGGATAACTTTGCGGAAACAGAAACACACATACCATTTCACATATGATGATGACCCCATCCTTTTCGCTTAATCTAATTATAGGAATTTTAACACCCGTGATCATCCACCTGGTCACAGTGTGACTTCATCGTCACCTTTACCTTCTATGTCCACCCGGGCTAAGTAAGAAGAAGACACATGACTGTGTTTGTGTAAAGAATGGGGTTACACAGACTACATGATTATACTTGGACGTATTTTTTGAAGCGAGACTGCGATGGGAAAACACTTGCATTAAGGCTGGGAACAAGAGAAAGAGCAGAAAATGAATTCTCCACACTCTCTAAAAGTTTAAAAACCCAAAGCACTATGAAGCACTATGCTCCAGATTGTTCATGCTGGCAAAATTTGCAAAACAAACACGGGGGAAAAAATTTTCCCCTTAGAAAAAAATTGTTCATGCACTTTTTTATGGAATCCATGGGAACCAAACGACAAAATATCAAGTTTAGGAATCTGTCCTGTATTCAGTATGTCAATTTGTCTGTCCATCTGAGAGCTAAAGCTGTAGGTCTCAGTGGGTTAAAGAATATTTTCCAGGCAGGGAGTTAACTTATTGTCATCTGTATTTAACACTTTTTTTTTTTTCTAATCCGGCTGAGCCATTTGCTAAGGAGAAAAAACCCCACCACCTGTCTAAAATAGAAACAATCTTCCATATTCTTCTGTGCATGAAATCTCATCATGGTCCTCTCCAGAATAATCCTGCCTGACCAGGTAAATAGCTACAAAGATCGAAGAAACAGTTTACATACTTCACTCTGTCCAAAACTTCTCTTCTTGTTGAGCGCACAGTTTGTTTTCTACTTGTCTCCATAGTTCCGAACCCCTTATCCTTAACGAGGTCACAGGGATGTGAGGTGCCGGGGTCTATGCTAGCTGATTTAAGGCGAGAGGCAGGACACACCCCGAACAGGTCGCCAGTCTACCGCGGGGCCACGCGTACAAACACATCCAAACCCGCTCATTCGTAGGGCCAATTTTATAGCAGCCAAGCAACCTCAGATGCATGTTTTTGGACAGTGGGAGGACACTGGAGAACTTAGAGGAAACCCTCGGGGAGAACATGCAAACGCCACACAGAAAAGTCAGCGTTCCAAGCCTTGTCTCACTCGGGACTCGTACGCATTGCACCACAGTGCCACCCTGAATTTGGACAACAATGTGAAGCAAACTAGATAGCGTTGTAGTGAGTTCTTTTAACGCATCGTCTATAAAAGTCTTCCACATGTGATGCTGAAAAGAAATGTATCCCCTTTTAGTCCAGTTGGGAGGAGCCGGATCTCGATGCCAAAAACTGGTAGTTGACAAATTTTTTGGTAAAGCACAGTAATTGAGATTGTGGATGTTGATTTGTGTGTTCCTGGAGTAACAGTAAAGCTAGAGCTGTTTAAACCGTGGCTGACATTTGGAAAATGGCCTGCAGTTTTGCAATATACACACAATTTAAAGTTAATGGACTAGATCTTATGAAAACATGAACAGGATTTCTTCCTTTGGGAGCTCTGAGATAACCCCTGATGTCGGAAAATGCATGTTTTTAGAAAAAACATTTGCCAAACAAGCCAGAGAACACAGCGATGACAGTAAGACTACAAAAAATAAAGCTCTTATTTTCGGGTACGTTGGCCTGGTTTTGATTTTTGGGATCAAAACAGCTCTAGTTCAAAGGTCTAAAAGAGTGTATCAGACCGCCACAACAGTGACTACTTTCTATAAGTAAAAAAAAAAAAAAGACTAACCCTTCTTCTTCTTCTTTCGGCATTTCCCTTCAGGGGCGCCACTGCAAGTCAGTTTCTTCCATCTAACCCTATCTGCTGTATCATCTTCGGTCACACCAACTACAGTATCTTCATGTCTTCCTTCACTGTATCCATAAACCTCCTCTTTGGCCTTCCTCAAGTCCTCTTTCCTGGTGGTTCCAAATCCAGCATCCTTCTTCCTATGTACTCTCTCTCTCCTTGGCACATGTCCAAACCATCTCAGTCGTGCCTCTCGAACTTTATCCCCAAAATCTCTAACATGTGCTGTTCCCCTGATGTCCTCATTTCTGATCCTGTCCATCCTGGTCACTCCGAGAGAGATCCTCAGCATCTTCATCTCTGCTACCTCCATCTCTGCTTCCTGTCTTTTCTTCAGTGCTACTGTCGCTAGATCAAACAGCATGGCCGGTCTCACCACGGTTTTGTACATTTTCCCTTTCATTCCAGCTGAAACTCTTCTGTCGCACATCATATCTGATACTTTCCTCCACCCGTTCCAGCCTGCCTTAACATGCTTCTTCACCTCTTTTCCACACTCTCTATTGGTAAAAAAAAAAAGGCTAACCATATACTGAGCAAATCGGTTTGACTTGTAAAAGGAAAAAATTGGAGTGTCAAAAATAATATATGACAAATTAGCTTTGCTGCCTTTTTTTCGATATAACTATCAGCACATTTAACCAAAAAATAAATCATAGTTGGCTTTCATTGTGCTGCTTCAGTTCCTTTTCTTCCATGATTATTAAATGAAAAGTAGATAAACAGTCACTTTCAACCCAACTCCAATCCGTCTGTGGTTAAGTGATGAACTATGTGAAGTATTACAAACAGCGTATGATTCACACAGTCAGCCCGGGGAAGGCTATGGACAAACAGTTGAGTATTAAAGCCAGGAATTAGGCCTGGAACGCTTAAATCCTTGCCTGTGTTAGAAGACAAGTGATCACTCACTGGATCGTTGGCAAAGAGTCAAGTCTAATCAATTGTTTGTCTCGTAATTCTCCATCATTTCGCCCTAAACTCCAGTTTTTTCTTATGCACTCACTCTAGCATTCTTTTGGGTTTTTTTTTTTACACACTTTATTGATTCCTCATGGGGAAATCTCAGCAGGCAGCCATGACAGCACCAGAGGTGGGAGTAATCAGATATCTTCTCCAGGGACACTTCTGCATGAGCTTGTGGTGGGGATTTAACCTGCAACTCTCTGGTCCAAAGACGGTCAGTCCATTGTATAGGGTATATGTATTCCAAAGGGATGACTTGGATTAAAACCCCACATCTTAACACACATCTTCCTGACTATCAGTCGGTGATGTTTCATGATACGAGTTGCAGTGCTATCCAAGACGAAATGTGAAACAGATAAACAGGTAGGTTTTGAACCAAACAGTCGGTCAAAATTTTCTCCTTTGTTCTGGCTTGATTTAATTGGCCCACAAAAGTATATTACATCAGCGTTTTGTGTTTTGGGCTTTTATTTCTTTTTACTTCAATGTTTGATTGTTTTTGTCCCCCACCTCCTTCTCTTTTTTCCATTTCCATGCTGTCCTTCTCACTTTCATTATGGTTTTGGTTTGATTTCTGTTGCCATATTTTATCACTGCTCTTTTTTTCCACTCCACTGTTCTCATCTTCTCCAGATGTGGGGCCTGGTCCAAGGAGATCCTGCTGTTCTCTGCAGTTTGTCTCTGTAAAACATTGGTTAATGTCAGAGGAAGACTACGAGCAGCTTCTCTGACACAGCTGCAGCTCCACTGCTGCTCAGGACTTTTATGGTTTCTCATGAAAGCTAGGCAGAGAGTTTCTACAGGCTTTTATCATAAAACCAGCAAAACAGAAAGTCGTTCCAATCTGATCTACCTTTTCTTTCTAACTGGTGCCAGGCTTGAATTATTTAAAAGACCAAAATCTACAGGAAGCCCACTGGAAATCCAAAAGTTGTCCAACTATAATTAAAATATGCTTCCGATTTGTTACAAGTTCACTTATTTATTGAGTTTGACCAACGTTTATAGTTAATTATAAAGAAAATTCTCCATTACAGTTTGAATGGTATAAATCAGGTGTATCGTCTTGCTTCACTCGTCCAAACGTTAAAAAAAAACCCCACTCATACCGCAAAAAGTACAAAGCAGTTTCGTTAGAATGTATTTGTCCACAGAGCCTGACCAGTTGAAACATTTGTGATGGAAGTGTAGAGTGATACATTCAGATAATGAATGTGTAGATGGATACACTCTCATTACGACATCAAAAATAGTTATCATTTGATGATTATATCTTGGCCGTGCAAACAAGAAAAACTCAACGAAGAAAAAGGGGAATAAAGCTGTTTTAAAACATGTTCATTGATTGATTTTAGTGTGTATTCACAAATTTTTTTTTTGGTCATGATCCTCCACCCTTCTTGTTCTTTTTTCCCTTTTGTTTCCACACTTTGCCCTAAATTTCACACCTGATCCCAATAGCGTGTCCCTAAATACACCTGTGTCTCAACTTCCCCCTTTTCTTTTAAGCCCTGCTACCCTTCATGCCTTTCTCAGGTCATCTGCTTTTCTGGGGCTTCATTAATCAAGCGTGTCGACCCCCAAAATCTGTGCGTGCGCCGACTTACACCAAGTCAAATGAATTATGATAACCACAACTTTAAAAAATAGTTTTTTTAAAAGATAAATTTCCAAATATGGATGCACTGCAGTTGGTACCAGGCTTGACGCAGTGGTCTTTCCGTGTGAAGTTTTCATAATCTTCACCTGTAAGAATAGCTTTTCTACAGAATTTCCAGATTCCTTCTTCTTCTTCTCCTTTTGGCATTTCCCTTCAGGGGTCGTCACAGCAAGTCAGTTTCTTCCATCTAACCCTATCTGCTGCATCCTCTTCGGTCACACCAACTATCTTCATGTCTTCCTTCACTGTATCCATGAACCTCCTCTTTGGTCTTCCTCTAGTCCTCTTTCCTGGTGGTTCCAAACCCAGCAATCCTTCTTCCTATGTACTCTCTCTTCTCTGTACATGTCCAAACTATCTCAGTCTGGCCTCTCAGACTTTATCTCCAAAACCTCTAACATGTGCTGTTCCCCTGATGTACTTATTTCTAATCCTGTAACATCCTGGTCAATGCCAGAGAGATCCTCAGCATCTTCATCTCTGCTACCTCAATCTACCTCCATATTCTGTGCCACATCCTGGAAAGAAAGCACGGGATTGCTTACTGACCAGGATAGGCTCTGGCGGCCCAGCGCTCTCCCACTCAGTGGTTTTAGAAAATGTACAGATCCAAACAGATCCAAATAAAGGCAAAAACTCTTTGGAATGACTCAATAATCATGTCATTTAATGCAATCAAAATATTTTTAAACATCTTTACGTTGATTGAGAACACTGTTCCCACAATTCTTACTGGTGTTGTCAAAAAAAATTTCCATTCTCTTATGTTTTCCTTCAACGCTGGATTCCCTTCAAATCAAGAGTAAAATCTTAAATCCCTTTTATCAGATGCAAAGCCTTCAATGGCCAAGCTCTATCCACCTTAAAGATCTTGAAATGTTGCCTCACATGTGGGTGCCAAGATTTTGTTGAGCTGTCAGGCTCTGGTGGAGCCAGTTCTCACACTGGGCATGGGATGAAACTTACTTTTTGGAGAAGTTGAAAACCTTTGACAGAGGATCTGACAAACCCTGTTAGAGGTACTAAATCCTCCAATTGAATGTGCTTTCTGTTTCATATTTCATTAGTTTTGTTGCCTTTAAGGTCTTAAGAGATGTTTTTCTTTCTTTTATGAGCTTGTTTAGATGTTTATGAGATTTTAAAAATGGAGGAATCTTTCATTTTTTTTCTTACATGAATGATTATGACCATATATGAGAACAAAATGATTCTGGACCATGAGAAGAAAATCCTTCCATGTTGGGTCAGTGGATGTTGACAAGGTATTTACAACAAACTGGAGGAGCGGTTGGAGTTTGGAGCGCCTCGGTGTCAGATAGAGTGAAAGAATTCATTTACCTTTGTTGCTCTTTTTCCACTGACACATTCCTTTGTTCCCCAGTGAGCAGCATTCCTTATCCTAGCCACTCTCAAGTCTCCAAATATATTTCTTCTGCTCTTGCCAATAAGTTGAAGCACTACGGGTACAATTAAGATATATAGAACGAGAGCTGGGAAGGTGGGTGATGGAACGAACAGAGAGGAAATAGTTTGGCAAAGGAACAAAAGACCAGTCTAATGATAACACGAGACCTTGAGATGGGAAAGAAGAGGACTGTGGCCTCATCCCACAGCTCCTTCAATCTCCATTCCTCCCCTGACCTCCCCTCTTCTTTTATAGCCCCTTGCCTATTTTCTGTGGTCTCTCTTGCTCATTCTTTCAGCAACCTATTACGGCAAGTGCTTGTTGTCTTTCATGTGGAGTTCACGGCTGGGAATGATTACGCGTATCAAACCACAAAAAGGAAGGGAGGGCGGCGGGAGGGGGAGAACAAGAGATGGATTTCTATATTTGGAAGAAACAAGGCTAATATCATCAATGAACATAATGAAGGATGATGGTCACCAAAAAGTCGGCGTCCCTCTTTTTCTGCCGCAGACTTGGACTTTAAATGTGCTTGAATACACACGCAACGTTTGTTGATGAAGCGAAGCTAAAAAGTAAACTAAACAGCAGAGTTCCAGCGTTAGCCTGTGGTGTTTTTTATTAGGACATATGGTGTGTGTTAGGAAGTTTATCTTTGGACTGAATCTCGTGTTTAAGGACACACGGCATGATTTACCTACGCTGCTTTAACAGCATGCTGTTCTTCAATACTCTTACTCAAAGCTCATCAACAAATACCTTCAAAAGTACACATAAAAACATGTTTATATATGTTTATATTTTAAGCGGATGTTGTGCTGTTCACAAATAGTCATTTTGGGGTGGGGGGAAGCTAATCCAGTGCAGTTTTTATTCTGTTTATTTCATGTTGTTCTGAAGTCAACTTCAAAAACTATGATGCCTTTAAGAAGTAAAGTTGGAGATAAAATCTATCATCAAACAGTTTAAAGGTTGCACTGCCATGACTGAACAGAAACTTTATGGGTTCTGAGAAGCATTTACCGAAAACAAAGACGTGAGATTGGGATTTCTACCATTTGGGAATCTGCAACCCATGACCTCCTGAGCTAAAATCCCCAATTGTCTCAGTCATTGGCAGCTAGGTTTTCAGATACATTTGACATTTGTCCACTATGCAGTGCTTCCGACCTTCAGCACAATAACTTAGTTATTTTAAACCCATAACGAAAAAGTTTGATGCCTCGATTTGTCATTTATTTTCCACACACTTATAAAAACTGTTGTGATCCCATCGCCTGCCGCCGGAGGGGGCCTTGGATGGTCCTAATCACACTGATTGGGGGACACCTGTGGATAATTCCTGATTCCCCACACCTGTGCTCCCTGCCATCTATTTAAGGGGAATTGCCCCAGACTTCCCGGTCGGGTCTTACCATCCCATCCAGCCAGGTCACCCTGGTTGCCTGACCATGTTTTGAGCTTTATTATTTGGACTTTTGAACCATTGAGTTAATCCTGTGCTTCTTGATTTACAAACTTTCCTGAATTAAGTTAATAAACCTTGTTTGATGTCTTGCATTTGGGTGCTCCTCCTTCCACATCACAACAATAAACAAGAAAACTCCGACTTCTTAAAAGGGAAGGAAGGACATAAAAAGCAGCTCCGATGGACAGAAATGTATAATGGCACAATGAGGGATTTCATCACTTAACTGCTCTCTGTGGAGTGATAAGGGACACAGGAGATTTAAATGGTAACGAGCCTCCAAAACCAAGGAATATGTCTAGTCATATGTGTCGTATCTTCCGTCTTCACTTTTAAGCCTTTTTTATAGTGATTTTTTTAGTCCTGATTAAGAACAGAACAAACAAAGGAAAACGAAAGAAAAAAACAAGTTTTTTTCTTTTTTTTTTTTTTTTACCTTATTGTGAAATATTTATAGCCGTTTAGAAAACGTTCTTCTCATTTGTCACTAAAACTTCATTTAGACAAAAACACTGACAAATGATGCAGCTGTTTGAAACAAATTCTTCTTCATCTCCTTTCTACATTTTCTTTCTCGCCACAGCAAGTCAGTTTCTTCCATCTAACCATATCTGCTGCATCTTCTTCGGTCACACCAACTATCTGCATGTCTTCTTTCACTGTATCCATGAACCTCCTCTTTGGTCTTCCTCTAGGCCTCTTTCCTGGTGGTTTCAACCCTAGCATCCTTCTGCCAATGTACTCTCTCTCCTCTGCACATGTCCAAACCATCTCAGTCCGGCCTCTCTGACTTCATTTAGTTTTTGTGTTCTAAAAATGAACGTTTCAAAATTTATAAGCATTTTATCTCCTCTAACCTACTACGCCCCGCAGCAGCTTTCCTGGGTTGTTTCACGCCATTCGAAAATCAGCCTATGGGGCAGTTCTATTTATAATTGGCCTAAATAAATACAAATGTCTCATTATAGAAAATGGCCAAATAGAAAATTAACCAAAGTCTCAATCGAAGAAGGCCTAAAGCCTCCGCACTCCGTGACCTATACGCACGAATGGTCTAAAGCGCGCGTCAACCATCAATCGCACCTTATACATCACTGAATAAAATATGCCATGTTTTGTAGATACTGTAAGTCTTGAAAGTTCAGGTTAACATATTGGAAGATAGCCTATTGCCAATTTATAACGAGGACATTTTTGAAGCAGCAGCGTAAAATGCAGAAAAAAAGTAGGCTATTGATGAATTAGACCATCTTACTTTGGTGTTTGCATTTTTATTTTAGGTTTCAAAAATATTTAACATTTTATCACCATTATTACTTTAAAAACTGAGTGGTGTAAAAGTTTATTTATGCTACATCGCAGCACAAAACATGAATAATCACAAAAACGTCACATTGACGGTCATGACGCTTGCGGGTAGAGTTACAACGCGGCAGTCCCAGTGTTATAATACTAGCATATGCAGACTCTCAATGCAAAAAGATGATGTGAAGCAAAAGAGAAAAAAAAACACTTGAATATGAAAAATACAGTGTATAAAAAGTAAAATTTTTGGTGCCCAGGTTTGATGCTTGATTTACAGTAAGAGGTCTGCAATTTACAGTGAGCAGTGATTATCACTTCTTCTCCCTCAGTCATAATTTTGTTTCGAAAACGAAGAAAAACAACAATTACTAAGACAGGCAGCACAATGGTGGGCTGGAGTCGGACCTCAGACAGAGGACGGCTGTCTGATCTGCTGGTCTTTTGGATGACTGACAGATTGAAAGATGAAGAATGATTGGCCTACGGTTACCTCGGGAACAACAGTGCAACTTCAATTCTTATAAGTAGTAAAACAAAAATAATGTACGGTACATTTTGTGTGCATTTGAATCAGATGTGTACTGGGTCTTGGGCAATTTCGGGTGATGCATTTGGTCTAAATATTATAAATTCACATAAAATACCGACTTTTAGCTTTGTTTGCTTTTTGTTTTTGTTTTTTTTTTTTTGTTTTGTTTTGTTTTTCTGATTTTGGACTTTATGCGCGAGTTAAAAGATCAATTACTGATTGCATTTTTATTATTTTTTAAAGCACCTTTAAGCTTTCAAAAAGTTGAGCGAGTCAGTCTAGTGCTTTAAAAAAAAAAACATCGACGTGTTCACACAGGAGAGAAACCATACAGATGTAATGGTCTATAATGGATATTCAATACCATTATGGACCACTTTTACAAAATGACCAGGCCCTCATCTCCAACCCAATTACAGCCGGGCTCCCCTGTTCCCACTTTAAGGGAACAGGAAAATGTCCTTAATGTGCATCCAGGCCTTTTTGTGTCCACCTCCTGTAGGTGGACACAAAGAAGTCCCAGGGCCTATTCCGGCTTATTTCAGGCGAGGGGCAAGGTACATCCCAAACAGGTCACCAGTCTGTCATGGGGCCGTCCACACACACACACACACACACACACACACACACACACACACACACACACACACACACACACACACACACACACACACACACACACACACTCAATCCTCAATCAACCTAACACGCATGTTTTTGGCGGGAGGGAGGGAGGGAGGGAGGGCTTCCCGTCTGAGGCTGTTGCCACTGCAACCCAGCCCTGGATAAGTGGAAGACGACAGAACAGAACAGGAGGAAACTGCAGCACCCGGAGAAGACCCATGAATACACAAGGAGATCATGTAAACTCCACACAGAAAGACCAGTATTTCAGGCCTTGCTCTCACTCCAGGTCTCAATCCCCAATCTTCTTGTTGTGAGGCCACTGTGCTAACCACTGGACCACCGTCCAGCCACATTCAAATAGTAAAAAGTTATATTGTTTTCTTTAAAAAAGTCTTAAAACTTCTTCTCTGTATTCTCTAATTTTGTAAAAAAAATACACATGGATTTAAATGGAGTGTAAAGATTAGAATTTGCCGTCCATTTTCAAAAACTTGCGCCACTTGTTGCTAAGTAACGGCAGCATGTTAGAAAGAAACTCAGTTTTTTGGCTTGAAATCCTGTTTCTTAATAAAATATCATTTTCACCATCATTTCTGACTAATGAGACTCAGATGTTAGACAGTTATTAAATCCATGGGTCAATGACAAACATGTTGCCCCTTTACTGATACTTTTGAAGACTGTTCGGAAATAGAAACATATGTGTTTGTAATATGGTCCAAAATAAAGTTCCTCAGTAATTGCACAACTTTTCCCCCCAAAACAAGAATACCATCTTTGATCCTTTGTTGATCTTCATCAATTTAGTTATTCTATATTCATGTGGTTGTCATCGCAAAACTGAGCAATATGGTGAGGAAAACATTAAAAATATATATCTTCTACACAAAACATCTGATATCTGCTTTAAACATCTGACAAAAGTTCTGTCCTCAATTGTAGAAAAGGCTTCAGAGTTGTTTTCTGACAATCGAGACACTTTGACTTCCATCTGGAAATCATTTTCTGTCTACTAGAAAGGACCTGAAACTGGTTTTATATACACTAACCTGAGTTTGTCCAACCCCCGAAGGAGGAGCTAACCCCAACAAACCTGTAAACAACTGGTTTTCGAAAGGTTATGTAACTTGGACTCCTGGAACAATGAGGGATTACATGGACTTCTGTCTTCGATGAGAATTTTTAAGGAGAGATACTGAGGGAAGAACTGGTGAGCGATCAAATTAATGTCTTTTTTAAACATGTCTTCGCTGGGACGGTTTGTGCCGGGGCTAGCAGGACCTGGTGCCTGAAGATTGCCTGGACATCCAAATCGACCATATCTCCTGAACGCCTTTTTTAACATTTCAAATCAGCTAGAGGGTGCCGTGGTGGTTAGCGCAGTGGCCTCACAGCAAGAAAGTCAGGGTTTGAGTCCCGCCCAGTCCCGCCCAGGTGGGACGAGACTTGGAACACTGGCCTTTCTGTGTGGAGTTTTCATGTTCTCCCAGTGTATGCATGGGTCTTCTCTGGGTACTCCAGTTTCCTCCCACCCTCTAGAAACATGCATGTTAGGTTGATTGGCTACCATGAAATTGCCCCAAGGAAGTCAATAGTCTGTACCCTGCCACTTGCCTCAAAACAGCTATGAGAGGCTCCCAAACCCCTGCGACCCCGTTTGGGATGCACGGTTCAGAAAACGAAACTAAATCAACTCGAAAAAGCTTTCTTCTAAGAATGAATGGGGTGTATGAACGTTCACTGTTATTGTAAGACGGAATCAACAGGTATCATTCAGCGAGAACTACTTTTCCATATTCATTGTGTCTTTAAAAAAACTTTTTTTTTTTTGCCACCGAGGCTATCCGTGCTTTTGTAAAAGTTTTTGGAACGCAATATTCCCCAACCACTGAAAGCTGCCCAAAACTACTCGGTACTAACTACACATAAAATTAGGTTTTCAGGGTGTTGCGACCAAAGGTCAATGTCACCAAAGTCAAGTTCAGAAATCTATAGGGCAGGAGGAAACATGTTGTTCCAAGTCTTGGGATCGACTTCTTGAATTTCTTTAATGTACTGCGACTTGAAAATGACTTTAGTTGAGAAATAAAACTTTGTGAGGAATAAATAATGTGGGAAAGTTGAATAAATAAATACGTAAATATATATGTATACATATGTCGCAGTTCAGAATCAGAATCAGAATGCTTTTATTGCCATGTCAATGAGAATATCAGAGACTAGGAACTTGCTTTGATACAGGTGTGCAATAATATAAGATAAAAATAATAAAAAATAAAATAAATAAAAATAAAAATTCAATTCAAATTTCAATTTGAGACTTTGGTCGTCAACTGAAATAGGATGGTGAGTGTTTGAGGTGGAGGTCCTGGTCCAAACAGAAAAGTTAATTTATATTAAGTCTTTGTATTGTGAACAACGAGATACAGAAAAAACAGTGATCAGGACACATGTTTATCAAAAACATGTAAAAGAAGTCATTTAGTAAACACCAAAAAACCTTGAGGATCCTAGTATGGGGCACTGGGTTATTGACAGCAAATTCTACTAATTTTAATAGAATTTTTAAAATCAAATTAGATTTTGAAAGGTTTGCGGAATGGAACCTTGGACTCTTTGTCTTGTTTATAAAGTAGTTTCCGAGCTGCTGCAATGCGGGACGTACCCTGTCCTTGTGCACTAGAATACCACTGTTCGAGCGCGTCCTTGGCAGACAAACTTTAATTGTAATAGCTTTTGGTAGGTGGAAGGCAATTTGATAAAACTTGATGGCAGGCAAGATCCAAATTTGCATTTGTTAAGTAGTAATTAATTTGTTACACATAGAGTATTTATATATTAATGCCTTAAAAGTGGTATCAAAAATATTTATATACTTTTTTTGCATTTTTTTTTTTAAATCTGCTTCCACTAGATAAATAAAGACACAGATAATTTATGAATCCAATAGGAGGAGGGACTTGTTGGATTTAGACTCAAAGTAAATTAGTAAATACAGAATCTAAAGGGAATTTAGGGGGAAAACCTCAGGCAACCATTTACGGTATGGTGAATAAAAACTATTGCCCCACATCCTGTTAATAGCTCTAACTTCCTGGTTTCTGTAACAACTATTTCTATTGGTTTAAGACAAAAAAACTCAGAAAAAGACGGAAAAGATAAAGTTAAGTCATAACACTTTACCAGAATTCACAATGAGTTCACCTTCACCATTGGAAGATTGTTTTTTTGTTTTGTTTTGTCCTCTGAACTGCTTATCCCTAATGGGATATGCCAGCTGATTGAAGGCGAGAAACCGACAACCGACAAGAGACAACCATCCACACACTCATTCATAGGGGCAATTTATAGTGACCAATCAACCTAACACACGTTTTTGGAGAGTGGGAGGAAACCAGAGTACCCGAAGGAAACCCACACAAACACAGGGAGAACTTACAAACTCCACAGAGAAAACCCAATGTTCCAAGCCTCGTCCCACTCAGAACTCCAACTTACTTGCTTTGAGCCTGGTTTCAGTTTTTAAAAGAAATACTTAGTTAAAAATTGTTTGGTGCAAATTGAACAAAACGAAAAACTAAAATTGAAAACCGCCTTGTTGCATTTAGTTAGAAACGACCGCTGACCACTTTGAAAACCAGGATTAAAAAAATGACTTTCTAAACAAAAACATTTGTCATCTCCTCAAAAGAGCTGTTGTTTTCCCGACCTGTGGTCTGGCTGCTGTTGTATGGTGTGAAATGGCAGTCTTTTACTGGAAGACTTATTCCAATGTTAATCTAGTACCGACTCTTCTCGGGATTACATTAAATCAAGTAAACGTGAATCACACGACATCTACTGACATTTTTATTTCAAACTAAATCACAAGTTGCATAAAGTAAATCTCTCAAACTAAACCTCTGTCCGGGAAGAAGCCAGCTTTAGGACTGCTTGATTTTCTTTATCTAAACATTTATCTTTTAATGTCATTTTATTTCTCATTATCTAAACCAACGTGCAGCTATGTGGGCGGTTGATGTTAAAAAGCTTAAGTGTGTTTATGATTAGAAGTAGGTTGGGTTTTATTGGGGACGGGTTAAACCACAAAAACACCACACAGAAACAGACACTTCCAATTTGATGATATTAGCTTCGGGGAAGAGGATCATTAAAAAGCATGCTCCCCACATCCTCACATGTGGGGAGCACGTGTGTCTGTCCATGATCAAATTAATGTGAGTTTTAAAGGTCAAAGGTGACTCAAACTTCCAGCTGGGCCTTTCTATCCCTGGGGCCCAGAGAACGGCCTCTGTGTGTGTGTTTTTATAAGTGGGCGTAACAGGTCATCAATGCGGGGGCCTGCTTGTGTCAGTAGCACAATGTAAGACCACCTGTTATCTTTATACAACTGCAAACTGAATGATAGTAAAGAATCCATATGTTTATTCAGCTTTTTTAAATATATTATCTTTTTTCTTAGACACACCATTAAGCAATATTGTACTAATTAGGGTTGTAATGGTACACAAAAATCACGGTTTGATTACAAACCTCAGTTTTGAGGTCACGGTTTAGTTAAAATTCCAGTACTCTGTTGGAACAAAATGCAAAACCATTTGCCCATTGTTGATTTGCGTGTTTATTAAACCAACTATGTGATTTAAAATGATACGACCAAGAAAACCAAATAAACGCAGAGCAGAGTACTTATTACCAAGTGACAGACAAATTTTGCTTGGCAATAATCGAAATTAAATATTCTCGAATAAGCAACAAAAGTTAAAAAAAAAAAATACCTGTAAAAATCTTTTGGGGCAGGCCCCGGACCCGCTGGGGAGACTATGTCTCACAGCTGGCCGGGGAACGACTTGGGATCCTTCCGGGTGAGCTAGGGGATGCAGCCGGAGAGAGGCCTGGGCTACCTGTTTGAGGCTGTTGCCCCCGCGACCCGACCCCGGAACAAGCGGAAGATGACGGAACGGAACAAAAAACTTGTTAAAACACTAAGCAATCAGAATTAGTGGGGACAGGCTGCTTGAATGCCGACCAGCTGGCATTTGAACATGTTTTGTTCTTGTTGTGCAGCCTGTTATATTTCGGAGTGTCTATTCATACCGCTGGGCACCACCCATATTTTGGCATCCCTCCCCTGTACTTCATTGCATCACAGCGGCAGCCACAATGGCGCCAATGGTGGAACAACCAGGGGGTCAGGTGTCTGCTCTAGGGACACCTAGCCATGGGCCCAGTGGGAATGGAAATGGCCCATTGGGTTATCCTCATAACTGCTAAAAACGTCCTACTTAAATTGCTGTTTGGTAGTTGTTGCTGTCACAGAGGGTTTATCACTTTTGAAAAATGTTATTACAGCTAACCTCATCTGTTACCCTAACCTCCCAGGTGAGATCGTCCCAGCTCTCAGGCTCCAGATGACTTTAAGTTCAGTTGAAAAGAAATAAGTTAATTTTTTTTGCAAAATACATTCGCACAAGATTCTAATCCCACTTGCGATGGGAGTTACGAGCAGTGGCAGATTGTAAATACACAAGACTTGCGTGGAATCCTTCATGCACTGCCCTGAACTGAACTGCAAGTTCCATACCCAAATGGTTTGCTACGAATATATGTACCATTACATTCCTATTACTAATAGAAGTTACTGTTGTCTGAAACCCTCTGGTTTGTTTTTCAGTTTCTTTGAATAGTCTCAGTTGCTGGACTGTGGTGGCTGCTGATTAGAGGACTGGCCTGATGAGGTTCACTTGCATCCACTTACCCCTTCATTATTGAAGACCAAGGCTCACCTCAACACTAGGGGTGTGCGATACTGCAAGCTTTGGTATCGATCCGATACCAAGTAAACGCCAGACCGATATCGCTGATACCAATATTTTATTTTTTTAAATGACTATTTTTGCATCAAGGGTTAGGGTCATATATACGTATGGTATGACCAGGTATACTGTATGTATAAACACAGGTTGGTAGGTAGATCGATAGAGGTGCCCAGTTGCACGCAAACAAATGTTAACTAATGTTGAAGATGATTATGTTGTACTTTTACAATTAGTATCTACCTGGGTGTTCTCTGGAAAATTGGAGCATCTCTGTTAATGAGCGCTGCCTCTGGGAAACAGAAGGGGTCAGGGTTTTCTCCTTCACTCGCTGTTAAATGTTTGAACAAATTTGTAGAGTTACCACTATATTTAACACCCTTTCTGCAATTGGTGCAGGTAGCCGATGTTTCATTTTCGGCCTCAAAGTACAGCCACACGCTACTTCTCTTTTTTCCTTCCATTTTTTTTTGTTTCCTGGCCCTGAGTTGCTGAGTCATGTGACAAGTCAAAGCGAAAGACAGGGGGCGGGGCTGCTTCGCTTTAGCATACAGGTGCGACACACAGCATTTACGCATATTTTGCAGACAGATAAGTTAGGCTGCCTGTTTGAAAAAAAAAAAAAAAAAGGAAGCAAAGTGTGGGGGGCAAAACTTCAACCAAAGTATCGATATTTTAGTGCGGGTATCGATTAATATCAATACTAGCGTTGGTATCGATATTATCGATATTAGGATCGATACGCCCACCCCTACTCAACACTTCGTCAGTTATTCAGCAATAATCCTTGTCGTATTACTATCACTGATCTAATGAACTATTGCCTGTAATTTTCTGGAACCCTTCAGCCGCTGTGCTCCTGAGTTCTCCTGCCATCCAGTCCTACCTGATTCATCCCCACTTCCATGTGGACACGTTTTGGTATTTAATAAATCGTTTTTTCTTGATCATTGACCTGCATCTGGATCGCTTTCCTCCCGTGATCCATAACAGTTACTTGACATTTCTTTTATCTCAATCTGCCCTGTCTGTCTGTTTTTTATCCTTGTCGCTCTTCTTGTTTTCTCCCTGGTTGAATGCCCCCCAGGGAGGTGATAACAGTAAAAGATAGCAGAAGCACCGCTGAGCTATGAGCTTTTATCTGGTATCGAGTTACTCTTAGAGTTCTTAACAGTAGAAAACTCAAATACTCAAATAAAAGAACAACATAGTTTGTATTCAAATAGAATTTTATCTCAACACATTGAGATAAAATGTGCCCTGTTTACAAACAGGGCAGAATTTAAATTTGGGTTTGCTTGACCTAACTGTAATCTGTTTGAGTTCATCATCTCTTTGTGGATGTTTTTGATTAATGTGACATTTATGTTTGTTTCGACTGCACACAAAGAAAAGAAATTGTAATAATTGCCAGCTGTGTTGGATATGTATGGCAAGACGCTGTTATCTCTACGCTTGTTATTTATAAACAGAAAATTCCTACACTGATGATATCCATTTCTTCATCTTTAACCTCTTTGCACTGTATTCTATATCTTCATTTTCTCCATGGTCTGCTTGTGTGGAGCGTATATCACAATTCAGAAACATATGTCAGAACAAATGGCCGCGTATTTGTTGGCCGTCTCACAGATCGCAAGTGGTCGTTCAAACAGCATTGAGTTGTACTAAAAATTCAAGCTAGTTTCTTAACTCCTTTATTGATTTACTAAATTCACATTGTGTACTTCTGTGTAAATCTGTTTTGAGTGAAAGTTTAAAGGTTTGAAAGTGAAAGGTTGAATATTTTGATTGAGGACGGCAGAAATGATTTTTTTTGTACCATTCCTTTGAGCAGCGGGGTTGCAGGAGTCTGTTGCTGAAGCTGCTCTTCAGATGGTCCACAGATTCATGAAGAGGATGGGTGGGATTTAGCATGATTGATGACAGTTTAGCTTTCATTCTGTCCCTTGCCACCTCCTCTACACAGTCAAGGGGTGAGCCAACCACACGACCAGCTTTTTTTTACCAGTTTGTTCAGTCTGTTGGCATTCTTTGTTTTTATACCACCCCCTCAGGCGGCCACAGCAAAGAACAGAACACTCTCCATGATGGCATGGTTAAACTTGGAGAGCATCTTGTTGCAGACGTTGAAGGATCTGAGCTTTCTGAGGTAGTACAGTCTACTTTGAAATTGCACTGCAACAGGCAGCCATGATGGCGCCACTGGTGGGAGTAACTAGGTTTAGGTGTCTTCCCTAAGGACAATTAGGTATTGGCCCAATGGGAATCAAACCAGCTTCTCCTGGTCCAAGGACAGACATTTAACCACTGAGCCAATTCTTCCTCCCTCATTTTCTCACACACTGGGGTCACAGCGCTCTCCCGGCTAAAAGCACAGGAGACGGGGATTTAAATTTCTTTATTTGGAAACCAAAAGACCAAAACTCCATAAATAGGTTTCTGCAGCAGAAGGACATATTACTTATTATTTTATTACTATTTTGTGACAAACAATTGAATAATTTTATCAAATTTATTGAGAAATGACATTAAATACCCAAAATTAATTTAGCAACAAGTTAAAGAAAGATAAAACACAATTAGACCTTAAACAAATGGAGAGAATAGCACATGCTGCGCAGAAATGTTTTGACAATGTTTCTTTCGTTTTAATTAGTTCCAATAAAAACCACATGAACTTCAAAACACCTGAATACTTGCAGGGCTCTTGTGAATCAGCAGCATGTGCTGGTTTCGTGACCTTCACTGAACTATCGATGCCCAAGGGATGACTGCTTCCCTACACATGTTTTTATTTTGACACCAACAACTACTTGGAGTTTTTTTTTAGATCAAATCTTTACAAAATAGTTTCTGTTACTAGGAGGAATCGGATGCACATGACGACAGCCACCGCACAAGATCACGAAGGGTCAAACAACAAGAAGCAGAAAGCAGTTGCTGATAAAGCTCAACCTTAAACTCGCAATGGAACTAAGTTGATTGAGTAGCTGGGGTGATGGGTGGCTATGATAACTAGATTAGACTCTCCATGACCTGGACCTGAACCGTTGCAAGAGTCAGACCTGGGTCACGAATGGTGACTTTTGAAGAATCTGAGGGAAAAAAAGAAATTCTGCTTGCTTTGCAGCTCCTTTGTCTCTTCCTTTTTAAAGGTTAAACTAAACATAGTTACAACTTATAATGTTTTAAAAGTAAAAGAAAGTGTTTTATATTAAATTAATATTGCTGTGTTTCTATTTTATACATCTGTGTTTGAGAAATCTGTAACCACTGCCATCCACTATACAGATACCATTCAAACGCCAGACTGCTCTTAGTCACAGATTTTACCCTAAACCATGCCCAAATTCTAACGTAAGCAGGAAGTGTGCTCACGCTCAGTTTCTCACAACACATTTTATGTAAATGCACCGAAATGAGAATTTATTATTGATGTGGAAGGAGGAGGACCCAAATACAGGACATAAACAGGATTTATTAACAGAAGTCAGGCAAGGCTGTAAGGCAAAAGCATAGGATTAACACAAAGGAACGTCTTCTGATCACAGTTCAAAAACCATAACTCAGTGCTCACTTGGTCAGGACGCCCTACCTGGGACGGATGGTCATGACTTGACGAGGAAGTCAGGGGAGACTGCTTTTAAATAGGCATCCGGCTAATGACGCATAGGTGATTAGTATCAGGCTAATGACCACAGGTGTTTTGGGATTAAGCTGAAATCCAGGGGAGGGAGGGTCCAGGCTCCCTCTGGTGGCAGGTGAGGGGATCATGACAGAATTTAATTAACTTATGCTAACGTGTGCTAACTTTGCTAACTTGAACGTGCCCCAGGGGCGGGATTATGCAGGTTGCGTGAGGAGAAGGAGCAATCACGTCAACGTCAAAAACAGAAAACTGAATAAATGTATTTAAAACTTTTTTTTTTTTCTCCTGCAAATTTTGGATTTCTGATCTAAGACACCATTTTTATCTTTACGATGTGTTCTAAAATATTATGCTTGTGGAATTTAAAACCTCTTAACATCCACTGACCCGCCCACGGTACGTTTGTGGGTTTTTGTTTTTTCTTCACTCATAAAGACACTTATTCTTTGTTCAACTCCACTAAGTTATACCTCGTTTTAAAGCTTAGACTTTCAAGAAAACGATCATAGCATCCATTCTTATGTTTTCACTAGTTTCAAGAAGAAATAGCAAACTATTCGCAAATAAAATCAAACTGTTTGGAGCGCATTTCTCACCTATGATCCAGTCGTAATGGGCTCAGACAGGTTCAATCTTCATCTGATTGGTCTCATTTTGTCCGTAACAATCCACAGAATAACTATATAAAATTGTATTTTCTCAAAAGTAAACCAGTTTGGAGAAAAACTCCAGAAAACGTGATTTTGTTTTCTGCGAGAAATAGTAGCGGTCGCGTTCCAATCTCCATAATAACTGCCTAGCTGTGTTTTTAAGTTCATCCT
The DNA here is from genome assembly GCA_902685375.1 of Neostethus bicornis. NCBI lineage: Eukaryota > Metazoa > Chordata > Actinopteri > Atheriniformes > Phallostethidae > Neostethus > Neostethus bicornis. Next base: position 710,628 of record CACRXE010000044.1, on the reverse strand, counting down.
GGGTATGTTTCTTTTCTTTACGAAGTTATCTACAAACTGAGACCGTTCGCAAAATATTCCGATAAAGAGTTTGGTTTTTACAAGGCTTTGAAAGAAGCAAGCGCTTCTCCTTCAGCTAACAGCACTGCTAGCATGTTAGCTTCTAGCGGGCTAACGACGTCACTTACAAATATATGATTAGCCTATAAAGAAAGCTGATACTTCCACCTTCAAAACGAGGGGATTGGTTCAAAACCGGACCAATAGAATCGCGTGTTATTCAACTGCGTAACGGGAAATTTTATCAAAACAAACGGCGCCATTTTGTGCGTCATGACGCGAATGAGGAGCAGACACTGAGTGAGTGAGGTGATCACAGATAGAAAGATTTTTTAGTTTATTTTCAACTTTTTTTTTTAGCAAACTATATTTCTGGGGTTTTGGAACATATTTTTTATCCGAAAAATTTTTATTGTGCATGATTTTTATGAAAAAAAATTATAATTACAGCAAAAATTATGTAAATAAAAAAAAATAATAAAAAAAAAAAAAAAGGAAAAAAAAAGATCTGTGGGATGTTTTTAAAGTCACAGAAACACTAATATGCATTTTTTATGACTAAAAAGGTGATAAAATGGCAAAAATTCAATTTGTTGCTTGTTCAGATTAGACATTTTTATACTAAAAGGTCAATAAATCAAAAACTTTTGTACCTAGAGATCTGAAACTTTACACAGTTGTTGTCATACACAACATATCATTTATCCAGTTGTATATTTCATTTCTTGTGCATAATTTTTATGGAAAAATTTATAATTACAGTAAAAAATATTAAAATATATATTTAAAAAATTATGAAAAAAAAAATATCTGTGGGAGGCATTCAAAGTCACAGAAACACTAATATGCATTTTTTATGACTAAAAAAGTGATAGAATGGCAAAAATTCACTTTGGCACATTTTGGCACATTTTGGCACAGATTTGGACAGCTTGTGCCGAATGGACACTTTTTATAGTAAAAGGTCAATAGGTCAAAAACACTTGTACCTAGAGATCTGAAACTTTACACAGTTGTTGTCAACAAGATTTTTGTCATACAAATGGAAGGAATTATGCCTACTAAGAAGTATGTCTTGGCTAGGGACATTGGAAAATGAAAAAAATTAGGCGAGGCTAAAATTCTACAATTTTTTTTATGTTTGAACTACTGTAGGATAGGCTCTGAAATTCTGACACTCTCCATGTACATATCTACAGAAACTAGAAGATCTAAGCTTTATTTTGATGTATAGTACAAGCATGTGACTTGAAAGATGCTGCTGTAATAAGCAATGGCATTTGGGTATGTCCAACTATTGTGCACAGCCCGAAAATAGGTGGGTGTTAAGAGGTTAAGTGTCATCAACATCATTGCTTTGGTATATGTGGATTCTTTTGCGAGTTGAGTCCATTTAAAGGGGGGAAAGACTCCTGAAGGCTGCTCCACATTATTAAACAGATAAATATTTCCAGCAATCTGGGGAAAAAGAAAAAGGATCTCTGCTTCTGTAAAACAGGAAATAGGTGGTTGAAAACATTCCATTCATCACAGAAGCTTTTAAAGAGACTTGTGTCCGATTCAGATTCCACACTGTGCCGTCCAGATGAAGGCATGATGAGGAAGGATTTTGCCAGACAAATATGCCAGATTAAGATTGCAGCTGCTAGAATGATATTACAAAGCAGCAAACAGGAAGTGTGTGGGATCCTCCAGAAGCTGGAAGCTCAGCCGAAACCTCTACAGAAAAATCTCATTTGCAGAATCATTTGGAACTTGTGAAATAAGAGTTGTTCCCCTAAAAAAGTACAAGATTCGATGTGTTGGAGCTTTACAAACGTACAAAAAAACTAGAATACAAATCACACACACCACCTAATAAATGCTAACAATGAACTTAATATCGCTGAGGGTTCAAGTGGTAAACCGTTGGTAATCCACAGACAGACCCAGAAAGGCTTAACGTAACTAATTTATCAGCAGACACATGTGTAGGGGTGTGGAGAGGATATCAGACATTATATGAGGGCGGATTCATAAACAGCCTCGGGGGGGGGGGGTAAGAAAAAAACAGCTTATCCTTGTTAAATTAATTTCCTGACTCTGCACATGTGAAGTTAAACATGAGTAAGTGGAAACAACAGTGTCCTGATTCCTAAGGCACCTGTTAAATCAAAGTGCGTGCAGGACCAGCGCCTGATCCTCTGATTTCTGACCGCACTTAGAAGAGCGCGCCAAGTTATTTTCTGGATAAAGTGTTCTGTCTAAAGATAATGCTGAAATCATCGTGCTACTTTTTCTTTAAACCCTTTGTTTTAAATCGGTTCTCATGCGTTTCACAAAAGGAAGCTGAAGATAATTATTCCTTTGATTCAGTAACTTCCTCCAATTATTTGTTTAAACGTTGCTCCGTGTGTGCTAAGGAAGCTTCTAGCTGGCAGAGATGGCCCCAGCTTAACAGCAGGGAGCTCAGCAGAACAAAGCAAACACTACGGGCCCGATGAAACCCAAAACACACTTGGTGAAACCCCAGTTGTCAGTGACAGTGTCTATTAAAGACAGATTAGTATGCACAGAGCTATTCAGGCACGCGTACTCTCTTGCACTATTATCGTCCCATCCTCCAACGTCAGGTCAGCCAACTGGAATTTCCAAGAAAAACAGTTTGGCTATGCATGATGTAGCCCTGGGGTCAGGGATTCAGCCAACTCCTGTGGGGAGCAAAGCAGGCAGGGATAAAGAAAGGAGTCAAGTAAGATAAGAAAAAAAAGACAGAAGGTAGAGGGATTTAACCTGCACACCTAGCTGTATAAATACAGTTTAATAAATAGTCGAAAATCATTTGCACATCTGCGTAAATTATAAACGTAAAAGTGAGCCAACATCACAAGCCAGGAAAGTGGAAACTGATGGTTGGATCATAAAAAAAGCTTTGAAAGAGTTTTATAAAATACTTAAAGTGCTTAGATTATAGGTTTCCCTAAATGAATGGGTGAGGGGAAATTCTACTTGCCCGAGCAAGAAAAATCAGTTTTTTTTAGCCTCTATCACTCAGTTGTATCGCTGTTATTTTCATTAGCCATGTTGAATTATTGTTACGACACCTCTGACATGGTTGTGTTGGCAAATTTTTCGTACTTATCAACATTTAGATTAGCCTCCCAACAGAGGAGGAAAACTCAAAAGTTAGTTTTCTTTTTATTTCCTGCCAAAAGGAGGCAACGCAGGATGAACGTAACAGCAGATTTTAATACCACGACGTCCAGAGATTATCAGCAGAAGTCTGGAGAGGAAATCACAGCACACTCGTCACTGCCGTCCAACGTAAGAAAAAAAAGGAGGTGTAAACAGAAGTTGGGAGTTAAAGGGATGAAAAACAGGATTACACTAATATGGCTAACAGTAAGAGATGGGGTGACGATGTACAGTGAAGGTGTAAGAACGAATATGTGCGAGAAGACGTCCAGAGGAAGACAGGAAATAGCAAAACTAATGTGGTGTCGAAGAGAAGTAAAACAGGTGGTCGAGAAACCCTCGGGATTTTTAAAACAATTGATTTATAAAACAAATTTTCCCAAAACTATTCAAATTTTTTTAGACTTATACTTTGCCTTTTTTCACATCATGTTTATATAAAATTTTCTGATGGCAAGAAGATTTAGCAGGAAGTTAGAAAGGAGATTAACTTAAGTCACGGGGTAAACGGACCTCCAACATAGTGAGACAAGCGGGTTTTCGTAGAAGGCGCTGACTAAGATGCACTAAGCCACACAGTAATGGAAAGTGATGGGGTCCTTGCTATCACATGGCCGGTCACACTAAAGCTGCCTGAGAAGGAGAGGGGGGGCTGCAGATTATTGTTCTGATCAAAGCCACGTTGGAGCAAAAGTGCTTTTCAGAGGAAAATATGGTAGACTGTGAGATAAAATGGTAGAGGTATGTAGTTCTAGTTATTCACTGTAAATCAATACTTCACTTAAGGGTATCATTGTAAATCAAATTTACGTGTTATTTCAACATTCAAAATGTACGCATGTTTGTCCCATTCAGTATTCGAATACTATTCAAACACTGTATTTTAGTGACTGAGATACTTTAAGAATATCGTTTATGTAAATATTAAAAAGTTTTGGTCCCAAGACAGAGCCTTAGGGAACACCACAAGTAATACTAAGAGTCTCAGATGAAGTTGACCCTATTTGTACATATTGAGTTCTTTCAGTTAAATAGCTTTATATCCATTCACCAGCGATTCCCCTTATCCCATGTTCTTGTGATTTTCTTGCGCCTTATTTTCACGATCATGAGGCGCACTGTACTAAAAGGCACACGCAGTCTCAGTTATATGTGCCATAACTGTATTTAACACATACACAAAGCACACCTGATCATAGGGCACGGATTTTAAATACAATCGATACAATGCTGGATGATTCACTACTCGAGTCTTTCCTCCAACTCGGGCCACCTCGCCGTATGTCCACGGAAACTCTGCTGCGTCTTCTTGACCCGTCGGAGCTTGTTTTCCAGCTTCCTCCACTTGCGAATTATCAATTGATTAATCGTAAATTCTCTCACGGCTGCTCGAATTCCATGTTCTTTCATTTAGCTGAAGGCCTTCAGTTTAAACTTTACTTGATCAGCGCGTCTCTTTGCCATATTCAGGACGGTTAAAACAACGATGTTCTGCATAACGAACATACCTGTTGTTTTATAAACAATCCACGCCCACACTTCAACCTTGAACGTTCTCATGGTGTTTCTATTACGTTTACCTTACAACAAAGACACCGCCCCCCCCCCCCCCCACACACACACACACACACACACATGTACACCTTTTGGTCGTGGAAATATGGTAGGTCATTCTTGGTCATGGCTTTTGTTCTCCGGCATGCTCACATGCTTACATAAACAGGAAGTGTGTAAATGCACGCGTTCTGCTCAGTTCCTTTCCTCGACCGGGAGTAAACAGGAGTTTATGTAAATACACAAAAAAAACAAACAAACAAACAGAAGACTATGAGCTAGCTTTGCTAACTTGATGTAAAAAGGATCAAGTTTCAGGTCGTTTTTAGCCTAAAACCAAATTTACGCTTGCTCAGGTGTGTATTGCACGCGAAACGGTAGCGAGAGCAAGCGGGGAGCAAGAGGCGGAGGGAATATACAGTGTCAAAAACAGAAGTGAAACTAGATATATGCATTCATAAGTTTTTTTTTGGTGAATATTTCATCTGAGCTAACAAAAATATCATATTTATCAATATCTACTATGAGAATACTGACCCCACAAAAACCCAGCGACCGTCAGATTTTGTCTTTTTTTTTTGCCCTCACAGTTTTTGCCAACGTGCACCTGCTACGACAGATTTGCATCCGCCTGCTCACTCCGTCTCTCCAAACCCCCTGCACTCAACTGCTGCCAAAAACAGCTTCTGCCCATGCTTCTCTTTCTGTTTGCTTACCCTTTAACGTATTTACTTGACCTCTAAAAGGCACACACGATGATATTCTTCTCACCCCGAATTTCCCCCCACGGCTCGGATAGCCGTATCGTACCTTAGCCAGCAAAGCTTTCCCTCAACGGGGGTCACATTTAGCTCATCTCAGCACTTAGAAATAAGAATGACTGAAAGACAACTGATACAGCTGGAGAAGACAGACAGCGGTGGGAGAGGGAGAAGAAAGAAAAAGGCGAAGGTAGCAAAGATGGCAGGTTGCCTTTAAAGTCTTATCGGTTTTCGCTTTTATTACACTCTGTTGACTCTGCACATTGGTGGCCCCACGTGGATTCCCTACAATATCCTGATTTGCACAAACAAGGATGTACTCCCCATGTAGATTCTAACAAGTTTGACAAAACACGTCCATCAAATAAAGTTGTGGTTAATCACGTGTTTGACATAATGGAAGTTGAGACGGTAGAGAGTCAGAATGGGTGAGCTATAACACTTAAAGGTTGTAAACGAAATCCTTCCGTAGAACAAAAGAACGTCTCGTGTAGCACATGTGAAGCATGAAAGGAGACCAGCTTCAAGAGCGGAAACCGAGAGCCGCTTCAACAATGTAGAAACAACATGCGCTTGTAAATTTCACATGTCAAACACATCGCTCCCAGAGGGCCAAGTCAAAACAAGCTTGTCAAACCTGGTTAGAAAGCATCTATAGACTCACAATGGCGCCTTACATACAAGCCAACTCAAACTTCTTCAACTTCTCGGAGCATTTTCACTCTGATGGGGTGTTTCCCTCCAAACCTGCCATCCTTTTCCACCTCCATTTCCCCTGCTTGTGTGAGCTGCCTCTTTTTCCTCGTATTTCTCGCCACGGTCTCTGTTTCTGCTGTCTCCCACTCTGCTACCTCATTGACTCCATCTCCCCACTGGCTTCAGCTCTGAAGGCAAACCGGTGCAATATTCTTGACTAAGATTAAAACCCATGACATCTGGGTAATCGCCTGTTAAACGAGGTCTTTCCATTTGTTATATTTTAGTTTGAGCACAGTCCATCAAATTCCTCTCATCTTAAACAATCTTCACACGTCTTTAGACTTCAAAGTAATGCATTTTTTTTTCTCATTTTAATTTTAGTTGCCATTTACTGTTTCTTCATGCAAGGCAGGGTGTGTCCTGTTCATTTCTGGACCTTTTTTTTTTTAACTCTGTCCACCCTCATTTTGGTTTTCTCGAAGGAAAAGTATTCAAAGATATTTATGGTAGATTTTTCTGTCTTTACGGTTCTAAATGTATTCAGCACTGTTAGCAACTTTTGGTGGAAAAAAAAAATCCCACAAATCAGACCAATGGTATGCTCCATCCCAACATCGCTGAAGCCGTTGTGTTGGTGTGTGTAAATCTTTGTAAATGTTCCTGATTGTTGTGTTTTTTCGCTAAAAGAGAAAATGACTTATTTTACTTACAAGTGCTTGAAATGCAAGAAGGTCAGGGGTCCTAGTCCTAGGTGGGGACGAAGCTTGGAACACTAGTCTTTCTGTGTGTATTTTGCGTGTTCTTGTCATGATCCCCTCACTTGCCACCAGAGGGAGCCCTGGACCTTCCCTCATCACCCTGATTGAGACATCTGAGGGTGATTACTCTGATGCCACACATCTGTGGACCCTGCTGCCTATTTAAGGGCAATCACCGCAGACATTCTCATTGGGCCATACCAGCCAGGTCTCCCTGGTTGTCTGACCAGGGAGACCTGAAAAATAACCGTTTGCAATGCCACTAAAACTTTATTTGTCTTTTACAGCAATACTGGACATTCACAAATAAACAATGTTTTCTGTCCTGCAATTGGGTCCTCCTACTTCCACCTGCACCCCACTGTATGACAGTTCTACCCGTGTATGTGTGGGTTTACTCTGGGTACCCCGGTTTCCTCCAGTCCTCCAAAAACATGTATGTACCCTGTCTCTCGCCTTGAATGAGTCTGGAAAAATTCCGTCATCTACCGCAACTCTAATAGGGATGGACGGTTAAGAAGATGAATGAACATACTTTGTCCGAAAAAGAACGTCTGAACATCACATGTTTAGACCAGAACATGGATGTTTAAATCTGGTGGCTTCTTTTACTTGAATTTGTTCAACATTGAGGTTTTCAGAAGTCTTCAGAAGTCCTCCTTACTTCTTCTTCTTCTTTCGGCATTTCCCTTTAGGGGGCGCCACAGCAAGTCAGTTTCTTCCATCTAACCCTATCTGCTGCATCTTCTTCAGTCACACCAACTATCTTCATGTCTTCCTTCACTGTATCCATGAACCTCCTCTTTGGTCTTCCTCTAATCCTCTTTCCTGGTGGATCCAGATCCAGCATCCTTCTTCCGATGTACTCTCTCTCTCTCCTCTGCACATGTCCAAACCATCTCAGTCTGGCCTCTCTGACTTTATCCCCAAAACCTCCAACATGTGCTGTTCCTCTGATCCTGTCCATCCTGGTCACTAACAGAGAGATCCTCAGCATCTTCATCTCTGTTACCTCCATCTATGCTTCCTGTCTTTTCCTCAGTGCCACTGTCTCTAGACCAAACAGCATGGCGGGTCTCATCACTGTTTTGTACACTTTTTCTTTCATTTTAGCTGAAACTCTTCTATCACACATCACACCTGATACTTTTCTCCACCCGTTCCAGCCTGCCTGCACACGCTTCTTCACCTCTTTTCCACACTCTCCATTGCTCTGGACTGTTGATCCTAAGTACTTAAAATCTTCCACCTTCTTTATCTCTTCTCCCTGTAACCTCACTTTTTCATTAGGACCCTCTCATTCACACACAGTTCCTCCTTACTGTAACACAGAAAAAGACGCTATTGATGATCTTAGCCCTCAAACATATACACGTATAAACATCTGGCCGTAAATGACAAAAGATGCTTCGATAATCTTTGTTAAAGCGTGAAAACCCTAAAGAAGCTATTCTTCCTCCGACCCAAGCCCACAATTCATATTCTTTGTTTTTTCTCTTTTTCTTTCCACACTGCTCCTCCTTCTCTTCAGTCCCCAATTCTCCAGTCAGTGCCAGCCTCCGCTTCCTTTGTTCTCCACTAGGTGTGGCCAATAACAGAAGGCCAGGGGGGGGGGGGGGGCGTTAAACTCAGCCATTACTCCGACACTGCTTCACTGATTCACTGCTTTGATGCTCTTGATAATCTTCTGCTCCCAATGCGTTACACACTGGTACAGAGCTGCACCGGCTCTACACACATGCACCCAGATTTAAAAAGAAAAAGACCTAGAGCCAAACAATACCAAGTCATTTTGGCCGTACAGAAAGCATAAACATAATTACAGACACTGGAAATCTGTAAATCTAAATCTGAACAATCTCTGTGCAAAAAAACTACAGTAAAATCTGATCTTACCGTCAGCATGACGCAGAAAGAGAGCTCATATTCAAGCCTTAAAACAAAACTCCAGCTGCAGTGCAGTGCAGTTCTCATCAAAGAACTGGCTCCATCATTAGAAACTATTTCACCAGAACAGCAAAATGAGCAGTGTCAGGTTCTCAAAACAAAAAAGGAAGAGCGTCTGAAACAGGTCTCTAATAGCAGGATGCAGCTGAAGTTAGTCATCTTCCAGCAATAGAAAAATTAGAGGTTAAACTTGTGCTTTTTATTGGTAAATAGTTTTTTGTCTAATAGCAGGTATTGGTAACCTTTTATTAGCTAAGAATTCCCCCTTCCTCTTGCTGCTCGCTGAGTCCCGCCCCTTGGATGCATGCACGCCATAACGTGAATCTCATTTCAGGCTGCAAATTTTGTATATGCTTTTGTTAGAATGTGGGCATGACGGAGAACAAAATTCATATTCAAAAACAACCGGACCTCGAATATTGTCCGAATCCAAAAGAGTACAGTTAGCAAATTGCGCGAACATGGATGAATGAAATAGAAAACTTCAAATACCGTGAAACCTCGCTACTTCGCGGTTCGACCATCGCGTATTCACAACTTTTTTTACACAACGTATTTTTTTTCATTACGTATGTAGAGATATTGTGGATTTCCCAGAAATTTCAAAGATAGTCCAATAAGTTCCAATGCTGATAGATGACCAATCAGCTCCCAAATTTGGTAATCTAGCCTATGATTGGCTAGAACAACAGCTTCTAAATACTATAAATATGCCGTCCCTACTTCACACATTTTTATCTACATATCTCGGCCGGTTTTAGAACCTATTAACCGCAATAAACGAGGGTTCACTATTATTTCTTATTAGTGAATAACATTAAAATATAATCAAAGCCTCCAAAAAGTTTATTTAGCAAAACAAATAAATCAGTGTACTAATGGGTCGATTGCTCTGGTCTACAGTAAGATATTGATAAATAAATAAAAATTAAATAAATCGTAACAAATCAGTATCAAGCAGGCCAAGGAGAACAGAGTGATCCAACGTGGGGCTACAAAGACCTGGAAACAGTAAAAACGTCAGTCTACCACTGCTCCCCCCATGACTCACACCACCTATCATATTAGCACAATGTGCGGTAGGAGCTGCAGCTCCCGCATGGTCTTATTCAGCTACAGCACAAACAGATAAGTATCCAAATGTGGATTCCATTTTCTCTAAAGACAACAATAAGATAGTACATTTTACAAATGTAAACAACTTTTTTGATCCACTAAACCAGTATTTTTGTCTTTAAGTATGAGCCGTATGTTTTTAATGGAGTTGAATAGACTCTATTTATCCCTGAAGGGAAATTTGAGTGTTGCAGTGAAAACACCTCGATGCCCCTTCGCCCCTATCCACCGGCGTCCCAGTCCGGTCGCACTGTGTCAAACCTGGCAACCCAAAAGCGGGAGTCCGGAATGGGTCACAAAACCTGGCCGCAGGGAAGAACATGATTTATTTGTCTCAGTTTTTGCCATTTTGGGGTTTTTTTTGTTTTTTGTTGTTTTTTTTTTTTTTTTTTTTTTTTTTGCATAATTTTGATCCAATTCCCAACATAACCAATTAAATCTACATTTATATCATCCCAGACTTTATGATTACCTCCAATGAAAAAAAAATACACAGCCCTGCAAAATGTTTTTTTATCATAATTTTCCAAGGCTAAATAAAAAAAAGAGCTAACCACTGCAGTAAGCCAGTCCAATTTAACATGAAAGTCCTTGTGGTTTCAGCTCCCAGTACCTTCACTGCATGAGAATAAGTTCTGGATGAAGAAAACGATTTGTCAGCAGTTTAAGTCTTGTCCTGTTCAGACTGACCTCCTTTATGTCCCTCTGCAACCTTCATCAAGTCATCAGCGGCTATAAACAAGGCTTTGGTTCAAGTGCAGGTGATTTGCTACTTGAACTCTTGCGTGGAAAGGTCTTAAAGAATTCTACCGGTGAGTCTTAACTCCTCGATGATGACACAAGAACTCACCATGGTTTTTATCATAGTGGGTTAATCCCTGAATACCCCCATTTTTATTGAGCAAGAAGGTGAAAAAGACCTTTAAACTCACATGAAGCTACGTAGCTTTGTAGTATGTGTGTGCAGAGTCTCGCTCTAGTGTCAGATCCGGTAACTTACCAGGAACCAGGAACGGAAATTCAAGTTTTCCGAGACTATCACTGATGGGATCGTGGGTTATGCCTGAGCCTATCTAGGCTGATTAAAACCGAAACGCGGGGTAAACACAGAACTGGTCACCAGTCTGTCGCTGGGCCACACACACTCATGCCTAGAGTCAATTTCGTAGCAGTGGGGGGAAATCGAAGTACCTGTAGAAAAGCCACATTTACATGGACAGAAAATGCAAACTCCACACAGAAAAGACAGTGTTTCAAGTCTCCGCCCCAAACTAGAGTCGAACCTTCAACCTTGTTGCTGTGAGGCCACTGTGCTGACCACCGCGCCTCCGTGCAGCCCACAAATGATTCACAGCTTTTTTAAAAAAATTAGACAAGCCATATCCTCCAAACTTTTAAGTTTCATTTTGTACCCTTTTTTCGTCCTTTTTTTTTTTTTTTACGAAGTCAAGGGTGTATTTCCAGGGTCTTGGACCGGACACTGCCGTGTGAGACGGCATTAGATCTCAGACAGGAAATGATCCGATAAACCAGGAAGCTGACACTATTGTTAGGACTGAAAAAAACGGAAGTTCTGTTCAGGACGATATGCTCAAGAGCTGGATGTCTGCTGAAATCACACAAGAAGCAAGGAAACGAAACACAAAATGTACACACACACACACACACTACTAACACACTATGTTCCTCGAAAAGCTGAAACTACAAGTGTTTCTGTGAGAGATTTTAAAAGATTGACTTTTATGTTTTAAAAAAATTGTCATCTAAGATTAATCATATTTTGGGTCTTTTGTAAGCTCTTTGTAAGTTACCAAAAGAAATCTTTAAAAATGCACACACAAACGCACACACTCATAGGGCATTGTTTGATTCTGTGAAAACCTCCAGATGTAATGTGAAAACATCGTCACTTATTCTGGTCTGACTCAGTCAGCCCTGTTTGCTGACATGCATTTCACACCTCTCCTCGACTTATTCAATTAGAGCCTCGTCCTGAGGGAAACACACATCTCTCCATCCCGGTAGACACGCCTCCACCTCCAGTCGTACAGAAAACATGTGAGGTCATCAGAAATGTTTTCTTTATTGATTCGTTTATCAAGTGTTTACTAAAACTTGTCTTTGGCCTCTTGAATGTTCTGTCAAAGAAAAAGCAACAGTCGATTGCGCGGTCGCATGAAACGTCCAATAGCTAGGCAAACTTTGATTTAGCAACCCAATCCTGGGTATCTCTTGGAAGACAATATTCAAATATTATTGTCATAGTCTGTCAATTTGTGGAAATAGTCAACGAATGTATCATTTGGATTACGTAACGATTCAACAAGCTAGCATGTAGCGGGACAAAGACATTGTGGATCGTTTTAGATTTACTTTTAGACACGTGAATCATTTCTAGTGCTGCATGATGGCGCACTGGACTCACAGCAAGAAGGTCAGGGTTTGAGTCCTGGAGTGGGGCAAGGCTTTAAACAATATCCTTTCTGTGTGGAGTTTGCATGTTCTCCCTGTGTATGTGTTGGTTTTCTCCAGGTACTCCGGTTCCCTCACACCCTCCAAAAACATGAATGCTCGATTGATTGGCTGCTATGAAATTGCCCTTAGGAAAGAGTGTGTGTCTGTGGATGGTTGTCTTTGTGTGTGGCCCCTGAACAGATTGGCGACCTGTTAAGGGTGTATACTGCTTCTCGCCCGAAATCAGCCAGGATGGGCTCCTCCACCCCACGCAACCCTGTCAGGTGTAAGCGGTTCAGAAGATGAAACGAGAATCATTTGTAGTCACCAGAATATTGGTGAACTGGTAAACTATGTGCTGTTCTGAAGAAGTCCAAATGCAAATATCATCATTTTTTTTCTGAATTTCAGTTAGAATATTGCTCCTTTCAACCAATTTCCTTCAGTAATTTACTCTACACAATATGTATGGCACAATATGGCCATTTCTTTTTTTATAAGATGGCTCTGATTTTCTGGAACGATTCCTCAAGTTTTGTAACCTAGCTCAATTAAAGGTCTATCTTATTCTTTCCGTTCCGTCATCTTCCGCTTGTTCAGGGGTCGGGTCGTGGGGGCAACAGCCTCAAAAGGGTAGCTCAGGCCTCTCTCACCCCAGCTGCATCCTCCAGCTCACCTGGAACTGCTCCAAGTGGAGGAGTTTAAGTATCTCGGGGTCTTGTTTACGAGTGGGGGAAGGATGGAGCGGGAGATCGACAGGCGGATCGGTGCGGCGTCAGCAATAACTAGGACGCTGCATCGGTCCGTCGTGGTAAAGAGAGAGCTGAGCCGAAAAAAAAAGCTCTCAATTTACAACTCGATCTACGTTCCAACCCTCACCTACTGTATGGTCACCAGCTGTGGGTGGTGACCGAAAGAATGAGATCGCGGGTACAAGCGGCCGAAATGAGCTTCCTCCGCAGGGTGACTAGCCAATTCTTTTTTAAAAAAGATACACAAGACCTAGTGATGACCGATCTTTTCATTTCTTCCAGTTGTAGGATCACAAATAAACAAAAACAACTCCAAACAGAACTCTACATGTATTATTTCGTAAGATGAAAACATGTCCACTGTTGCTTTATTAATGAGCTATCAGCTTCTGGAGATCGAATAGGAAAGCTAAACTTTCTGCACATGAAAACTCTGAAAAATTCTTGCTCCTGTCGGCTTAGGCAGCATACAGCTTGGAGGAACTGTACTGAACGGCATGTCTCAGGAGTTTAGGAGGGAGTAAAACCTTTGAAGAAAGGCAATTCCAGTTAATGATTTCCAGAGTTGTTAAGTTCAGAGAGAAGGTGAATAATCCTAGTTCTTAGCTTGCCAAGGTTATACTCACTGTGATGTACATGAACTCTGACTAACGGAGACAAAACCTACAGCCATGGAGTATAAATACACAGCGCCAGAGCTTTGATGCCTTCTATCTGGTTTTTGAAAGGTGGTCTTCTAATAAGACCCTTCATACTGGTGCATGAGCGATGGCCTTGTAAATGTTTTAGTACCACACTGCAAAGAGGGCATTAAAAAAAAAAAAACACAAAATCTTGGTTTGAAAGTAGGATTTAGCATGTAAGTTGAAGTAAATCTACGGAGCTAGGCAACAATCTAAAAACGCGTTCAACAAAAGGATTTGAGAAAAAATGGTTTAAGAAGAAGCTCTGAAATAGTTTCTTAAGATTTTCATCAATCTTTAGTTCTGAGAACGATTAGTTCCTCCAAAAAGGAGGATAAACAGCATTTTATATCCAACATCTCATCAGTAACACTTGTCTCCATCAAAGGCGGTGCTTTGTCAAGTTATAGAGAAATATACACAAACAGACTTCCAGAGATTACATATGATATGTTTACATATTAACCATTACATCCCTCAAACTCCAGCTTCTTATTCAACAACTGTCGACATGAGCTACAACCTCCAACTACTCCTGTTCCACTTTCCAGCAAATTTGCAAACACTTCAAAAACCACGGGCTCAGCGTGATTTACTAAAACATAGATACACTTAATGGATTCAACCCAAACACGTCTGTACATACGTGAACGGCGTATGGAGGACATTTACAGTATACTTCATGTAACAAATGCAACCGATTGTTCATAGTCAGAGTTGACCTCGGGTTAATGTGGATGTTAAATTACAAGCGGGACAGGGGAGTAGAAGTTCAGCCTGACTGTAAGTGCGGGTCTATGACATACGTAACGTGATAGGCTGGGTTTGTGACTTATGCTCAGCAGGATGCTGCTTCGAAGGAGAAGCCATCTTGCATCGAGTTATTTGAAGCCGTAGTCATCATCGTTGTGTTGAAATGTCACATGAGTGCGCCAGCACCGACCCAAGTCTGATGGGTCGTGAGGTCATAAACAATTACACACATTATTCACAGCTTAAGAAAAAAGTGTAAATTAAAGGGGAGTGAAGACACGCTTCACATGCAGGCGCTGCACGCTCTCGCTTTTGCCGTAACCCTCTTAACCTGCGTGACCCTGTGACGACCCTCAGCGGGGGCACAGAAACACGAGTGATGATGATCCTGTGAAAGAATGCGAAACCTGTTATCTGGATGACAAAAAGCATAGCGGTGGTCATGAATTTACTGCACCTTTTTTACACTTTGTTCTTTGACAAGTGCAGCCCTTTTGTTTGCTCCATGTGTTCTGAACAAATCCGTAATTAATTGATAAAGTACAAACAAGGTTCGTTTTGTTTATAACGTTGGTTATAACACATTAATAACCAACACACCGGGACAACACATTTTTATCGTTCCTGTGATCAATAATTCTAAAATTTGAAGATTGAAATAAATTTAAAGTCTTATAAATAATGCTCGAAGCAAGCCAAGATTTTTTTCCAAGCAAATATCCAACAACTATTCAGCATGAATGAAGTCTAATTTAATCTTACTGGTAAAATAGATTCCTAATTACAGACAACTTGCATAATCACCAGAAAAATGTGTTTAAGTAACTCTGGAGTTGACTTGTTGTCTACCCGAGATGTCCAAATTAAAACTAGTAGCTCTTGAGTTACTCACGGCACTGCTTAACGAAGTGCCGCGATATAAACAAAAAGTGTTGCACCATAATGCTTTGAAAAGTAATAAACCCACGTTAATCTTCCTGATCTGTTTCTGTAAATTTTAAAATACATTAAGAACAGAGGTGGGTGATAATGCGTTACATTTACACCGTTACACTTACTTGAGTAACTTTATTAGTAAATAAATAAATGAATCACTCTATTCATCCCTCACCAGGAAAATTTGTGTGCTGCACTCCTTACACCGCAGCAGGCTGCCCTTCGACGGCCCCAATGGTGGGAGAAGCGGGGGTTAGGTGTCTTCTCTAAGGACCCTAGACGGGAATCGAAGCCGCGACCTTCCGGATCGCGGGCGAGCGCTCTAGCGCTGATCCACCGTCTCCCCAACACTACTCTTATTCTGTTACATTGGGCAAAAGTTGACCCGTTACTTTTCCGGCAATCAAGATGTTTTTAAGTACAATATAAGTATTCTCAAAAGAGCACTTCCTGCTGTGATGACTGTAGACAACGTTCTTCTAATCAAATGTAGTAAGCACGGTCACATGATTCCATCTGACCTATCAGACATATCCTTGCACCATCTTACAGGAAAACAAAACTTAGCACAGAAAAGTTATTTTGGAAAACAAGTTAGTCCTAAAGCAGGTGAAAATGTCTTTTTCATCTGAACTGCGTCCAGGGTTGTTGGTCAAATAACCACATAAACAGTAAAACAATGCTAGCATGACTAATGTTTGTTTTTTGTTTTTTTACTGATCTTTTAGCTTTATTTTGAAAAAAGAAATTTTGTTGTGTTGTTTATATTCTTATGTGTACAAACAAAAAAGATGTTACTTTTAAAGTTACCAATACTCCGTAGTTTTTTCAACGCATACTTTTTACTCTTACTTGAGTATTTTTTTAGGTCTACTTACTACTTTTATTGAATAAAAATATTTTGGAGTAACTGTACTCTTAGTTGAGTAAATTTTTTGGCTAATCTACCCACCTCTGATTAAGAATGTATTTGTCATAATCCTCCTCCTTCAGGTGCTTCTTTTTTCTTTCTTGTTCTATTTTTTGCCATAATTCCTCAAACTTGGCCCCAATATCCTCTCCCAATAGTTCCACCTGTATCTTGTCTTCCTCTTTGCATCCTTCAGTTCTTTCTCAGCCCGTCACTGTTCTAGTCTTTAGTCACCATCTGTTTCTCCCACGTTTAGCAACCCCCTTTCCCAAGCGTGGTAACGCAATACCTGCCCAGGATCCAGGCCTGCCCAGGACCCAAGCCTGCCAAGGACGCCTACCAGCATATACAGTAAACATGTATTTATTGCTCGAGTGTTTAAACGTATTTTTCAGATGTTACATATCTCACAATGTCACATAAGTTCTTTGAACTTCTTCCTGGTACTTTTGAGCATCTTTAGTTGATGTTTTATTTTAATTAATAGTCAAATCAAATAAAAACTAAATGGACAAATCGTTGGAAAAATTAATCCTGTGAAAATGTAGTTTTGTTGTTTTTACCACTATGCTATTGAAACAGAACTGTAGTTCTGTCAAGTTGTCGAATACTGCATCTGCATCTTAGTTCATACATAATACGTATGAGAGAGACCGGGTTGAAGGACCTACTTTTCACCTCGCGTGAGTAGTAAGGCCTTGGACCTAACTTTTAACCCTGTATTTCATCAAGGACCATGTTTTAACCCAATCAGAGAAATGGGTAAACCAGACACACACACATAGATAGACAGGAGGATGTTTACTTACATCCGCTCGATCTTTTTTTACTTTAGGAAAGGAAACTTCAGGATGAGACAAACAGATTTGTGAAGGGAACAGTAAAGCTACAGGAGGCCAGTTCAGTGCTGTTTTTCTCACGTGTTCCACAAACTCTAAACTTAATCAAAGTCTTCTCCCCGTTTTTCTTTTCTTCTATCCTCCAGGTTACTGCGGCCGTTAGTTGCCACACATGTAGACCAGCCATTAGTTTAATTTCCGCGTGGCTGAGTCACGGCGGAGATGACTTTTATTAAACCGTAAGCCATATGGAGAATACTTTTCTGCGGCGCTGAGATCATTGTTGATAATTCACTTTTTCCCACCGTTAAATAATTGGGTAGTAAAACAAGGGGGACGGAACATGTGAATGTTTGCGTGATCATTTGCAAGCGTTTCAATAAAAAAGGTAGTGACATTCAGAAAAAGTTTATTTTATTTGTTTGCTTTGTTAAACTGACAAAAAAACTTGGACAAAAAAAGTCGAAATCTTCTCCCGTGTCACCCTGTGCCAGAGCAACAGGCTGCAAAACCGTTGATATCTCGCCAATAGTCAGCGACACTGCTGTTGAAGTCTTTATGACAAAAATTGGGTGAGAAATTCAACTACAGCCAAGTTTATCATGAAAAAGCAATTTCTAAGATGAAGTGAGAAGGGAATTTGAGGGGACTTAGCAAGTGGGGTACCATGTGTGATTAGCTGTAAGCAATCAGCACACTGGTGTTAGATTGAGGGGGTAGACATGGAGGGTAGAGTTACACACTATTCTGGCCTTAGACACCTCAGGGGAAAATGCTACACAGGCCACTGTGCGCTCAGACGTGGAGTTTTACTACAAGTATAAACACACCACATTCTGTACTCCATGTATCTATGACGGTGCCGCGAATGAACTATGTGTCTGGTTCAACGAACCAGTAGAAAACGACAAATAGAAGAAGAGCGAAAATAGGATAAAGAACAGACCCTAATACGTAGACAGAACGTGGACTATTTGAAAACTGTCCACAGTAAATCACTGTAATAGTTCTCTTTGAAAATTCCCATAAGAGCAGAGGGACACTGCTGGCTAACTTAATGGCACAGATTAAATCTCTATAGGACGACTATAAACGAATGTCTCTGTTTCCATAGGTTTTCCATAGCTTCCATCTCACATTACCTCTGTTCTGAGTTTGTGGTCTGCTAGCCAACCCAACCCAGTTCCTAACTCCTAAACCTGTCTCTTGTCTCTTTTGATTCCAGGAATCCCTCTGGAAGGCTCCCAAAACTAGGGGCCAGCAGTGTTGGACCATACATTTTACACCTAACCCTTCAGTCGTGCTACATCTGCATCAATCAGCCCGTAAGTAACTATTTTATAGTTGTGAACCATTTTGCCATATTGAATTATTACAGGACCAAATAAGCCTGGCCACCACATGTAAAAAAAAAACTCAATAAAAGTAATTAATCTGGTGGTGAAAAAAAATCTTCTTTTGTGTACAATTGTGACACACAAAACCATCCATGAAAACCTCATAAACTTCAATAAAACACAAAAAATAGCTTTATACTCAACAAAAGCTTTGATTATTTGTAGATAAATTGATCTTTTTCTTGTTATAATTCCGCTGACAATTTCTACAGATGTGAACATCTGTCCTGTTCCAGACTCAGATTTCAGTTCAACTTCTTTTGAAAAGTCTGTCTCAAAAATTATCATGAAAGTAAATAGATGTTGTAGCCACAGATGCCCTGTGGAAAACTGACAAAAGCGAGGCTGCCATTTTGCGCCATTGGCCCTTCTGACCATCACCAACCAATCGTAAACACACCATTCAGAGTAGGCAACATGGGTGAAGTGTCTTGCCCAGGGACACAACGGCAATTTTAATCTCAACGGCCGTCCCACTGTGGCACCTAGTGTTCCAGGGTTCTCCTATTCAAGCACAGCCCAGGCCCAGCCTGCTTAGCTTCTGAGGTCTGACGGGATCAGGCATTGACAGGCTGGTATGGCAAAAATGTTTACAGAATCAACACAACATTTTTATCCTTGGTCCTGTGAAATCAGCTCAAAACCTGATTGTGTCAGGAGAGTAGTCTGTTCCCCTTCTGTTTGTTTTTGTCTTCTTTTTTTTTTTTTTTGACTTTTTTTATCAATCTGATAAATCTGCTTGTGATTTCTTCATCTGAGCCTGTCTGTTGTGTCAAGGGTATATTTTTGGCCTTAGCTCCACATTATGACTGATTGGCTGAAGCTAAAGTTTCATTGATGTTCATTTGTGTGCAGAAAAACCCAGCTCAATGGACTATGGAGCTTTTTCTAGAATTGCTACTGGTTTTAGTCTACCTGATAACAAATTCAGCCCGAAATGTGATTGGTCAAATGCTTTAAGGTGAACACATGTTTTGGAAGCAGCGCAGCTACCGGAAAAGGAATAAAAGAGAATGGACGGATTAGTTGGAAATATTTTAGAAATCTTGATGACCCAAATCGAATTAACAGCAGTTTGTGACTCAATATGAAGGCAATCAGGGTCCAACAATGGGGTTCAGATACCATTAGGTCTGTTTGAGTAACCACAAAGGGATCTATTTGCCGTTAGTGCAGTTTGTTTCTGATCTCTGCTTAAAATTAAAGAGATTTTTTTGCACAATTTACTGTGATTGTACGTTATTACCGGACTAAAAAGATATCTTAAATAGTCTTAGAAGCCACTGGATTGCCCACTTTGGGACGATTTTACTCGTCTGTAGAAACTTTCCATTCATTTTCTATAACGATTAATCAAATTTAAGGTTGTAGCCATTGTTGTTTTTGGCAGCTATCTAACTTTTCATTTTAGTCTTCGTCTTTGGACAAAAATTAATTTAAGTTTTAGTCCCATTTTTGTCATATCTTTATATTTTTGTTTTAGTCAACGGAAACCCAGAAGAGTTTTCGTCTAGTTTTAGTCAGGGAATACTTAGAACGTTTTTAGTCTAGTTTTAGTGTAAAAAAACAAACAAACAACTTACTTTAACAATCGTGTCTTTATTACTGAGAACGATGCAGGTTATTTATTAAAAAAAAAAAAAAAACTTTGCCGAGCTTTAACTTGCGCAAAAACAGCAAGCATAGTAAAACAACATAAAATGAATAGAAATTCTTCAGTGAGTGAGGAACGTTGTAACTTATGTATACTTAAAAATGACACCTCTTAATAACCCTGTAAATAAAGTAAACAATGCATTGTGTCTTTAAATCAGTCGTTAGCGCAACCAAGCTAACTAGGAAGTTGGCAGCGCCTACAACCTAGCATTAGCTTGCAGTTAGCATGCTGTTAGCGCAAAATATGTGGAATACTTTAAGTTTCTGACCACCAAGCTCCTTTGCTACTGTTTTCACCATGGTTTGTGACTTCCTCGTGTTGTGTAGACGGTGTGAACGTGCAGCATTGTGGGGGCGTGCCGCCGTGAGAAACAGATGCAGCCGCTGTGTTTTTTTCTTTTCTCAGACAGAAATGTGAAAGTCTGACGCCTATTTTGTTACGTTTTCGTCTTGTCAACAGAAACTTGCAAACGGTCTCGTCACATTTTCGTCTCCAAAGTGTTGCATGTATTTCGTTATCGTTACGTCATGAAAAAATGCTTCGTCAATTAAATCATTTCGTTTTCGTCATCGTTGATGAAAACAACACTGGTTGTAGCCTTTTCTAGCCATTATCAATGTGAGAAGCAGAGACATTTTGTACTGGTTACATGTCCATCATACGGAGTGCTTTCCCCTTTTTTAAAAATATTGCAAATGTAGATGATTCTGGGGCATGAGGAACATATTTATGAAAAGCTGGATCACACCTGAGTCTACGATTGAATTGCTTGCTGACCAACTCTAACATACTGAATGCATTTGTGTTACCGAGAGTGTCAAAAAAAAAAACACTGGTCGGTATTGTCTAATGGCATTTCTACCAAACTACTTCTATCTGATATCAGCACAATATCGTATAGCCTGGACTGTATGACGAATACAGGACAGTTATTGTGCTCATTTGGGTTGCCCTGGCAGGTCGTGCCTGCCAGACAAATTTTCCTCTACTCTCACACATTTCACTTCATTTCAGCAAAGTAAGTCTCTGTTTGTTCAACATGAATATTAATTTATATCAAGTTTGAGTGTAAACCCTTAGGACGGAACTGTCAGCAGTAATACCGTCACATGTGTTGAGATGTAAATGTACCTTTGTCTTTCACACCTGAGAAGGTCTAGTACATCTGACACAGTCATTCTGTTTCGCCCAGCTGAACACAACCCCTTCTTTAATGCAAGACACAGTTGGAACCCCAGGCTCTTACCAGCATTAGGTTTCTATTTTTTAAAAAAGGGAGAAACTGATGGCTAAAGCAGCCCTCTACGTTTATTACCGTAATTTCACGACCATTAGGCGCACCGTACGAAAGGGCGCAGCCTCAGTTATGTGCGCCATTGCTGTATTTAACACACACATAAGGCGCACCGTACGAAAAGGCGCAGTCTCAGTCACACACCGCCTTACAACAACACACACGCACGCATGCAAATGTGGGTATTAAAAAATACATCGGGAGCAAAACTGAGTTTGGTTGTACTTTATTTAAGTAGTATAAACAAACACATTACCGGTAATAGTCTTTATTCAAATCCGTCATAGTCCTCATCCTCTGTTTCGGAATCGAACAGCTGCGCAAAATCCAACAGAGCAGGTCCACTTCGTTCCTCGCTGTCGAAGTCTCTGTCTGTACTTTGCGGCTCCTCAGAAAGGATACCAGCTTTTGCGAAAGCTCGGATAACAGTACCAGCAGACATGTTAGTCCAAGCATCTACAATCCATTGGCAAACTGTAGCGTAACTCGCCCGGCGCTGCCTTCCACCCTTCGTGAAACTGTGGTCTCCTTCGGTCATTCATCGCTCCTACGCCGCTCACACTTCAGTCTTTAACGTTCTCATGCCTTTTCTTTCAGGTCCCCCTCACGGGCACCGCGTTTTCTTTTAGGTCCGCCTTTTCTCACACACAAGGCGCACCGCACGAAAAGGCGCACCGCTCATTTTGAAGAAAATCTAAGACTTTTATATGCGCCTTATAGCCGTGAAATTACGGTATATGTTTTGTTCCATGGAGTTAACAACTTAGAACAAGGATGCTCCAAATTGTCTGAATTTTGAATTTCAGTTGTCAGAGTGGAGTCATTTTATAGCTGAGCCATCAATCTGGTCTATTTGGTCATTTGTGTGCACTCCAAAGTGGCTTTAGCATAAAAACGTTTCTATATAAATGTGTGTATCAAAATCACCAGGAAAGACAGTGAAAAAGTGAAAGCAAACGCACAAAATGAGTGGATGAGAGATTTATTAGGTGTATAATTGCCACAGCCCTACAATATCCTGGCTGTCGATCTTTGCTGAATGTCCAGTTCGTTGTGTGTGCGAGCTCGCGTGCATGTCGACCAAAGTACGAAACGTGCAAGGCAGAAGAATTAATGGAACACTCAGCACGCTAACTCCTGGAAGACCACCAGGACCGTACTAAGCCCGTATACCAAGATATTGAGAAGGAAAGGCCATGAAATCGAGTGTATAGCTGAATACGAGACCATTTACCGGGCCACCTGCATGCCTGTCCATCTCATTTTCATCGCTGTCTTCTTTCATTTGTGAGTGAATGTTTTTCTTTTACTTCAATCTTTCAAAGGTCAAACTTCCAATGAAAAAAAGCATAAAATTAAGATTCAACCCTCTGTTTTGTGTATTCTTCTCAAATTCTCTGTGAACACACTTTGGCATTGCTCTATCCTTTACCCTGCGGATTCAAATGAAATCTGGTATATAAGAGTTTGGTTCTGTGAGTCAAAGCAGAGTAGACAAATGTGGATTCTCAGAAGCCCAAATACCTGTGCCAGAGGATGTCTTACTTATCGAAACTGACTTCAGGAAAATGAAGTCCGTAGCCCTCTGAATTCCAGACAAAGAGCAGAGAAGCAATTGTACTTCATTGCTTCTCAACCAGATTTTTGGCCAACTGGGAATAGTTCATTTTAACTGGAGAAGTTGCTAGTTGGCTGATAAAAGCGGCTGAAGGTATGTTACACAAGGGTTCTGTCCACTAGTTCAATCTACTTCTTTTTTCTTCAGTATTCCTTAATGCATTTCATTTAGTATTCTACACTACCAGTGGGTGGCACGGTAGCGCAGTGGATAGTACAGTGGCCTCACAGCAAGAACGTTGGGGTTTGAATCATGGGTGTTGACGAAGCTTGGAACACTGGCCTTTCCCTGTGAGGTTTGCATGTTCTCCCGTGTATGCGTAGGTTTTCTCCTGGTACTCTGGTTCCCTCCCACTGTCCATAACATGCATGTTAGGTTGAGTGGTGGCTATGAAATTTGCTTCCAAGAATGTGTGTGTGGGTGATTGTGAGTCTGTGGCCCCGCGAGCCCCTGATTGTCAAAAAGTTTGCCCACCTCTGCTCTAGCCCAAGCATGGGCAAACTACGGTCCGCGGGCTATATGCGGCCGATATACGGTTTAATGCGGCCCGCTGAACATGAAAAACTTAAATAAAAAAAACTTGGTAATGGTTTATTTTCCATCATTTAGATGGCGCACTCTAGATATTTTGGCTTTGTTGAGAAAACAACAACACTGCTTCCATTAAAATGTGTGTGTCTCCGTGACGCGCACGCTGTCGAAATAAACAGTGTTCACAGATATGGAAAGCCATCCGGCCCAATACACGCACATAAACAAGTGTGTTAGATGTTAAAACAAGCAAAGTGTTACATCAAACGGTTAGATTTCAAACCTAGCGCCGCTAAATTCAGTTTTTAAGTGCCATCGCAATAGATTTTAATCCTAGCACCGCTAGATTTGAAACCTATCACTCTTGATGTAACATTTAGCACGCTTGTTTAAAATCTACCATGCCATTTTATCGGTCTACGCTAGCGGTTACCAAAGCATGCCATCCATCTGATCCTGTTCTGGCCCCTTTGTCAAATATTAGAACTCAATGTGGCCCGCAAACAACAAAGTTTGCCCACCCCTGCGCTAGCCTGTACCACCAGGTACCACCCATATCCATCCGGATGACACTCATCTGCCAATTTATTCAAATACACAGCATTAGAGTTAGTTTAGCTAATGTTTAATATACAGTTTTATTCCCAATACACGCGCATGCGTGGCTGCACTGATGGGGTGTGCATCTGTAAATAAGCTATTTACAAACAAAAATCTGCAGGGGGAAAAAAAAAAAAAAGTCTCAGGACAAGCTGCACATTCGCAGTAGCGCTATTTACAGCGTTATTTAAAAGGACTAGGACATGTCCGACTTTAGCTACAGTTGCACATGGAAGACTTTTTGTTGGACTAATCTTTTCTGTATTCAAGTTTCAGGTGAAAAAAGGGGTGTGTTTTTATTAGAAAGTGTGCTTCTATTAGGAATAAGACGGTAGATCCATTGCTTGCCCGTCCCGGTGAGATCTCTCCTTCATGTGGATCTCCATTAGGTTTCTTCCTTTTTTCCACAAGTGGGTTTTCTTTTGGGAGTTTTGAAGGATCTAAGGGCAGGAATGTTCTAAGTTTGTTTGCAAATGTTTGACTCTAAACTGATTTTAGTGGGGTCTCTTTGTTCAGTTTTCTATGTGAAGGCCCGTTAAGACAATTGTGTTTTGATACTGACTTATACAAAAAAATTGAATTGAAATTGAAAAATTCAATCGTAAAAGGTGCTTTTTTTTTTTAAAAAAATGTTTTGATTTACTGCACGAACATAAAAATCTACCTTCACTTTCGGAATACTCACTTCTATCTATCTTAAACTCTCGACGACCCTCAAGCAAGAATTTTCATTCTGTTGTATTGCCGCTAATTAAAAACAGCTCTGACTTCTCGGTCTACGTATGTGTCTTTGGGACTATGCAGCGGGGGGACATAAATTAAGCTAAATGTTTCTTCCTTTACGGAACACATAGTATCATTTGTCAAGGAACAAGCAGGACTAACAGCTCCTACGGCGCTGACATAGAGGTGTGCATTGTATGGAGCCATGGGCAACAGGGACAAAGCTCCAGGCTTAACGTTCACACTTCTACGTAAGAGAGGCAGCTGGGGACTAATGTGTCAAGTGTGTGAGTGGACGGCATGAGGTCTGGCAGGCAAATAAATATAAAAGAATAATCACCCAACGGAACAAAAAAAAAGAAGCCATTTTTCTTTGGAGACAGGCTCGAGGTGGAAGATTCTTTCACAGTGGGATTAAAAACTCAAACAGAAACACATCCGCACGTCCCTATAGAGCCTCATCGATATGTTGATGAGCACGGTGTGTGTGTAAAAGCAACCACGAGCAAAAATGCCGGGGCAGGCTGTGAGATGATTGTTACCAGATGAAGGGCTCATCAATCCAGCTTCACACAGTGACACACACAAGATTGCACAGTTTTTCTCGTTCTGTCATCATTTCGTGTGTGAGTGTGTGTGGCTCTACATACAGTGGTGGTCAAAAGTTTACATACACTTGTAAAGAACATAATGTCATGGCTGTCTTGAGTTTCCAGTTATTTCAACAACTCTGATTTTTCTCTGATATAGTGATTGGAACAGATCCTTCTTTGTCACAAAAAACATTCATGAAGTTTAATTCTTTTATGACTTTATTATGGGTAAACTGAAAATGTGACGAAATCAGCTGGGTCAAAAATATACATACAGCAACATGACTGAGCAATTTTGGAGACTTAGAAAGTTGTGTCAATGACATGAGTGTCATAGCATGACCTCTTAACTTCTTGTGAGTGATTATGAGTGACTACAGCTGGTGAATTCTCTGAGGCCATTTAAAAAGGGCTCATTGGATAAAAACACCCACAAACGCTACAATAGAAAAGTCAAAGGAGCTCAGCACAGATTTGAAAAAGAGAATCATTGACTTGAACAAGTCAGGAAAGTCACTTGGAGCCATTTCAAAGCAGCTGCAGGTTCCAAGAGCAACAGTGCAAACAATTGTTTGTAAGTATAAAGTGCATGGCACTGTTTTGTCACTGCCACGATCAGGAAGAAAACGCAAGCTGTCACATGCTGCTGAGAGAAAACTGGTCAGGAGGGTGAAGAGTCAACCCAGGAGCACCAAAAAGCAGATCTGCCAAGAATTAGAAGCTGCTGGAAC
Organism: Neostethus bicornis; assembly: GCA_902685375.1. Taxonomy (NCBI): domain Eukaryota; kingdom Metazoa; phylum Chordata; class Actinopteri; order Atheriniformes; family Phallostethidae; genus Neostethus; species Neostethus bicornis. The sequence continues at coordinate 684,109 of CACRXE010000044.1, read as the reverse complement.
ACAGGTGTCAGTGTCCACAGTCAAGCGTGTTTTGCATCGCCATGGACTGAGAGGTTGCCGCGCAAGAAGGAAGTCCTTGCTCCAAAAGCGGCACCTTAAGGCTCGACTAAAGTTTGCTGCTGATCACATGGACAAAGTTCTGTGGTCAGATGAAACAAAAATTGAGCTGTTTGGCCACAATGCCCAGCAATATGTTAGGAGGAGAAAAGGTGAGGCCTTTAACCCCAAGAACACCATGCCTACCATCAAGCACTGTGGTGGTAGTATTATGCTGTGGGCCTGTTTTGCTGCCAATGGAACTGGTGCTTTACAGAGAGTCAATGGGACAATGAAGAAGGAGGATTACCTTCAAATTCTTCAAGAAAACCTGAAGTCATCAGCCCAAAGGTTGGGTCTTGGGCGCAGTTGGGTGTTCCAACAGGACAATGACCCCAAACACACATCAAAAGTGGTAATGGAATGGCTAAATCAGGCTAGAATGAAGGTTTTAGAATGGCCTTCCCAAAGTCCTGACTTAAATCCCATTGAGAACACGTGGATAATGCTGAAGAAACAAGTCCATGTCAGAAAGCCAACAAATTTAACTGAACTGCACCAATTCTGTCAAGAGGAGTGGTCAAAGATTCAACCAGAAACTTGCCAGAAGCTTGTGGATGGCTACCAAAAGCGCCTAATTGAAGTAAAAATGGCCAAAGGACATGTAACCAAATACGTATTAGCATTGCTGTATGTATATTTTTGACCCAGCTGATTTCATCACATTTTCAGTTTACCCATAATAAAGTCATAAAAGAATCAAACTTCATGAATGTTTTTTGTGACAAAGAAGGATCTGTTCCAATCACTATATCAGAGAAAAATCAGAGTTGTTGAAATAACTGGAAACTCAAGACAGCCATGACATTATGTTCTTTACAAGTGTATGTAAACTTTTGACCACCACTGTACGTGTCAGTAAGAGATAACAAAAAAAAAAAAAAAAAAGAGAGAGTTTTTTTTAGCGTTCTCAAGTGGACCAAAAAAAAGGCTTAAAAATTTGTTCTCATGGTCCACAGGCGGATCGGTACGGCATCAGCAATAACTAGGACGCTGCATCGGTCCGTCGTGGTAAAGAAAGAGCTGAGCCGAAAAGCAAAGCTCTCGATTTACAAGTCGATCTATGTTCCCACCCTCACCTATGGTCACCAGCTGTGGGTGGTGACCGAAAGAATGAAATCACGGGTACAAGTGGCCGAAATGAGCTTCCTCCGCAGGGTGGCTGAGCTCCCACTCGGAGATCGGGTGAGGAGCTTTGCCATCTGGGAGGAGCTCGATGTCAAGCCACCCCTCCTCCAGGTCAAGAGCCAGATGGGGTGGTTCGGGCATCTGGTCAGGATGCCCCCCGAGCGCCTCGCTGGTGAGGTGTTTCTGGCGCGTCCCACTGGGAGGAGACCGAGAGGCAGACCCCGGACCCGCTGGAGAGACTAGGTCTCACAGCTGCCCGGGGAACGACTTGGGATCCTTCCGGGTGAGGTGGAGGATGCATCCGGGGTGAGAGAAGCCTGGGCTACCCGTCTGAGGCTGTTGCCCCCGCGACCCGGCCCCGGATGAGCGTAAGATGACGGAACCGAACGGAGCGTTCTCAAGTGGTCCCAAGCAATGTTCCCTCTAATTTTTTATGTGTCTGAGCAAAAACACAAGCTTCCTGAGTAGAAAGGGGCGGAGCAAAAACTTTGACTCTTTTGTGACACAAACGTTGTAAAACATTTACATAACTAGATTGGTTTTATCGTTAAAGACTGATGTGATAAAACTGCTTTTTAAATGGGAGTTTAATATTTTAGATTTTTCTCTAAATAAAAGCCCAAATTAGGCCATCAATAGGTCACTCTCCACTCAGTGTTTTGAGTGAATTTTACTCCCCAGCTATGTTCCCTCTAATTTTATATGTGTCTGAGTAAACACATAAGCTTCTTGAGAAGAAGGGGGCGGAGCAAAAACTTTTACTCTTTTGTGACGTCATCAGCAGTGACGAGCCAAATTCCGAAGCAGCGGTTCAAAGCAATTTGTTTCAGAAAGAAAGTAGAAAGAGATACGATCCGGAGCTCTGTCTTGTTCTCCCATTTTTAGTTTAAATTAAGTTTTATTTTGTGCTGCATAGGTTTTCTTGTTCTTCTTTTGGCATTTCCCTTCAGGGGGCGCCACAGCAAGTCAGTTTCTTCCATCTAACCCTATCTGCTGTATCCTCTTTGGTCACGCCAACTATCATCATGTCTTCCTTCACTGTATCCATGAATCTCCTCTTTGGTCTTCCTCTAGGCCTCTTTCCTGGTGGTTCCAAACCCAGCATCCTTCTTCCGATGTTCTCTCTCTCTCTCCTCTGCACATGTCCAAACTATCTCAGTCTGGCCTCTCTGACTTTATCTCCAAAACCTCTAACATGTGCTGTTCCTCTGATCTTGTCCATCCTGGTCACTCCCAGAGAGATCCTCAGCATCTTCATCTCTGCTTCCTGTCTTTTCCTTAGTGCTACTGTCTCTAGATCAATCAGCATGGCGGGTCTCACCACGGTTTTGTACACTTTTTCTTTCATTTTATCTGAAACTCTTCTATCACACATCACACCTGATACTTTTCTCCACCCGTTCCAGCCTGCCTGCACACGCTTCTTCACCTCTTTTCCACACTCTCCATTGCTCTGGACTGTTGATCCTAGATACTTAAAATCTTCCACCTTCTTTATCTCTTCTCCCTGTAACCTCACTTTTCCATTTGGATCCCTCTCATTCACACACATACTCTGTTTTACTCTGACTAATCTTCATAAATTAGGTCTTCTTGTGCGCCATTAGTCTGCAAGCGGTACGCAATTGCGCAGGCGTGCAGCTTTGAGGTAACACTGGTCCCAAGGGGTTTCAGTCTCCAATAAATGATAGCTAAGTCTTCTTTTACTGTGTGGTAAGCTGGCAGCTGGCATGTGACGTTCTCGTTCAAATTAAGAGACATGTTTAATTAGACAATTATGGAAACAAAAGGCTCCATTCTGAGCCATTCAGAGTTGGAGGCATTGGAGGCGACATGCGTGTTGCACAGTTGTCAAGAAAATTTACCAAACTAAAACATACAAAAAGGAGGTTTTTTTAAGGAAGCAAAAACAAGATATGAGTAAATGCTTAAAAAAAAGGAAAACGTAAAACGGGAATTCACTTTTCTGCTAATTCAATCCAGGAGGTTCCTTGGCAATCAATCTGGCTCATACACGGAGTATTTACAGTTGTAGAAAACAGGCATTACCTCAATTTATCCCCCAGTTCCAGCAGACGCACGTTTAAAGGTGATGCGAATAAACCCTGCGATCATTAACCTCTCGTTATGTCACACTTCAGGCGTTGGAAACGCAAAGCCGACTCATACGCACGTGTTATCGGTCCTGCTACTAAAAAGCTGCACAAAGAAAAAAAAATTGCGATGGGAGAACAAAGTGGTTTCCAAAGAGGTAAATAAAAATGGTATTTCGGTGATAAAAATACTGCTGAGTTGCCAAATTACGGGGATTTGTTCGCTGCTCGACAGCTGTGAGTTATTTGTTGTGTCTTGAAGTTGAAAGCCAAGAAGAAATTGAAGTAAATCTTTACTGACCACCTTGATGTTCTCACATGTTCGATACGACCTCGACCTGAATTTATTTAGAACACGCCGGTTTTTATTTCATGCTGCTTAGTTCACGAGTCTAACTGGTGCTTTTAAAATATGACCCTAATTTGTCATGTGTTCAAAAAAAAAAAATGTTTTTCCTTTTATGGTAAAACTGATTTTAGTTTCGAGGCCAAAATTTTTTATCACTGTTTATCATAAAGCCCACACCCCTTTAATTTCCCCCCCGTTTCCCCCCTCGACTCCCCTCCTTTTCTGTCTTTCTTCCCTGTGGTCCTGAGAGTCCTGTTACCGTGGTTACCATTTAACGATGGCTGCAAGCCTTTGAAAACCATCATGCTTCCCCCCAACCCCCGCACACACACAGACACACACAATGCACGCGTCTAACCCCATCTTTTTGTTTATATTTTAATCATCTGATTCTTTATGTGAATCGTTACAAAAACATGACTCCATTTTTTTTTTTTCCGCTCATACTCTGAGATCCGTGCTAAATCTGCACATGTTCTCAGCTGGTTCGACTAATTTGCCCAGACAGATGGAGCCTCCTCCAAACCTTGCAGCTAATACCATCTAATCAATAGCCTGTTGTGACCAGAATAGGCAGAATTTGTGATTTTCTTCTCAAATTCTGCATTATTTCGCATGCAGTTAAAATTTTCTTTAAGCACTTTTAAGTTACTAGATCATCCGCTGGTAGGTAAGAAGGGTGGGCCAGCATGGTTCATCTTCAGTCCCGGTACAATTTGGTGTTTAATGACCTGCATGGTTTCAGCGTCCACAAGCAGTCTGCTCCACATCCAGTTCCCCACTGCACTGCTCTACTTTTTTTTCTTTCTTTTTTTTTTTTTTTAAAAACCACGTGCATGGAAGGTGCTCAAGAGGGGACACCACCTGTTTCAAGGACACAGACAGAGAGAGGTGAAGTCATCTACACAAACGCTCAGACACACTTATGTGTAATGTGATGAACTGGCTCAGACCGACCTCCCCCTACCCTTTCTCTATGTCTCTCGTTGTCATGGTAACCATCAGTGTCTCCACCACCTCGTGCGTTCCAGTTTTCACACTGCCCATTCTTTTCAGAATTTTTTTTTTTTTTTAAATTCAAAACCCCTCATTTCACGTCAAAAATTGACCATCATGATTTATTTATTCTCTAAATAAAATTGTCTGTGTTTAGGAAGCAGGCGTTAAGCAGTTTTACTCAAACGATTAGCTTCTTTTTAACCAACAGGTCTTGGTTTTTTTTGTCCACAGTCGATATAAATTATGAACGAGTTGGGTCGGGTATGAGTTTGATGCTCTGAGGTGTGTATTTTTAACTCTGATTTAAAGTCATTAATCATCGGTAAACTTTAAAACAAAAAAAATCACAGAATTAGGATAAAATTAGGACAACACAGAAGGATTCGTATCTGCTTCCATTTTTCAGACCTATTTTAGGATTCAGTGGAAAGCTCCAAACAAAACTGAAACGTCATAGAAATCTTTTCAAACACTCCAAGTCAGGGTTTCGTTTTGGCTTCTAAACTGCTTATCCTTAATGGGGTTAAAGGTGCCGGAGCCTATCCCAGGGTAGGATAAAGCCTGAACAGGTTGCCAGTCGGTTGCGGGACGACACACACACACTCATTTTTAGGGGCAATAGCCGCCAATTAACCCAGCATAAATGTTTTTTCTTTTAATATACTTTATTAATCCCTCACCGGGAAAATTCATGTGTTTCACTCCACCGCAGCAGGCTGCCACCTATGAAGGCGCCAATGATGGTAGAAATGGGCGGTTAGGTGTCTTCTCCAAGGACCTTAGACGTGAACTCATAGATATGTGAACCCGCGAACTTCCATCTGTGGGCAAACGCTCTAACCACTGAACCACCGTCTCTACCGTTGAAGAGTGAGACGAAAACCTGGAGGAAACCCACACATACACTTGGAGAACATGCAAACTCTACACAAAAAGAGTATAATTTCAAGCCTCGCACCCACTCCAGGACTTGAACCCCGATCTTCTTGCAGTAAGACCACTGTGCTAACCACTGGACCATCGCGTATCCCCCAAGTCAGGGTTTTAATTCAAATTTATAAACATCAATTGGAACACATTAAAACGTATTTGGGTTTTTTTGTTTGTTTTTTTTCATAGTTCCAACAAATTAAACTGTAATGTCAGTGAAAAAATCCAAATAGTAAAAATGGCATCAGATACGAGTCTAAAGACAAGTCGAGTTTAGGTTTAAAAATACCAGAAACATTTAAAACTGCACCACTCTGAGTTTTGGAAAAATAGACAAATAGATGAGCTTGGTATTCAAGGCGTACCACATTGTGGTGAAGTATCACGACATGGCCAACCTCAGGAACAACACGTTACGATGCCATGACGGGAAGTTTCTTCCAAGCTTTCTTAGCAAAGAAATACACCCGTGCTTTTTGGAAAACGAGGACTTCAGGTAGCCAAAAAAAGTAAGAGAATCCCAGCACCAGTAGTTCTCATGTGTTCCATGTGGTTGAGATCACGATGCTAGGTAGTCGTGTTTGTTGATCGTTGGATCCCTGGTTGTAATCAGGACCAAGTTAACATTTCTAATGAATGACAAAGTCTTTTGGTTTTTATTATTCAAACACCATTACATTGGATTTAAATTCCGTTCCGTTGTCTTATGCTTATCCGAAGCCGGTTCGCAAGGGCAACAGCCTCAGACGCGGAACCCATACCTCTCTCAACCCAGCTGCATCCTCAAGGATCTCGGGTCGTTCCCCAGCCAGCTGTGCAACATAGTCTCTCAGCGGGTCCATGGTCTGCCTATTAGTTTCTTCCCGGTGGGATATGCCCGATACACCTCACCAGCGAGGCGCTAGGGGGGCATCCTGACCAGATGCCCAAACCAACCCATCTTGCTTCTCTCAACCTGGAGGAGGGGCGGCTCGACACCGAGCTCCTCCCAGATGGCAGAGCTCCTCACTCTATTTCTGAGTGAGAGCCCAGCCACCCTGCGGAGGAAGCTCATTTCAGCCGCTTGAATCCGCAATCTCGTTCTTTTGGTCACCACCCACAGCTGGTGACCATAGGTGTGGGTGGGAACGTAGGTCGACTTGTAAATCGAGAGCTTTGCTTTTCAGCTCAGCTCTTTCTTTACCATGACGGACCAATGCAGCGTCCGAGTTTATGCAGTAGTTCTGGTATCAATAAAACTAAATGCGTGTTTGTCTGAGTAAAGAATTCAATTCAGAAATTGATTTGGTTTCAAAATGAATATTTTTTAAAGAAAATAGGGCGCGGGGCAAATCAGCAACATGTGAGCCTTTTGAGACCGTGGATTGCATCACTCTATCAACAGAGTGGATGCTAATAGATTAAAAACCATGCATAGACAAGAACGGACAAACAGGGAGTTGAAACTTAAAAGGTTGTTTTTTTAATCCATTCACAAGTTCATATTTTTTTTAAATGACACTACTTAAGTTTTCCAAATAACTCTTTTCAAACTCATAAGTGTGTATTTTTTACTCCTCATAAATCAAAAAGTATTTTCTGCTCCTGAAAAACCCAACAGTGAGCACTTTAAACTCCGGTAACAGCCGTTAAGAACATCAACAGGACAAATTAGACGCGCAGTGCTGCCGCAGCTTTCTGCTAAATTTCCTGTTGTCAATATCCTCTTTCTCGCAGGACGTTTTAGTTTTAATTGCCAAAATGTGCTAACGCTGTTCGAGCCTGAAACCTGCCTCGTATATCACTTCTGTCTTTGTCGTCTCTGATTGGGCTCGTTGGTTTGACAACATCATCTAATTTCACTCTTGAAGCTAAATTTTGCATGATGGATGTGTTATTTCAAACCAATGGGTTTATTCCAAGTAGCATAAAAAGCTTCTTGAAGTGCACGCTGCACGCCAGGGTGTGTTTGACCACAGCAAGCTCAATCCAAAACCGCAAAAGCTGAATTTGGATTTCATGCTCCAGAAATGTTTGGTCCTCCTAAAGTGACTTTAAATCTGACACATTCTTACCCCAAAAAGTTAAATCACTGGAATGAGTAAAAAGAGAAGAAAAGGCAGAGAGGATTTGCCGAATCGGTCAAACCAAACGCCATGAGATAAAAAAAAACCCACCACAAGCGCTTCATGTCGGTGATCCATCTTTAAGAAAGTAAAACACCTCACGTGTGATCTGACTTGTAATAAAATACAAAACGGTCAAAATAAAGAAGAATATTCTCTTGTGAATGAAGAGTTACAGCCAAGCTGGTGAGAAGAGGACCACCGTGAAAGAAGTGAAACGGGATCGAATGTTCAGTTTTGAATTATGATAAGTACAACATGTTTAAATGAAAATGTTTAACCAGACGTGCAGCGAAAACAAAACCCTAATCCATGAAATTCAAATTGAAGTGTGTGAAATTGCAGCGCTTACTTTTAAAAAAACGACCAAGGTTGTTTACAAAAAGGAACCACAAGGAGTTAAACTCAATAAGTATCGATTTAGAGGAAAGATTTGCGGAGCTGTAATAAACAAAACGATGGCGTTAGCAGTGCGTTAGCCTTTAGGACCAAACGAGGAAAGATGCTGAATTTTACGCCCAAAATGCAGAAAAATGACTTTTATTTTTCAAAATGTTCAACCTTATGAACTACCCCAAACTGGCTTTGTCATGACCTCACGCCCCCCGCCCCCCTTTAGAAAAACCTAGATTTGCCCCTGATTTCATTCATGCATGTTTGAGAAATTTGTGACTCATCCAGCGCAGTAAGGAGATCAGCTTAAAAAGATCTCGTAGCACAGACTTAGCTCCCAAATCAAGCAATAGGTTGTTTTTAGCCACGGATTTTGTTCTTCACCACACCAACATTCTTATAGGAGAAGGAAATGTTTCAGTGAGCTCATGCTCAGTCCCTCCCTCAACAGGAAGTGTTATCTTTATTTAAATGCACTTAAAATAGAAAAAATCATGGCTTCTCCAGATCAAGAGGAGCCTGATGGGGTGGTTCGGGCATCAAGTTAGGATGCCTCGCGAGCGCCTCGCTGATGAGTTGTTTCGGGCACGTCCCACGGCGAGGAGACCAAGAGTCAGACTCTGGACCCGCTGGAGAGACTATGTCTCAAAGCTGGCTGAGGAACACCTTGGGTTGGGGTGAAAGAATTCCGGGTTCCCGTCTGAGGCTGTTGCCCCAGCGGAAAACAACGGAACGGAACAAAAATATTTTTTGAAAATATGTGCTAATACGGGGGAGACGGCAGCACAGTGGTTAGCGCGTTCGAGTCCGGACCGGAAGATCGCGGGTTTGCGTCCCACAGAGAGCACGTCTAGGGTCCTCGGAGAAGACACCTAACCCCCGCTTCTCCCACCATTGGCGCCGTCGAAGGGCAGCCTGCTGCGGTGTAAGGAGTGCAGCACACAAATTTCCCCGGTGAGGGATGAATAGAGTAATTCATTTATTTATTTAATATGTGCTAAAAAAATGTGCTTGTTTGATGTTTGCAACGTAAAACAAGGTTTACACTGTGTCATGTACACGTTACCGGGGCTGGACTAATTAGGGAGCAAGAGGAGGGGGAAATTAACAGTGTTAAAACAGTTGGGGGTTTATAAGTTGGGGCTTTTATAAGCTTTGTGTTTCAGCAAACATCACATATCTTAGCTCAGAAATGTTATTGTTTTTATATATATTTTCTTTCCGTTCCGTCGTGTTCCGCTCATCCGGGGCCGGGTGGCAGGGGCAACAGCCTCAGACGGGAAGCCTAGGCTTCTTATTTTCTTATTATTATTTTCTATGAGATGAAAAAAATACCCTACAAAAGAACAATAACCTCTTTCTAAAAGTTTTTTTTTTAGATTGTCCAATTTATTCTACGTGTGATCGGTTCGATTAAAATAGAATAAACTAAAAACTAAGATATTAAAAGTTATTTTAATAGTAAAATACATACGAATCAAATGCATGAATGAAGGAATTCTCGGGTCTTGATTTTTCAGTCTGGTATTTTTCTTCCTTTTCTCATCGTCTCTTTAGGAAACGCCACACGTCACCACTTTCATTCATTCAAGTCATTAGACCATCGCAGCTAAAGATTTTCACAGTTCATTGAGACAAATCCCAGCAGTTGCCCAGGCAAACAGAGAAGTTATTTCCACTCCTGTTGTTCCTCCAGCCCGCTCTGACAGACCACAGCTAGTAACCACATATGCACACGCATGATCACATTTGCGCACGACAACACTGGAAATTTCCTACTTGCTGTGGTTTCTAACTTTAAGTCTGCGCTCAAATTTCCTTCTGTGCTCCATTTCCTCTCAATTCATGCATGTAGACTCTTTTCTTTTTATCTGCAATAACCTAAATCAGAAAAGTTGGCCTGATGTTTAATATGTAAATTTTAAAAAGGGGAAATAATTGCATCCATACTTTGTGTAAACTTTGAACGGGTGGCAGCCAATAAATCCAAAATGTTGAACACTTTGTTCCTTCAATGGCGGTGTGCACATTCTGTATATTTTAGTCCTACTCCATTGGATTAAGCACGATGTGGTTCTACCCTTTGGAGCTGTAACAACTCTTCTGGGAAGGTTATCCGCACGGTCTAGGAGAGTGTTTATGGGAAATCCTTCCAGAAGCACATTTGTGAGGTCACACTGATGTTCAACAAAAAGGTCTGGCTCTGAGTTTACGCTCGAATTCCTCCCAAAGGTGTTTTACAAGGTTGAGGTGAGGATCCTGTGCGGGGCCGGTAAAGATCATCCACACCAGACTCTTTATGGACCACTTAGTTGTTGGTAAGGTTTTAAAATTTCATGTTAAAAAAATTGAAGGATTATCCTCAAGTTTCTCGTTTTTTTTACACAAGTTTTCGCAACAAAAACTCAGATAAAACCGAAATTGTTGACATCGTCTTCATCATTTCTAATTAAATCTCAATTTTCTGTTCCGTTTCTTCTTCTGAACCGCTTATCTTTTAAAGGGGCCACAGGGATTTCCGGAGCCTACCCTTGCTAATTTCAGGCGAGAGGCAAGGTACACCCCAAACAGCTTATCAGTTTGGTTTTTGGCCACACACACACAGACAACAATAGGGAAAGACGGTGGCTCAGTTGTAAGAGGGTGTGCCTGCGGACTGGAAGTTGACCAGAAGTTTCCAAGTTCGTATCCCATTGAGTTCACATCTAGGGTTCTTGGAGAATGTGCATTCACATACCTGGGGGCTATTTTTTAGTAGCCAATTAACCTAACATGCATGTTTTCGTAGGGTTGGAGGAAACTGGAGAAAAACCACGTGTACACTGGAAGAACATGCAAACTCTACACAGAAATACCAGTATAGACCAGTGTTTCAAGCCTTGCCCCCACTCCAGGACTCGAAACCCTGACCTATTTGTGTAAAACCTAAAAAATTAAATGAATGAGGCAAAACGTTAAATAACTGGGGTCATACAATGGAGAGTGTGGAAAAGAGGTGAAGAAGTGTGTGCAGGCAGGCTGGAACGGGTGGAGAAAAGTATCAGGTGTGATGTGTGATAGAAGAGATTCAGCTAAAATGAAAAGAAATGTACAAAACCGTGGTGAACCGGCCATGCTGTTTGGTCTAGAGACAGTGGCACTGAGGAAAAGACAGGAAACGGAGATGGAGGTAGCAGAGATGAAGATGCTGAGGATCTCTCTGGGAGTGACCAGGATGGACAGGATCAGAGGAACAGCACATGTTAGAGGTTTTGGAGATGAAGTTAAAGCGGCCAGACTGACATGGTTTGGACATGTACAGAGAAGAGAGACCGAGTACATCGGAAGAAGGATGCTGGGTTTGGAACCACCAGGAAAGAGAACTAGAGGAAGACCAAAGAGGAGGTTCATGGATGCAGTGAAGGAAGATATGAAGATAGTTGGCGTGACCGAAGAAGATGCAGCAGATAGGGTTATATGGAAGAAACTGACTTGCTGTGGCGGGAAATGCTGAAAGTAGAAGTCACAATGTGTTGTTAACTAAAAAAGTAAGCAAGAGGAGGGGAAAAAAAAAAGTTGGATGTTTGGAAGGACAGGTGAAAAGTTGTAAAATGATCTCTTGTAAAAATGTGCTCAAAATAGGAGTGGAAACTCTGTCCTTTTGGCTGATGTTGTTCTTAGTTTTAATAGACATCAAGTGGTGAGAACTCTTCTTATCAAAAGTCATTTTCAAAGAAAAGACAATATAAGATGTGCATGGATGTCAGACATGCATCTGGGAGGTGTAACGAGAACAGCAGAGGGAATGTGGACCACATTGGACATAAAATATCTCAAACTGGTCACGACCTCTTCCCTTATCTTATATATGCAAGTTAGAGATAATTCATGTTTAATTTTGTGTCTTTTGGCTCCATTTGCACGGCTTGGGATCTCACCAGTTTTTGGATTTCAGTGATGAGGGGAAGAACCCATAGAAAGAGAATACTTCAGTACAGACACTTAGAAAAAAAATCCCAACTTTAAAAATCTCCCAAATACAAAAGCAGGTTTTACATTCGTCCAAAAATCCGATAATCTGATGAAAACAATTCTCTTTTACATTGAATTAGAGAAACTGATCCACTGAGAAACAAGCGCTTACCCCACCATTCACCCCGACATCTCAGACCAGCTGCTGTCTGCCCTGAATTAAAGAAACCCATCTTAAGCTCACGTAACAGACACACACACAAAACTCGGGAAATGCGTTCATTCACACCACCTTTCCAAAGAGTGACTCAATATTAGATTAGAGTGAGGGTTAGGGAAACCTCAGGATCACCTGCTATGAATGTAATACAACGACTCTTTGGTATATTAGATGTAACGTATCTACCGTATTTTCACGACCACGGTTCACAGGTGGAGGAAGTTGCGCACTGCGTCAGGTCAAGAAGACGCAGCTGAGTGTCTGCGCCTATTCATGATTGATTGGTGATGTAAAAATTATTAGTACTTTGTAATCAATACTTAAATAAAGCACAACCAAATTCAGTTCTGCTCAATTTTTAAAAACACATACTTGTGTACTTGTGTAGCAAAAAGACGCAGCTGATTTTCCACGGGCATACGGGGAGGTGTTCCGAGTTGGAGGAAAGACTCGAGCAGTGGATCATCCAGCACTGTATACAAACCCCGCGCCCTATGATCAGGTGCGCCTTATGTATGTGTTAAATACTGTAATGGTGTCATGGTTCCCTAACCCGCCACCAGAGGGAGCCCAGGACCTTCCCTCATCTGCCTGATTTGAGACACCTGATGGTGTTTGAGCAGCTGCCTTTAAAAAAGCAGTCTGCCTTCCCTTCAAATGTTGGGGAATCCTCCTTTCCAGCCAGATCTTCCCGGCTGCCTAACCAAAACATGCCCGTGAAACATCCACCATGAGATATTTTGTTGATCCATGCGTTTATCTTTTACAGCATTACTGGACGGTTTAAACGAATAAATCATGTTTCTTGTTCTGCACTTGAGTCCTTCTTCCTTCCATATGCACCCACATCGTGACAAATGGCACACATAACTGTGACTGCATGCGCATTATGGTCGTGAAAATAGGGAATGTAATTCATCCCCTTGCAGGAGCAACTTTTACTTTCACCTTGTAGTGCGATTGTAGCTAACAGCGACGACAAAATAAGGACATTATATTAATATTGTGTTGAGATGCTTTGACAAGGCAAAGCAAAACCAGCACAGTAGAACTGTCTGAAAGATTTAGAAAAGAACATGGATGTGGGAATGTGTTTTGTTCCATACTGCGCCTGCAGCTTTTTGATAGCAGCATGTTCCACAGATTAGAAACGCTATCTCTACAATTTACAGCGCATGTCTCTTAGGGAGAAATCACACCGCCACAATCCTGTCCCAGCGGTCAGGAATACAATCCGTTAAGACCAGGACACAGTTATTGTGCCCGCTCAAAGCAGTCAGAAAAGACAAGGTTGCCAAGATAAAAGAACACTGCAAAACACTGTATGTCGTTAGACTTTGTAAACTTTTATCTAAAGCAGGTTTCCGACTTGGTGCTTGTTGTTTGTTTTTTGAAAAAAAGATGAAGCATGAATGTCAAATTAAGAATCAGAAAAGAATCAACAATTGCCCCTAGAAATTAATGAGTGTATGTAGCTCTCTATTTTTGTGGTCCCACAACAGACTGGTGACCCGTACAGGGTGTATCCTGCTTCTTGCCTGAAATCAGCCGGGATAGCCTCCATCACCACCCGCAACCCCCTTAGGAATCAGCGGTTCAGATGATGAATGAATAACCAAAAACTTGGCTTTTTTTGTAAATATAATCCATCTTTCTCTCTCCTTACCAAAGCTAAAAGTCCAGCCTGTTTGTTCATGTTTCTTCATAAAGTTTTTAACAGATGTGGACAGATGTGTTCCGTGCTGCTCGGATTTCTTTCCTAATTTTCTTTAGAAAAGTCTGTCTTGAAAATGACCTTGAAAGTAAATCGGCCACCAAATCTGTTTGTTCTCATTCTTTTGTGGCTGTTTGCTGATAGAACAGGTTGTACAGCAATGAAACAGTATTTCTATTCCCGTAGCCGACCACAGGCGCTCTGTTTACAAACCAAGCTGCTTTACTCTTAGACTGTCCAAACAGTATGTCTGAAAATGGTAAAGTAAGACTTTGAGAAGTCTAAACTCTAAACTCGATTGCTTTAAGCGAGAGTTTAGTTTTTTTGGAAAAAAAGAGACTTTAAAGGCTGATTTCAGTCTACTTAGCAACAAATGCTGGTTGAAATGTGAGAACTCATTTGGAAGCAGCATAGTCATTGGAAAAATCCACGAAAGACAATGAACAGACGTTTGATTGATTCACCACTTTATTAGTGACCAAATTCCGGCAAAGCCAGCAAAGAATTTACAGTTAAAGAATTTAACTGTAAATTCTTGCTGAAGTTAAATTCTTTAGCAAGAATATAACTAGCTAACTAGCTAGCTATAGACATTGTTTTATCCATAAATATAATTACTGATTCTGATAGAGCACTACTAAAGACAGAGGCGTGAAATGCACAATACAAAAAAGAATTTTGTTTTATGCCAGTTGTTCTTTTTTAATTAGTATGTGGTTGTTAATGTTCCTCGCTTATGCGTTGGACGACAATAACAAGCAAGCATCACAAAGACAGAAATCTTTTTTCCGTAATTGATGGAGCAGCTGTAAGAATGAAAGCCAATGGAGCATGAGGTAAAAACTTAAGGAAAAAACAGAGGAGCAAAACTCTAGATTGAGATGAAGAAATGTCAGGAAAAAAAAAATCAGTCTGAAGAAAAGTGGAAAAAAGCAAAGCTTTCATTACCATATGGTACAGAGTATTGCGCTTAATGAGGCATAGGCTATTCCCCCACAGAGGCTCTGGCTAGTCAAATCTCACATGAATGAACACTCTGAAAGGTAAAAACTAGCATATGCCAAAAACATTTTGATATACGACCAAACTTTTAACTAAAATCAGGGAATAAAACTAATACATCTAAAGAACTGAAATGTACTCCAACAAAATGAAAGCTAAGTGATAAGAAGCTGACATCTGAAGGTGATTAACATGGAAACTGTTCTAACAGAAAGAAATTTTCAAGAGGAATGGAAAGTCTGGACTCTGATCTGGTGTGAGCTGTTAAAAGGCGAGGAGCATCCAGTGTTTGAACGATACTATACAGTTTCTCTCTTAGTAGCTTTTGGAAACATTTGTGGTTACTGGGGTAACGGCAAAGGAGTTTTACTCTCATGGCGTGGAGAGTTATGTTTCAACATTAGCATCAACCACTCGAGGCATTGTGGTAATATTACAACATTTGGGGGGGGATGAAAATGAAAATTCAGCATGTACATTTGTCTCTGGCACAACTCAGCAGGGGAACCAGTGCCTATGAAAACTGTCTGCACTGTGGTTTGTAGACCTCACTAAGAAAGAGATCACCTTCCACAAAACTCCCAAATTAACTACCACACTTTAGTGTTCTTTTTTTTTTTTCTTTTCGCCTTGTTGGACCCACCAGCTTGTTCCTATTAGGTTCTCGTTTTAGTATAATAAAAAAAAAAAACTTAAGCACTTACAGTATCTGATGTTGTAGGAAGATAAATAAAACCGTCTGGGTAGCAGTTTTCCCTCCTAAGGTGCGCACCTGCACAATTGCGCACTGCTCGCAGATTAATAGTGCACAAGAAAACCTAGAGAGACTATAAGAGACTTTCTCGCAGCTGGCCGGGGAACGACTCGGGATCCTTCCGGGTGAGCTGGAGGATGCGGCCGGGGTGAGAGAAGCCTGGGGTTCCCGTCTGAGGCTGTTGCCCCAACTACTCGGCCCCAGATGAGAGGAAGACGACGGAATGGAATGGAACGGAACAAGAAAACCTATGCAGCACACAATATAAAACTCAATTTAAACTAAAAATGGTAAAATGAGACAGAACTCCAGAACATATCTCTTTCTTCTCTCCTTCTGAAACAAATTGCTTCAAACCGCTGCTTCGGAATTTGGCTCGTCATTGCTGATGATGTCACAAAAGAGTAAAAGTTTTTGCTCCGCCCCCTTCTTCTCAAGAAGCTTATGTGTTTACTCAGACACATATAAAATTAGAGGGAACATAGCTGGGGAGTAAAATTCACTCAAAACACTGAGTGGAGAGTGACCTATTGATGGCCTAATTTGGGCTTTTATTTAGAGAAAAATCTAAAATATTAAACTCCCATTTAAAAAGCAGTTTTATCACATCAGCCTTTAACGATAAAACCAATCTAGTTATGTAAATGTTTTATAGCCCCGACCTGAAAACGAAATGGATTTTCTTTATGCTATCTGAGCCTTTAGAAGCAAACAGGTGATGAATTTACAGTGAGTGATGATGGATGTTATGAGAATAGTTCGCATAGCAGACACACCATCCTGATCCCTTGTCACACACATCCTGTCAACATTGCTTGCTGCTGAGAGATGTGCGAGTTGGTGAGAGAGCCAAAAGAAACAGAGGATCTTTATCAGAGAGAGTGATCACATAAGAACAGGACCAGCTGTTAGAAGCATGAAATGATTTACCAAATTAGCCATCTTGCCAGTGTGCGAACCCCAACCATTTGTCAATACTTCTCATGTGTAAGTTGAAGCTGACCCTTTTCATGACATCAATGACCACAACGTATAAGTTGTCTCCACTCAATAATGGATTAAAACCATTTTATTTTAATCTAACAAATGATTTTAGGTACAAACTTTAAAAAGCACTGCTTTCCCTCGACCAAACTGAGCAGCCCTGGAGATGTAAACTGTACTATAAATTTCATCCTCCTAACACTTTTTCAAGCTTAATAAAATTTAGAGTGTGTGTGTTGTGAGTCTGGGCTGGAAAAGACTACCTAACCTCCAAGTGGAAGCTGTGGTTTGTTCTGGCTCTAGTTTCTTTTGGGGGTCAGATTCATCTCAACACCAGCAGGAGGCTAGTTCAATCTTACAGGAAGCTTAAGCTGAATAACCTTCCGCTTAAAGTGCGTCACCATATGTCTCTAACTCCATTTATATTGTTTTAACAAATGCGATTAGTCTCGCTGGCATGTGTGTATGTTTTAGGTGTGATTAGTATTTCCTTATAGGAGGCAATATAGACTGAAGGCAAATCGGGCCGTCACACCAAAACGGGTGATTGCTCTGACAGACGGACGTGCCGTGTTTGTCCAAGTGGTTTACAGGAGGTTCAGAAAGACTAACGCCACCTGTAAAAAGAAACCTGTCTCCTTTAAATGTGTTTTTGCTCCATTCCAGCTTCACACCGTATTCATATGAGTTATGCATTTTTTGCTCATAGTGGCTCACAATATGGTGTCAATTTTAGGCACGCTTAAAGAATACATCAGGGGATATATGTAAAGAGGGAAGGGTCCCTGTCCTTTTTAGACTTAATCTTCATTTATGTGATTGCGAAAAAAAAGTATAAGTATAAATATCAAAGTAGAGCAAAACTAAAGATGTGTTTCAGAACAACAAATAGTGTTGTTCTAACCTAGGCATGGAGAAACTATGGCCCGCGGGCCACATGCGGCCCGTTAAGCGTTTTAGTCCTGCCCGCCAAATTTGGAAAAATTAAATAAATAAATAAACCTTTTTAATGTTTTATTTCCCCACAATTCTGATGTTTCCTTACTAGATGGCGCACTGTATGACATGAAAAGCCATTGGGCCCAACACACACAGGTAAACAGGCGTGTTAGATGTTAAAACAAGCAACATTCTGCATCAAGCGCTTAGATTTCAAACCTAGCGCACATTTTTAAGCGCTATTGCACTAGATTTCAGACCTAGCGCCGCTGGGTTTGAAATTTAGCATGCTTGTTTAAAATCTAGCGCGCCATTCTATCGGTCTAATCTAGCAGTTACCAAAGCAGGCCAACCATCTGCTCCTGTTCAGGCCCCTTTCTCAAATGTTAGAACTCAATGTGGCCCACGAACCAAAAAGTTTGCCCACCCTTGTTGTAACCCCAGAAAAGGATTTGTGAGTTGCTTGTCAAGATGTGGAGCTTTTTGTTACAGTTAAGAGCTTATTATGATTCGCTTGAGCTTTCAAACATTGTTTGAACACACATTCTGTCCAGTGCAGACCAAACTGTCATGTGTTCCACCAAGTGGCTGTTCCACCTCTGTTTCACCAAGCTACTATTACAGCTTGGCACCACCCAGTAGCTGTTCTGAAGCAGCTTTGGAGCTCTCTCTTGGACTTCTTGGAGCAACCGGACATATAAATTTTCCTACCAGGGGATTAATAAAGTATTCTGTGTCTGTATGTACGTACATACACACCCAAATTTTCCCATATGCAACTTTGATGAGGGAAGACCACTGGTAGGGGCATTGAAAAGTGTCTTAGTGGTAAACTAAGCTCCTGAAGAAGCAACAGTGTTTTTTTTACGGGAAGTAAAACCCCGAGGCACTTGTTAGAGGCTGTACTACGAGTTTGAACTGATTCCTAATTGTTTCGGGAGAAGCCCATTGGTATATTTTCATCAACAGTAGCTTCTACGTCTTTACTTTCTGTGACTTGGTAAAGAAGAGTTATTCCTGACCTTCTGCAGGTATCGCTCATAAGACCTTATTCGAGTTCTAATAAATTCCATTTTCATCAGCCTCCCTTTTTCTTTGGATTGCAAACAGCATTCATTCTTCTAACTCTAAACCTACATTTTATCAGCCAGCACTGCTGGATTGGTTTTCTGTTCCAGTATCAAGAGCCTATCCTCCATCTTTCTACATATCCCAGAAGAGCACATCTGTGTGTCTGTCTGAAGGATTGAACACTGTTTAACAGGTTTGATCAGGAAACCACATGCTGAACATCACGGGGGAGATATCTCACCTGCTGAAAGTAATATCTTGGCTTCAGTGGTGTACACAGGCATACGTCCACAGATGTATGAAATATGGCTTTGCACCTGTACATGTGCATACCTGAAAGAGTTTATTCTTTGATGCCTTTATCTTAACTACCTAAAATAAATTCCTGACTGTTGGGGTGTTTTCATTAAATCAAGCTGTGCACTTTACAGTAAATATATTCCATACTCTTTGGGACATTCTTGCAACAGTCTACGTCTTTGGTGGACTTGTTGTGTGTATCATTGATTTTAAGATCAACAAGTTCCTTTGACGTTAAGTCCATTTTCCACTAGGTTTGACCATCGTAGAGTCTCTGAATGCCGGAGCAAAGGAAACTTCAGTTCTAAACTTCATTAAAAAGAGGCACTTAGAAAATGATTAAATCAAATTAAATCTAGAGGTCAAATAAAGAGTAAAATCTTCTTCTTTTGGCATTTCCCTTCACGGGTCGCCACAGCAAGTCAGTTTCTTTCATCTAACCCTATCTGCTGTATCCTCTTCGGTCACGCCAACTATCTTCATGTCTTCCTTCACTGTATCCATGAACCTCCTCTTTGGTCTTCCTCTAGCCCTCTTTCCTGGTGGTTCCAAATCCAGCATCCTTCTTCCGATGTACTCGGTCTCTCTTCTCTGTACATGTCCAAACCATCTCAGCCTGGCCTCTCGGACTTTATCTCCAAAACCTCTAACATGTGCTGTTCCCCTGATGTACTCATTTCTGATCCTGTCCATCCTGGTCACTTCCAGAGAGATCCTCAGCATCTTCATCTCTGCTACCTTCATCTCTGCTTCCTGTCTTTTCCTCAGTGGCACTGTCCCTAGACCAATCAGCATGGCCGGTCTCACCACGGTTTTGTACACTTTTTCTTTCATTTTAGCTGAAACTCTTCTGTCACACATCACACCTGATACTTTTCTCCACCCGTTCCAGCATGCCTGCACACGCTTCTTCACCTCTTTTCCACACTCTCCATTGCTCTGGACTGTTGATCCTAAATACTTAAAATCTTACACCTTCTTTATCTCTTCTACCTGAACCTCACTTTTCCATTTGGATCCCTCTCATTCACACACATGTACTCTGTTCTACTCTGACTAATCTTCATTCCTCTTCTTTCTTTACTCTTTACAAATAAAGAGTAAAATAAACATTTGAATAATAATAGAGAACATGCAGCACGTTAACGAGCCTTTTCCATTTTCACCATCTACCACAACTCTCACTGTTCTCATGACCTTTACCTCCGCGGGTTATAAAACTGGTTCCGATGGATGTGCATACCTTACACACACACACACACACACTACGGCCTCTCATGCCTGGGAAATACTTTGAGGAAGCGGGGAGAGAGAAAAGTAGGAAAACCAAGAAATAAATAACTTCTTTGTGTTGTTGGCTACATAAACACTAGCGCACATTATAGATGACTACAGTGGTTGAACTGATAAGACGTTTCCTACACACAGTGCGCATGTGTGTGTGTCCACACGCTGACCAGTTAGAAAAGGAAAAAGTTTGAGGAAGCGGGGAGAGAGAAAAGTAGGAAAACCAAGAAATAAATAACTTCTTTGTGTTGTTGGCTACATAAACACTAGCGCACATTATAGATGACTACAGTGGTTGAACTGATAAGACGTTTCCTACACACAGTGCGCATGTGTGTGTGTCCACACGCTGACCAGTTAGAAAAGGAAAAAGATACAACCTGCCGTAGGCGACACTGAAACAAAAAAAGATTAAGAAATATCCGCCGAAAATGAGAAGGAAATAAAAATAAGAAACCTACATGTAAGAGAAGACCGTTTCTTATCTGAACAAGAGAAATAAACATAACTATACAGTATTTCCTTCATAAACTTTGTCTGATAACACATCTTTTTATGTGATATTAAACATTGGAATTCTCCAGTTTTATTTTATAAAAGAGTCCAAAATCCAAAGGAACCCATCCAGGACGGTCCAATAACTCAGCATCAAGTGATTCCTATCTACTGTAAATATTGCTACAGTTCACAAAACACTCAGCAGAATATGGCAAATGCTTGCAAGCAGGTCATCTATTCTAAAAAAATATGTTATCCTAGCCCATCCCGGCTCTCCGAGACTTTTAAAATAACATAAAGTTCCAGAGTTTGATCGTTGGCGTGCAATCATGTTGCAAAAACCAGAGAAGAAATCTGAACAAATATACATTGTGCGATTAGTTTAACTATGGCATCATTTGTGAGCCTGGGTGTTTGATTGGAACAGCTGCATGAACTTATAACTAAATAAAGAAAGTTTCATGCCAACTTCTATTATTCACAACCTTTGTCTAGAGGCTCCCCCTTGGAGAGTTTTGGCTCGATCACAGCGAATCCTAAGAAACGTGGTTGAATGAACAAATTAAACTTTAGTCATTCATTCTTTCGTAGCAGAAAACCACCCGTGATGTCTGGCACGGGATTACGCCTGCGCCGAGCGCCAGAATATCTGCCGGCGAACATTAGCCAGAGAGAAGCAGTTGATTACAGCTGTTGAAACAGCTGGAACGTAGGTAGGGTTTGTTTAAGGAAATATATTGATTCACTCGAGCAGAGAAGAAGGAGGGAAATGTCAAAGTAAAACTCCAACATAAAACCAATTGTTTAAACACTTAAATCTAATTTAAAAGCTCATTTCTTCCTTTTTAACAATTCAATTCAATTTTATTTGTAAAGCCTGATATCACAAGACAGTTGTCTCAACTGCCTTCACACAGTAAATCGAAAAATACACACAAATACACAAAAACCCTTACGCTCTCCTTCTCGGTGAGAAAAAGTCTTAAAAAAACTGGCAGTGTAAAACAAAAGAAAAAAAGATGAAACCTCATGGAGATCCAGAGGAAGGAGGGATCCCTCCGCCTCAGGACAGACAAGCGACGTATCCTATACTGTTAATTAGTCAGTCAACTTCTTATTCGTCAGTCCCTTTCGAGGTTGCGAGGGGTGCCGGAGCCCATCCCGTCTGATTTAAGGCGAAGGGCAGGGTACACCCCGGACAGGTCACCAGTCTGTCGCGGGGCCACACACATACATACAACCATCCACACACAAACTCATTCCTAGGGGCAATTTTGGCACCGGCCAATCAACCGAGCATGCATGTCTTTGGAGGGTGGGAGGAAACCGGAGTACCCGGAGGAAACCCACGCAAACACGGGGAGAACATGCAAACTCCACACAGAAAGGACAGAGTTCCAAGCCTCGTCCCCACCCGGGACTTGAACCCACGACCTTCTTGCTGTGTGGCCACTGTGCTACCCACTGTGCCACCGTGCTGCCCTACTATTAATTAAACATCAGATAATCTAAGTCTACAACTATACTATATGTGGGTTTGGGGTTTTTTGGGGGCACAGGCGAGAGGAATCAGAGATGAGACAGACAGGACTAAAAAGCCAGGAATCTGCCAAGAGCAATCTGGATGTATCAAGCACCGAGGTCTCCTCCGTCCGCAGGCAAGATTTTATGTATGATTTCACTCATTACTGCTAAAAATTATTTTTTACTTTCACCCAGTACTTCCTTATTAGGTGCCTTATTTGCCAATTTTTGCAAACTATCAAGCATGTATCCATTCCAAATGCTCATTAGAGAACCTTTAAAGTTTAAATGCGTACAACCATTTATTTCGATTAAACGGTGTGATCATCAGTTCAGTGTATAAATGTGTCATGATATCATAAATCACAATAGTAATTATCTCAGCTACTGTGAGATAACGTGTAGATAGCAGCAAGTCCATGCTGCTGGATAGGTTACTATGACGACTTAAGGAGGTGAGAGAAAGGACAAACCAGAACGGAGTAAATCTCCTTACAGTAGCTTTAGGAATTCAGGTGCGTTGTTACTCCCCTGTCTTTCTCTCTTAGTTTTATTTTTCCTCTTGCCTCTTTTCCTCCTAAAACAGATAATGAATGTCTAAACTTTTACTCTCATAGCACAGACTTATTGACTTGAGTCACAATATAATTTAGTCCTCCAAGATGACCATGTTTTCCTGAATAGAAAAAGTTTCAAAAAAGTCTTCTGGACAGTTTAATTCTTTAACGAGACGTTTCGACTTCCATCCGGAAATCATTTTCAATCTGAATGAAATGGACTGAAAACTGGATCTATTTATACTAACCTGAGTAAAAGGTAAAAAAAATAGTAAGAAGGGCTCGACCAATAAGCCCGTGTTACCTATGATGGCCGTGAATGGCTCTTACTATTTTTTTTACCTTTTACTTAGGTTAGTATAAATAGATCCAGTTTTCTGTCCATTTCATTCAGATTGAAAATGATTTCCGGATGGAAGTCAAAACGTCTCGATCAAGAATTAAACTGTCCAGAAGACTTTTTTGAAACTTTTTCTACTATGGATCATTCCTGGATGAATGAGGGACTACACGGACATGTTTTCCTGAAATAAAAATTCGGGAACTGCTTCTGACTTTAGACGCGACCTACAGACTTCTTGAAATTAATGCATTAAAGCAGCGTTTGCCAAGAAAGTAATCACCAAGGGCTTAAGTGGATGGTGCAAGTGAAAGGAGAGAGTAAATAAAGAGATAAAATGACAGTGAATGTTTGCTTTTGGCCGTATAAGTAGGATGTGTTGAGGCCAACATGTAGCGAGATTAAGCCCCACGAGAAACCGACATGGCTCTGTCTCAACAAATTAAAAGTGAAAGCAGGAGAACACAAACAATAGAGGACTTGCAGGGATAGAGTACGTTGGGAAACATCTTTCTTTGTTTGGGTTTTACTCACCTCTAAAAAGCAGGTTCCAGCCTGGGTGTTTTCTTTGATGGAAGCGTTGTAGAAGTTTCTGGGGAATACCGGTGTGTTATCATTAACATCCTGAAGCACAATGTCCACCTTTGCCGTTGATGATAGAGGCGGACGGCCACCATCCGTTGCAACGACGGTAATACTGGGGGCTGGTTCAGATTCAAAGTCCAGAGCGGTCGCGGTGGTGATGATTCCTGTGAGTGGGTCGATTGAAAACCAGTCAGAGTGAGAGTTTTTCCCTTTTAGTAGAGTATAACGGACATCCCCATTGGGGCCCTTGTCTTTATCTCTGGCTGTAACCTGAAGAACAAAAGAGCCAGGGTATACAACCTCAGGAATGGTTTGTCTGTAGGCCTGTTGATCAAAAAGAGGAGGATTGTCATTGACATCAGTCACTTGGATGGTGAACGATGACTCTGCCCTGAGAGGAGGCGTGCCGGAGTCAGTGGCCATCACCCTGAGGTCATATGAATCACGCTCCTCTCTGTCCAGCACTTGGTCCACATATATCAGGTAAATGATGCTGTCTTTGGTTGTAAGAGCGAACTTCCCATCACCACCCTCCAGGGAAACATTAACATTGGCATATTCTCCATAATCTGGATCAGTCACAGATATTCGGGCTACATACTGCCCTGGTTGGGCTCCCTCTGAGATTCTTGGGGATCCGTCTTCGCTGAGGAAAATGATGGTCATGGTTGGCTGGTTATCATTGAAGTCACGGACATGAATTGTTACAAAAGCATTCGTGACCTGGGAAGAGTTGATGGAAGACACTTTGTTAGAGTTATTCTCAAACTTGTTCTTTTCTTTTTAGAAAGATTTTGTGCATCAAAATAGAAAGAAATAAAACTAAGTTGGATTTTTTTTTTCAAAGCATCAAATAAAACATTGGCCTCCGATTATTTCCTTTACCATGCCAGCAGTAAATAATGATCAGGTTAATTTCTAAATAAGTATAAAATTACACTTGATAAAGTACATATTGTTCACGGTTCAGTCAACAGGTTTAAAGAAAATAAATTTGCATCAAGTCAGAATAACTGGAAATCAAATTGGGACATCATCGTGCTGTTTTAATTGAAAAAAGGGGGAAAGGAGATGATAAAACTGGCAACTTAGGCCAGATTCCGTAAAACAAAAGCTTTGCAATTGGATTTTATTGTTTTCAACTGGCATGGCATCACTCGGTGATGTCAGCTTGTGTTGGACATATTTGTTTGTTTTCACTAATCCAAATTAGCTGAAATTTTATCCAGTCAACAAAATAAAAATTAAAGGACTGCATGTCATAAAAACATTTGCTAATCATTATTTTTTCTTTTTGGTCATTAGGTGAAACCATTTTAGTGAGAAAACGATTTTTAGACTTTTGCCTGTTTGTTTCTTTTTTTTTGGATGTGTTGTTCAGACACTCGTGACTTCGGTTTGTTTGGTCGAACAACAAAGAAAATTATATTTAAGTGATAATTTTGCTAGAGAATGCAAAATTGATCTCCGAATGATAATTACCTCAGGATGGCTGGCGTTGTCCCTAGCCTGGACCACTAGTTCATGCACTCTTTTCAGCTCATAGTCCAGAGGTCTATTCAACGTGATGACCCCTGACTTCAGATCAATGACAAAGTAACGGTCAGGGTCACTTTGTCTTCGGTTAATTTCAAAAAGCACCAGACCGTTGTCACCTTCGTCCTCATCTGTTGCAAATACCTACCGAAACAAAAAAAGTCAAATGGAAATTTAAAAGTAACACCATAAGAAATGTAGAATAAAGAGTTTTAGTTTTAGACTTGAAAATTTTGTGAAAACTTGAACAAACCTGGAGGATGCTACTTCCTTGTGGGAGGTTTTCCGAGATGATAGCGTGGTATCTGCTCTGATTAAACGCTGGTGCATGATCATTGATGTCAGTCACAGTGACTTCCAGGGTCATGGATCCCACCCTTCTAGGTGAACCCCCATCAAAAGCCTCCAACACCAGGGTGTAAGACGAGCGCTTTTCCCTGTCCAACAACCCATTGACCACCAGGTCTAGATACAGAACTTTATTGGCACCTCTCTTAGTTTCTAGTCGGAATGTTTGACCAACGTTGCCTTCTTTTATCGCATATCCCTGTGTGGTCAGTTGGTCTTTGTCCGCATCACTTGCGGGTTCCAGAGAAAACCGTGTTCCCACAGCTGTGTGCTCGGGGATTTTAAGAACAGCCTTCTTTTTGGGGAAAACAGGCGCATGATCGTTGATGTCATTCACAGTGATCGATACCTCAATGGTGGTGCCTGTCATTGTCACTGCAATAAAACTGTAATGGTCCCTTTCCTCACGGTCCAGACTACGAGCAGTTGTAATGATGCCTGTGGTCTCATCAATGTGGAGGTCACTCCCAACTCCTGTGCCCTCATGATCGGTGATAAAAAATAGAGTTGCAGTTTCATCAGGTGGTAACCCAGCACTAATGTCCCCAACAATAGTCCCTGCAGGTTGACCCTCATCCAGCTGGAGTTCCAATGCTCCAAGAACAGTTGTTGACTGAAGAAGGAGAGTAAAAAGAAAGAAAAGTTTTTGTTGGTGGAGCCTTGAATATGAGCAGGGTCGGATGACCCAAGACATCCGTCTTGACCCTTTACTTGGCACTGGCATGGCTATGCTCTGCTACACCTGTAAGAAATAAAAACGAGAGTTTTATTAGTCTGTATTGAAGTATTTTCAGTTTTCAGTTAGAAAACATCTTAAAAACTTACTGAGCCCCTTGAGCGAGGCCACTGGATGCTAAATTTTTCAAAAATAGTATGCTAACACTTTAACAATCTGTAACCAGCATTAAAATGTCACCTGACAATTTTTCAGCGATCTCTCCAAACAAAATGAATATAAATAACAATTTGGAAGTAAAACTGCTCAGCGGGATCAGGTAGGGTATGTATATAAAAGAGGAATAAGGCAGTTCAGGATACGACCTGGCCTGAAATACACTGAGGAAAGAAACATAAAGTAGATTTATCCAGTGGATAATGTTTTTTGTTTGTTTGTTTTTTGGGACTGAGAACCTTTTTAAGCGTCCAAAACACGGCAAACCAAAGTCCACATAAAAACTATAACAGACGCTCAACAGGCCTTAAACACAGGGATCAGTTTCTAAGAGAACACTACTATGAACACATGAGGGAAATAAACCTGTAGCTACTTTGGCAATCGTGTTTATGGAGAAAACATTGCATTTCGGCAATGCAAGGGATATCTGTATCTCTGGACAAAGTTTTTGGCTAGCGGTTGACCCTGACTGTAACTCTAAATCTTGAACCTTACCCCCTTTGATGTACAAATAAACAAAATTAACTGGTTCATAAGCATAGATGCTTTCTTGTAATGAGTGAGATGAATCAAACGTGGCATTTTAAAACGAGCTCTAGCGCCGCCATGTTGCATTTTTAAAGCCTTACCAACAATAACACGTGGCTTTTGTAACCAAGAGAACTGGCGAGATCGATATCTGTCGGTATCTGTAGTACATTATTCTGTAAGTAGAGGGAAGATGGTGGCTCAGAGCGTTCGCCTGCGAACCGGAAGTGGGTTCGCATCCCACTGAGTGCACGTGTAGGGTCCTTGGAGAAGACACCTAACCCCCCGTTTTTCTCACCATTGGCGCCTGCTTTGGTGTAATGCAGCACATAAATTTCCCAGTGAGGGATTAATAAAGTATATTTAAAAAAAAAAAAAGTACATATATTCGTACCTGTAGCCACTACGTTTTATTTAAGCTACTAAGTTTGGCCTCAAAGTTTCCAAACTTGTGAATTATGAACGTGTCACTAAAGATAAAACTATTTTTATCTGAAGCTAAATCAGTCCTGTTATTCATCTGGTCCTAATAAGGAGCAGACATAGGTGCCGTAGCGGTCCAAAAAGTCCCGAATTAGGCATCTCTGCTTAAAAAATATCAGGCACACTGCAGGTGTACCAGAAAGATTGATTATGTCTGCATGAAGAAGGTTAATCAAAGGGGTTTAAAAGGCTATGCAAATCTCACCTGACACTGTTTTAGTTTCTTAGAAGCAAATAAACTCACCATCTGGTACTTTATGAAAATAGAAAAAGCATCAATAATTATTTGCAAATGGAATTTGGCCCAGTTTTGACACACACATTTCATATTCTGCCGTAAAACTCAAGAAAATGTGCTCATAACTGTTTTGGCAAGAACAACTGTGCAAGTTTTTACTGAACTCTCAAGAAAAAGAGAGAGGCAATTTTAGTTGTTGACAATGCCTACAAATATTTAGGCTCCTTTCAAAATGATGTTTATGTAATTTATTTGTATTTTTAGGGTAAGATTAATATCTTCAAAACATTCTGAAACGAAGCAAACCATCGAGCCTTCAAATGATACATTCATCATACTTTGTGACGGGAAAGATGCGGCTTTGGAAATCGTTAACATAGACTCTGTAAGTGTGTCCTTACACATACTGTTTGGAATGCCAGAGTTTCATCTTGATTTGGAAAAACATCAGTCCATCATTTATCACAAAGTTATGTCCTAATTAGGTTCTAAATTTGTAAAGTTGTCAACTTTATTTTTTTAAGGCTATAAAACCCCTCCCTACATATTTTAAAGACTTTTCTTAGACAGGCATTAACATTTGAACATTTTCACAATTTATCCTGTTTAAAAGTGATTACTCAACGATGGCAGAGCTCCGTGGTTGATGAGATCCGCCCGGAGGTCCTAAAGGCTCTGGATGTGGTTGGGCTGTCATGGCCGACACACCTTTGCACCATTGCATGGACATCAGGGTCAGAGCCTCTAAATTGGAAGACTGGGGTGGTGGTGCCTTTTTTTTTTAAAGAAGGGAAACCGGACGGTGTGCTCCAACTACAAGGGGAACACACTCTTCATCTTCCTTTGGAAGGTCTATTCAGGGGTGCTGGAGAGGACGGTCCGTCGGATGGTTGAGTCTCAGATTGAAGAGAAGTAGAGTGGTTTCCGTCCCCAACATGGAACAACGAAACAGCTCTATACCCTCTTCAGGATTCTGGACGGGTCATGGGAGTTTGCCCAACCAGTCTACGTACATGTACCTTGAGAATCTGGAGAAGGCATTTGACCATGTCTATCAGAGACTCTTGTTTGGGGTGCTCGGGTAGTACGGAGTTTTGGAGCCTTTGGTAAGGGCTGTCCAGTCTCTGTATGACCGGTGCCAGAGCTTGGTTCAGATAGCCGGCAGTATGTCGAGGTGCCTGGTTCTGAGATCTGGTTTGGTGACCTCAGGATCGGATCTCTCCTTTTTGCAGATGATGTGGTCCTGTTGGCGTTGTCGGGCTGTGATCTCCAACTCCTACTAGACCAATTTGCTTCCGAGTGTGAAACGGCCGGGATGGGAATCAGGACATTAATCAGGAGACTGCATCAATCTGTTGTGGTGAAGAAAGACCCGAGCCGAAAAGCAAAGTTCTCAATTTACCAGTTGATCTACGTTCCTACTCTCACTTATGATCCCCATCTGTCAGATCACGGATAAAAGCAGCCGGAATGAGTTTCCCTGCAGGGTGGCTGGACTCTCATTCAGAGATAGAGTGAGGAGCTCTGCCATCCGGGAGAAACTGGGAGTCGTTGCTACTCAGGGTCGAGAGAAGCCAGAGGGAGTAGTTTGAGCATCTGCTTAGGATGCCTTCCGAACGCCTCGCTAGAGACGTGTTTCAGACACGTCCCACCGGGAGGAGACCTGGAGGTAGACCCCAGAACTGCTGGAAAGACTATGTCTGACAGCTGGCCGGGGAACGCCTCAGGATGCCCCCGGGTGAGGTGGAGGATGCAGCCAGGGCTGGTGAAGCCTGGGTTTCCTGTCTGAGACTGTTGCCCCCGCAACCCAGCCCCGGATAAACGGAAGACAACAGAATGGAATAGAAAATGCTTGCCATTTCTTTTCTGTCAAGTTTTGGCAGTCAGGTAAAATGAGGTGGGCAGCTGGGTGGGTATAAGTTACACCCCTTGATATAAAGTATGTTTAGCCAAAACATCATCCTTGATGTACAAAGAAATGTGTTGTAGACATAAAGCTGCAAAACTGCACCAGAAAATCTTTGCAACAGCTGAAGTGTATTACAACGACGGACCGCTGTATTTTAAATGTGCAATAAAAGAGTTTAGCAGTTGTAGAACGAACACGAGCTTGTAAGTGGAAGGTGTCGGCCCATTTTGGCCAGCCGTATTCACCTCGGCATTCTGTCCCAAGTGCAAGTATAATCTAGACAACAGACCTCAAGAATTTCTTCCATCCTTCAATAAAAAAAGACCGTTTTGTTGCCAGTTCCTGTTTTCCACATAAATTCAGCTCAATTTGCGTTGCACTGTCACTTTTTTTACACTAAAATCTTATATAACTGCACATAATAAAGCGAGCGTCTGAAAAAAATGAATGGTGAAACGACTGAACTCATAGTTAAGTGATCAACTTACTTTTAGTCTAAATTTACCAAAAGATGTTATGTTTTCAGAAAAAGTTGCTGTTGTTTAATAAGTTTGGTGTTACAACAGTTCAATGAAAGGATTTTATTGACAAAGCTTTTTTTCATTACAATGACGTAATGATAACAAATTAAATGCGTCTCTTTGGTGACTAAAACGTGACGAGACGTTTGCAAGTTTCTGTTGACAAGACAAAAATGTAACGAAATAGACGTCAGACTTTCACGTTTCTGTCTGTGAAAATTTGAAATAGCACAGCGGCTGCATTCTGTCTCTCACGGCGGCATGACCCCCACAATCCTGCACGTTCACAACGTCTACACAACACACCTCCAGCCACGAGAAAGTCACACACTATGGTGGCAACAGCAACAAAGGGGCTTGGTGATCAGAAACTTAAAGTTTTCCACACATTTTGCGCAAGCGGCGTGCCGACTTCAAGCTAATGCTAGTTTGTTGGCGCTGATAACGTTTTTTTTGTTTTGTTTTTTTTACACTAAAACTAGACTAAAACTCTTTTGAGTTTTCGTTGACTAAAACTTGACCAAAACTAAAATATAAAGAGATGACGAAAATGTGACTAAAACTTGAATAAGTTTTCGTTCCAAAGACTAAAACGAAAACTCAGATGGCTGCCAAAAACAACATTGGGTGAAGAAGTGGGAGGGGCATGGGCTGAGGCGAGCGTGTCTCAAACGTTTCCTGCTATGTAAAAAGCGTCATCAATGTACAAGGCACCCATGCATTGTCATGTAAGACGAGGTCAGAAACATTAATACAATTCTTTCAAAAACTCTTGAAATATTCTAGAAACAACTTTGGTGACCAATAAAACGTTCACACATCACATTTTAGATGGTTAAAAAAAAAAAAAACTGAAGAGATTATTTGGTCCGAGATGGTATGGTATCCCCCAATACCAAAAGAACCCCACCAGATCTATATAGCTGATTAATCCTCTTGCGTTGTGTACCTTACTAGTCTTTCTTTTTGACCTCGACCTCCTGCAGTAGTTTATAAGGCCTCTAAAGAGGAAAGATTAATAAAGGCTATAAGTCCGCTGGGACAGAGTGCGACACTGATACTCGCCTCTCTGGCTCGGTCGCTGACCTCTACATCTGGTCCAGACGGCTGCTCTGGACAGTTGTTCCACTCCTACACAAAGACTGAGCTCATGTCTGTATCACACACACACACACACAGTGTTCCTTCATTATGCTTGGATAAAAGACGTTATCAGTGTTTCTGTGTGTCTTGAAATAAGTTGGAAGAAAAAAGAAAGTCTAAAAGAAGAGCACTGAGGGAGGCACAAAGGGGCAGGACGCTGAAGTCTTTCACTACCTCGAGTAAAAGAAAAGCTGAAGTTATGAGCACACTCCTAAGAACCAACTCTGATGAAATAAATCTATATGACGGAAAACAAATGCACCCACTCAGGATGAAGAAAAAAGGAGAACAAGTACAAGAAATCCAAAACTGTTTGAAAAACATCATTTTTAAAAAAAGTCACATTCATTAGGAAGTGATTGCAGTTTACGTTGGCTTGACAACCGTACTGTCCTTAGAGACCGCTGAGGTTCGAAGGCAAAACTTTTGTGAGAAAAATAAACTTTGAAAGGGCGTGTTAAATGCGTATGTGCGTGTATGTTCAGACACTTTGCCTGTTTTTATACAACGCTCTCTCCTTCGTTGGTTCATACGGGAGTCAGCGAAAGGTTACATTGAAGGACTGATCGCATGGCTACGATTTCTCATTGTCAACGAGCATATCATGACATCATCTCCCTTTGGCATGTGCTGTAATACACTTGTGTTTACTCTGGAAAACATGAGCTGATGAGGAATGAAGAGAGGAGCTCACAGTGAAAGAAAACTGGCTTACACCGATTATAATAAAACTAGCCATTTGATTCAAGCCCTCTAGTGGTAATCTTAATATTCTGTAAACGATCGAGTGAAATGATCCCCTTTGCGATCATTTCATAAGAAGCAGTTATTTTCTGTCTAAATTGTTTTCAAAAGTTTTTGTGTAACTACGACACACGCGAACAAACTGTGACATCATCTATGTGCGACCACATTGACAGACAGATCTGACCCTGGAGGGCTCCGTGCAGTCTCAGCCACATTGCATCTGGCAAGGCTCCCCCATAATCTACCTCCGCTGCATACAACCCTCAAACCCTCAAATGCATCTTCCACTAAGTGCTATTACTAAATAATTGAAAACCGTGGCGCTTTCTAAACGTGACCGTCTAAATCAGGGCAGTGTGTCAAGCAGGTTTTTGCTCAGCATTGAGGAATAACTCCGTCGTGTTTCATTTAAGTGTTCCCTCCTGCTCTTCCTTTCCTCTACCAGTATCCTCTAATGGATTTTGCAGATTTGGTTGGGCACACCACAGCTACCAGTAGCCAAGCTACACAAGACCAAGAGTCACGAAGTCCCGCTTTAGATGAACCAACTCGTCTTACCTCTGTCTTTTATGTCGTCTTTGTTCTTTAAAATAAAAGCTCTGACATTGCCTATAAACATTTGGCAGCTACTTGTCCGACCCTACATGTGCTTCTGTATCAGCCATAACAAAAACTAGTCAGACCTCGAACGACAGTAAAAACAGATGGTCGGCAAATTAAAGGGTACGGGTTTTTCATGTCAAAAGTTAAAATATACCATGAAGATATTCTCAAAACCTCAAATGCAAATGTGTGATTTACAGTAGGTTGGGCTTGCCACATCCTTTTTGTAATCCGTGTGTGTGTGTGTGTGTTCAGATAACATCAACTGGAAGTTTTAGTGACATTGTTTCCAAAAACATTTAAATGTCTGTAAATTTAGACAGTGGTAATAAAACAGACTGAAGTGGTCCAGAAAGGAAAAACAAGATGAAGATGGGATGAATATGGAAGGTTTTGCATCCAAGTTTTTTTTTTTTCTGTTCGAGTTACGTGTGTACCTAAAGGAGGGGCGACAATCTTCTTCTTCTTCTCCTTTCGGCATTTCCCTTCAGGGGTCGCCACAGTAAGTCAGTTTCTTCCATCTAACCCTATCTGCTGCATCCTCTTCAGTCACGCCAACTATCTTCATGTCTTCCTTCACTGTATCCATGAACCTCCTCTTTGGTCTTCCTCTAGTCCTCTTTCCTGGTGGTTCCAAACCCAGCATCCTTCTTCCGATGTACTCGGTCTCTCTTCTCTGTACATGTCCAAACCATCTCAGTCTGGCCTCTCTGACTTTATCTCCAAAACCTCTAACATGTGCTGTTCCTCTGATATACTCATTTCTGATCCTGTCCATCCTGGTCACTCCTAGAGAGATCCTCAGCATCTTCATCTCTGCTACCTCCATCTCTGTTTCCTGTCTTTTCTTCAGTGCCACTGTCTCTAGACCAAACAGCATGGCCGGTCTCACCACGGTTTTGTACACTTTCCCTTTTATTTTAGCTGAAACTCTTCTATCACACATCACACCTGATACTTTTCTCCACCCGTTCCAGCATGCCTGAACACACTTCTTCACCTCTTTTCCACACTCTCCATTGCTCTGGACTGTTGATCCTAGATACTTAAAATCTTCCACCTTATTTATCTCTTCTCCCTGTTACCTCACTTTTCCATTTGGATCCCTCTCATTCACACACATGTACTCTGTTTTACTCTGACTAATCTTCATTCCTCTTCTTTCTAGTGCAAACCTCCACCTCTCCAGCTTTTTCTCCACCTCTCCCCTCCTCTCACTACAGATCACAATGTCATCTGCGGGAGGGGGGCGACAACCATGACCCTTATTTCCCCTTCATTTGCCTTTCCCTGGATATCTAGATTTAGACATCCCACTTCAAACCCCAGCTGTCACTGTGTGTGTGTTGCCTCCATGTATATTTGACTCACCATCCATGTACATATACATGTGTTTCCTCTAATCAAGAGTCTTTCCTAAGGGTGGATATCAGTTTCGATTTATTTTTACAACCAGTTCAATTAAACAGAATCATCTTCACTTCGATTTAATATAGCTGGAGCTCTTTTAGACAAATCCGACAACTGTCGTCTGAACAGTTGCTCATTCACTGAAATATGCATGGATGTGCAAGCGCCGAAAACGCTTAATATTAATGTTGAAGCAAGTTCATGACCGTGTCAGAAAAGTGTACCGCGTCTCTTAAGGGAAGCATCGAGCCGGAAACATAACCTATCTACTTTAGGCTGGTGTGGTCTAAGTGAGTATGTTTGAATTAATTAGAATCAAGTGAGTACAAGCTTTACCCTGTTGCTTAACTGGCTGAGACGGCTTTAGTGAGTCATTCACAAATTTGCCCGGTAAATGTAAGTGTATGAGTAGGTTTCCCTCCGGGTACTCCGGTTTCCTCCCACCCTCCAAAAGCATGCGTGCTAGGTTGATTGGCTGCGGTGAAACTGCCCCAAGGAATGAGTGTGTGTTTGTGTGGCCCCGCAACAGACTGGTGACCTGTTTGGAATGTCTCCGCAACCCTGTTAAGAATTAGAATTCAGCATTAAGAAGACGGGGCAGCACGGTGGCGCAGTGGGTAGCACTGTGGCCTCACAGCAAGTAGGTCATGGGTTCGAGCCCTGGGTGGGGAACACTGTCCTTTCGGTGTGGAGTTTGCATGTTCTCCCCGTGTTTGCGTGGGTTTCCTCCAGGTACTCCTCTTTCCTCCCACCCTCCAAAGACATGCATGCTAGGTTGATTGGCCAGTGCCAAAATTGCCATTAGGATTGAGTGCGTGTGTATGGTTGTATGTGTGTGGCCCCGCGACAGACTGGCGACCTGTTCGGGCTGTACCCTGCCCTTCGCCTTAAATCAGCCGGATTGGGCTCTGGCACCCCCCGAAACCTCGAAAGGGAAAGACAGATAAGAAGATGACTGACTGAATTCAGAAGACAAAACAAGACGAAATAAAACCTTCGAGTTCCATTAACTGGTCAAAAGTTAACATGTTCAAATACTCCCAATTTGGGGGAAGGATGGCTCGTTGGGTAGGGGGACCGTCCCGTAACTGGAAGGTAGCAGGTTTGATCCCACACACAGAGAGCATGCCGAGGTGTCCTTGAGCAAGACACTGAATCCCCAGTTGCTTTTGATAATAGTGGTATGCGCCTTGCATGGTAGCTCCCATCCTCAGAAATGACTGTGTGTGTGTGTGAATGAAGGTATCTAGTGTGGAGTGAATGATTAATGCATAAGTGAAGCTCTGTCATTGGCTACAAACAGGACTCACTTGAGGCAATGGTGGAGAGGAGGTCACTGAACAAACTTTTATCCATCATGGACAATCATGACCATCCTCTCTACCCACTCCTGGACGAAAAGCGGAGCTCCTTCTCCAAGAGGCTCAGACAGCTCCGCTCGAGAACATCTCGTTACCGGAGGTCTTTCTTTCCGTACGTGATCGGGCTCTACAACGACTCACTTTGCAGATAAGAAGTTGTTGCTGTGACACACAAATTTCCCATGTGTGGGATCATTAAAGTATATTCTGATTCTGATTCTTTGAGTATCCAAAAAAGCGCTATATAAGTTCAATGCATTATAATTAATCCCACGTTTTATTTTTTTTTACTTCTAAACTTTTACCAAGTTGTGCACAAACCTACCACAGATTGTAACTGTGCTTCGAAGGAGCCCATTGTTACATTTTTTCAAGATTACCTCAGATTTGTCAGAGCTTTATTTTTAATTTAGTTTTTAAAACCTTGTTCTGGCCTGTCATTTTATTACTTTTTTCCTCCATAAATGTCTGTCAGTGGCATCAGCGAGGCTGTGTTATTTATGTAAGACTTGTACTCTTTTAGATAAATAGACTAGATAATTTATCAAATGTTTCTGGATTCTTTGAAACATTTGGTAATTGTTTTTAAGTATTTCTGCATTTTTAGTATTGCTATAATTGTAAGAAAAACAATGTCGTACAATGGACGTGTCTATCCAAAACAGTAAGGTTTTAACACGTGTGAGATGAGAAAAACAGAAATTTCATTCTGGTTTTTGTAACCAAACTGATTTATCCACGTCTGTGGACGTATCCTTCTCTACGAGGTTAAACGTCTTTCACGCAAAACCACCTTATGAAGGTTTCTCACATCGAAAGACATTCCTGTGGGGGTTTTCGATTTGAGTTATTTGAGATCTCCACTGTCCAGTATTCAGACCGTATTCAAATGCCAAGTTTTTCTTGGTCAAGCCTTTTGTTCTCCAACATGCCCCTTTTCTAATGTAAGCAGGATCCCCAGGTGTTCCCCATCCAGCTATGAGACATATGTAGTGTCCCCAGCAGATCCACGATCTGCCTCTGGGTCTCCTTCCAGTGGGACACGCCCGAAACACCTCACCAGCGAGGTGGTCAGGAGGCATCCTAACCAGATGCCTGAGCCATCCTGGCCACCAGAACGAGCCCTGGACCTTCCTCCCTCTTCTGGACTCCAGTCTAATCCCAAATACCTGGGTGAATAGCCTGATGCTGAGCAGCAGTGCATCATCAGCCTGGTGCCTGTTTAAAGGCAGTAACCCCAGACTTCCTTGTCGGGTCACACCTTCCATTCCAGCCAGGTCCTCCTGGCTACCTGACAAAGATGTACACTCTGAAACAATAACCTGACACAATCCATTGATCCTTCCTCCATCTGCACTATCCCGTGGTGACAGACCCCATCTGGCGTTTCTCGAGCAACGGCTCTACTCCAAGCTCCTCCCGGATGGCAGTGCTACTTACTTTATCTCTGAGTGAGAGCCCAACCACCCTTTCTTGGCCAAAATGAAGATCATTTTGGCCACTTGTATCCACAATCTCATTCTTTCGGTCACCACCAACAG
Organism: Neostethus bicornis; assembly: GCA_902685375.1. Lineage (NCBI taxonomy): Eukaryota > Metazoa > Chordata > Actinopteri > Atheriniformes > Phallostethidae > Neostethus > Neostethus bicornis. The sequence continues at coordinate 647,027 of CACRXE010000044.1, read as the reverse complement.
CTGGTTACCATAGGTAAGGGTAAAAACGTGGATTGACTGGTACATTAAGAGCTTTGCTTTTTGGCTCAGCTTTTTCTTCACCACGAAGAATCTATGCAGCGTCCTAATGAAGCGGACGCCGCACGGATCCCTGTCGATCTAATATTGGATTTCTGAGCAAACAAACTGGACTCCAGGTATTTTGGTTTCCTCCCACCCTCCAAAAACATCCATCCTAGGTTGATTGGCCACTACATGATTGCCCCTAGGAATGTTTGTGTCCCCGCGACAGACTGGTCGGTGTGGACCTGTTCAGGGTGTACTTTGTCAGTCGGGATGGGCTCCGGCACTCTTTGTAACTCTGTAAGGGAAAGATGGCTAAAAAGGTGACTGACTGACATTTTTTTTTAAAACATTCACTTGTTTTTATGGTGGTCTGTGTTTAAAAAAAGACGTGGTTAGGAAACTAAGCAGTAGCATGTTGTTCAAAATTGTTGCAACTCCTCAGATTTGTTTTTTTCTTAGAGAGGTTGTAAGACACATGGGGTTAGGAATAGCACCAAATCCCTCGCAACACAATGTCCCAGATTTTATTTTCTGACAGACCAGAGCGAGAAATAGAGCTGCCGAGAAGAACTGGAAGCTGAAATTAGAGGTTAGGAATGCACTATATTCTAGCTTTTTTCAGCATTAACATCAAGATATACGCGGTCGTAAAAGTACGGTTACAAAAATGTGACATCAAATAAACCAAGCGAGTTTTAAAAAGCTTCTTGTTTCAAGACAAAGAAGAAATCATTTCTTTCAACTTCTTTTTTTCCACAAAACAGAATATTTTTTTGTTTAAAATGTTTTTGTTTTAAATAACTTTAGTTCAAAATAAAACTTGTTGAAAAGGTTATTGGAAAGAAAAAGAGAAAGAAGTTCATTTCTTCAAGTTCAATAACAAGTTCAGCCAGAAAGCTTCACTTTGGATTGTTGTTTCGGTCAATGCTCTCATAAACACCAACAATGCTGCTCATTTTTATTCACACCCTTAATAAAGTTTGACTTGAAGTAAAAAAAAGTTCAAAAGTTCAAATACAACTTTTTTTTTTTTTTACTGGAAGTGACACATGCTTTTCTGAAACATACAGAAGAAATAACGTGTAAAAAAAATAAATAAAAGGAGAGATTCACATTCACATAAATATTTAAACCAATTTTGTTGGTTTGAGTCATTTAATTGTAGAGTTCGGTATCGAGACCATGGTCCTCGCCCAGAAAAGGGTGGAATACCCTCGCAGGTCAGGAACAGGGTCCTGCTCCAAGTGGAGGAGTTTAAGTACCTAGGGGTCTTGTTCACGAGTGGGGGAAGGATGAAGCAGGAGATCGACAGGCGGATCGGTGCAGTGTCAGCAATTACTGGGATGCTGCATCAGTCCGTTGTGGTGAAGAAAGAGCTGAGATGAAAAACAAAGCTCTCGATTTACAAGTCGATCTTCGTTCCCACCTTCACCAATGGTCACCAATGTCTCAGAGCTGGCTGGGAAATGACTTGGAACCCTTCTGGGTGAGCTGTAGGATGCAGCTGGGGGAAAGAAGCCAGTGCTTCCAGTCTGAGGTTGTCCCCCCCATGACCCGGCCCCGTAAAAGCGGAAGTTCAGTATCGGTACAAATTTTACATTACTATTATCAAACTGGTTACCGACTCATTCCTAGGGCCAATCAATCCAACATGCATGTTTTCGGAGGGTGGGAGGTAACAGGAGGAAACCCACACATACACGGGGAGAACATGCAAACTTCCCACAAAAAAGCCAGTGTTTCAAAACGGGACTCAAATTCCCGACCCTCTTGCTTTGAGGCAGCTGTGCTAATCCCTGCACCACTGTGCCACCCTCACACGTTAAATTTCATGTTAATAAATGGACTCTACTTATACGACACTTTTCCACCTGCGCTAGCACTCAAAGCGCTTTAAGGTGTAGCTCACATTCACATACATTCATACCTGATGGTGGATGCTGCCATACAAGGTGCAAACCACCATCAGGAGCAATTGTGGGTTTGTTGTCTTGCTGAAGGACACCTCACCATGAATTCTGGGGGTTGAATCGAAATGCCCTCCTGTTACAGGGCAGTCGCCCAACTCACTGAGCCATTAATGATCACAATACAACTGGTAGTGCTTCTCAATCACACTGATCATTGCTATCGTCTGTAGTTTATTTACTTTTTCCACGTTGAAGGAGATACTCGCATGTCAAGATAATGTTACTGTAGTTGAGCGCAAAGGCCGATAGGGGTCTCACAATGTTTGCAGATAATGTTTACCTTGTTGTTTCTTGCTGTGCGTCTTCGGCTTTGAAAACAAAATATTCTTGACGTCTGCGTTGAGAGTGGAAGGTGGCTCAAAAATGGCTGATAGTTTTAAATTTAGTTTTATGAACGCAGACCACTGATCAGATGGGCTCATTTTCCAACTAAAGGATAGAGCGTCTTTCGGCTCTGCTGCTCTCTGATGGGGTAGAAAAATGAGAATCGATACAGTATCGATAACAATATCGATATATTTTTTAAATAAATTGTTTTTTAGTCTTTTTTAATTGTCTTTCACTACTACCAGTTATCCTATAAATTCTTTAACATTGTTGTAAACATTGTCCAACCATTTAAAGTCAAATGGTGTAAATGTCTTTCTTCTTTTTTTTTCCAATAAAACTCCAAAAACAAAACCTCCTAATACCGCACATCCCACTGGATGTAGAGAAAACGTCTGATACCGGATCGGGTTCCCCTAGAAGGAATTGCCATAGTCAAAGAAACAAAAAAACAAAGTGAAACGTGGTCAGTTCGAGTGCACAAACACTGACTCACGCACACACATAAATAACACATCCTCTGAGTGATCCGTGAAGCCACAGTCCAAGTAAAAACACAGCTGGATGTGCTTCACCTACCTCTTAACCTTCAAGGCCACACTGTTAAGTAAAAGCACTGCGATGTTCACCAAGAGCTGCATTGATAAATAAGCATGCCACTGAGATTCAATTCTTTCTGCAACTATAATCAGACGTTTTGAAAAACACAGATGAAAAGTAGGAAATTCATTAAGGAAAAAGGTATTTTGGACGTTAAAAAAAAAAAAACAGGAAAAGAAAAAAAACGAAAAGGATGCCCCAGGGAGCTTCTACCAAAGTAAAGCACAGCTGCCATTGAACTTCACCCATTGCCCCTCCCCATTAGAGCAAGTTTAATATCCCACAAGGACAAAAAGCTGTCGAGCTGAACCACGTCCATGAGCCTGTCAAATGGAGATAAATACTTGTGGTAGAAAAGGAAAATGGTCTCCCTATCCATAAACACCAAAGCAGAAACAACCAGAACACTCAGTAAAAGCAATTAAACACTATAGAAAATCCTTAAAGGGGATCGTTTCAACAAAAATCAACCTTTTTGGAGGTTTCTAACTTTACGTGAACATTATACCTGAAGTCAGTCACCTTCTTAACCGTCTATCCTTTACGGGGTTGCCAGAGCCTCAACCCCGGTTGATTCAAGGCAAGGGTCAGAGTACACCCCAAACAGGTCGGAACTCACACCTGGGACTCACAACCTCGGTGGGGACGGGTCATAACAACAGTCCTGTTTAATTGTTTTTCACTACTACTAATTTTCTTACAGTGAGAACCCACAATCTTCTTGCTGTGAGGCCACAATGCTACCCACTGTGCCACCGTGCCGCCCTACTTGAAGTTGTATTGTATTTTATTCATAATTGTTTCAGAAATTTGGGAGCTGAAACAATTTACGGGGTTGCCGGAGCCTAAACCCCGGCTGATTCAAGGCAAGGGTCAGAGTACACCACAAACAGGTCGGAACTCACACCTGGGACTCACGACCCGGGTAGAGACGGGTCGTAACAACAGTTCTGTTTAATTGTCTTTCACTACTACTAGTTTTCTTACAGTGAGAACCCACAATCTTCTTGCTGTGAGGCCACAATGCTACCCACTGTACCACCGTGCTGCCCTACCTGAAGTTGTGTTGTATTTTATTCACAATTGTTTCAGAAATTTGGGAGCTGAAACAATTTACGGGGTTGCCGGAGCCTCAACCCCGGCTGATTCAAGGCAAGGGTCAGAGTACACTCCAAACAGGTCGGAACTCACACCTGGGACTCAGGACCTCGGTAGGGATGGGTCGTAACAACAGTCCTGTTTAATTGTCTTTCACTACTACTAGTTTTCCTACAGTGAGAACCCACGATCTTCTTGCTGTGAGGCCACAATGCTACCCACTGTGCCACCATGCCGCCCTACCTGAAGTTGTATTGTATTTTTTTCACAATTGTTTCAGAAATTTGGGAGCTGAAACAATTTACGGGGTTGCTGGAGTCTCAACCCCGGCTGATTCAAGGCAAGGGTCAGAGTACACCCCAAACAGGTCGGAACTCACACCGGGTGGGGACGGGTCGTAACAACAGTCCTGTTTAATTGTCTTTCACTACTACTAGTTTTCTTACAGTGAGAACCCACGATCTTCTTTCTGTGAGGCCACAATGCTACCCATTGTGCCACCGTGCCGCCCTACTTGAAGTTGTATTGTATTTTATTCATAATTGTTTCAGAAATTTGGGAGCTCCCATAAGGGTTTGGGTATAATTTGAACAACAAGACTTGAGGACCAAGGTTTTTGTTTTCCACCACGCCCACATTCTGACATAAGCAGGAAGTGTTTTGTGGCTTGAGTGCTTTGTTCACACCATGTCCCGACAGAAGTGTCATTTTTATGTAAATGTGTAAGATTAAGAGAATAAAAAAACGTACTCAAGCACTTTTGGGGGGTTTTTTTTGGGGCTTTGGGCAATTGATTTTTCAGTGTATAACCACGCCCGTAAGAAAAGCATATTGACTTATTTTTACTTCCTAGATCCCACAACCTCAAACGGCTAACCCTGGCCTTCACCCCAAACCTCACCCAGTCCTTGGGCTAGTTTCTGAAGTTAAAACAGTTAAAAAATAAATCCTTTGATTTTCATTTGGAACCAAACTTTCTGTAAGGAGTGACAGCAACAGACAGTACTTCCTTTCAGTGATCAACAAATTAAAGTCCATAAACATGGAATTACAGCCGAATGATCCCTTAGTGAGTTAAAGGAAGAGTTCAAAGACATAACAGGCAGCTGATAGCCATAACAGGGTCAGGAGAATGGAAATCATAGACCCATCTTAAAACGTACACACACGTAGTCACACACGCGGCCTGACAAAGACATTAATCTCTTTCTGCATTCCATCCAATAAAATAATCAGTGACATGGTCCAACATCAGGCCAGGCCCAGATTCATATCAGGCCATGTTATTATTACATAAAACACATCAGCATCTGTTTAAGTTGTGCGTTTAATTCAAAAAGGTTATGAACTGGCTGATTGTTGAAGTTGAAAGAGTATTTCCAAGAGAAATTGTTTTTATTTCACAGAAAAGAAAAAAGGTTTTGTATCTTCTTTGGCGGACAGATCTGGACATTTCTCAAAACTTCATCTCCAGCTAAGAAAATGGGACAGTGACTTGGCTTATTAGTTATTAAATTCTCCATCAGCTCTTGAGCTGGTGGCGCGCCGACAGCTGTTCTCGAGAAAAATGCCTTTGTATCATGTTACTCCATCACATTTCATGTGGTGAGTCTGGAAATTAAGCCTGTCTGTCTTTGTTTTACACGTCGACTAATGACGACTAAATTAAATGATAATGAAAAAAGACAAATATTTGGTTTTTGGTGAAAAAGAAATATATTTGTGACAGAAACAAACTTTTAATATGTACAGTATAATAAAACTTTTCTTTGTTTCTGTTCCTCCAGATCCATATCTGTCCATTTCCAGTCCCTAATTCTCTTTACTTGTACAGCATAATGCTTCACCTGAGAAACACACTTCTCAGTTCTGTGTAAGTCAACCAGAAGCTCAGATCATCTCACTTACTTCATTAAAAACACATGAGACACTGTATAGACAGGCTCTCTCTTCTTTCCTCCTCCCTACTAGCTTATTCATCACCAGTCCATCCAACAACACACGTTTTTAACCCTCATTACGACAGAGCCTTCCCTGCTTCTGTACATACTAATACATCCTTTGTTTCATTTAAAAATGAGGACAAGAGGCCACATATTTTACTGATTGTCTCTAAAAAAAAAAAAAAAGAAAATTGAATTAAAAGATCTGCGCATTTACGCGCCCGTTTGTTGCTAAGGAAATAGACTTGCATGCAAACAACCACGTGTTGAGACAACTAATAGGTTTGAATTTTACGGGAAAGACAAAGGATTATTCATTGCTTAAATGAGGAAGGGGGGCGGTGGGGACCAACTTAGATTTTACAAAAAGATTGTGGAAAGATGTCTTTGTGACTGGAGATGATATAGTTTTGCATATTTTCACGAACATACATCACCTATGGCACTGGGTATTAGTCGCACCTTTAACACGAGGAGCGCCACAGCAGTCAATTTGACCACACGTCACCTTAATGTGCTAATTAGAATAAATAAAACACAACCTAGGAGGCTGACCTTTTATGACGTTTAAAATAAACATGTTTTATATTTTATTATTTAGTTTTTGTTTTCTAAAAATGAACATTTCAAAATTTATAAGCATTTATCTCCTCTAACCAGGGCGCCACAGCAGGAAGCGCTTCGTGCATTGGAAGTTGTTGCCATGTTGCTATGGCAACAAACACATTGCCATGGCCACACATAAGTGTGTTTGTGTTTGTATGTTGAGAGGGACAAAGAGGACTCTGACGCCATTACAGAAACGTTTTAAAAAGGTTGAGTGAGATAATATTGTAGAGACACCATGAAGAGAGTAAGAAAATCCTCTGTTTCAAATTCATCAAAGTCCTCATCCTCTGTTTCGGAATCGGACAGCTGCGCAAAATCCAACAGAGCAGGTCCACTTTGCTCCTCGCTGTCAAAGTCACTGTCTGTACTGCACTTACGAACCATCGACTCGTTAATGCTGAAATTTCTCGCGGTGGCTCGATTCCCATGTTCCTCCGCGTAGCTGATTGCCTTCAGCTTAAACTGAGCGTCATAAGCGTGTCTCTTTGCCATTTTCAGGGTTAAAACAGCAATGTTGTGCATACAGCACATACCTTTTTATACACAATCCACGCCCGCACTTCACTCTTTAACGTTCTCATGCCTTTTCTTTCGGGTCCGCCTCGCCTCACGGGCACCGCTTTTTCTCTTAGGTCCGCCTTTTCTCACACACAAGGCACACCACATGAAAGGGGGCACCGTTCATTTTGAAGAAAATCTAAGACTTTATATGTGCCTTTTGGCCGTGAAATTACGGTATACATGCTATATGATAAGTTTTATTACCCCAAAAAAACATCCTCTTCAAACTGGTTACATCGAGAAAGTTCAATAACTGTGACAAGAATCATCAGTCTGATTATGTTGCTACGGCAACATAATCAGACTCCAGCAACAAAAACTGTTACAAGCACATTTCAGCTAATGGAACCAAACCTTAATCTTAAGATGATTTAAGAGTAAAACATCAAGGTTGGATCATTTAGTCCAGTATAAACCAGGTCCTTAAAATCTGATATTTTAAAAGCACATTAAAAAGCAATACCCGTTTTTAGAACTACCAGCGCAGTGCTGGCTGGATGTAATTTTTTCATCTGTACATTATATTTATTCTTTCCCATTCAACACGTAATTAGCCTGAAAGAATTCCTACTGTCTGGACGAAGAGTGGGGATAAAGATGAGGGCAGTTACGTCAGAACTGGGCTGTTGAACAAACAAAAATGAAAATCTCAAGCTAACCAATCACCCTTCGTCTAGCAAGCAGTGGTGGATGAAGTACTCACTTTTTGTACTTAAGTAAAAGTACAGATAATTAGGCAAAAAAATATTCAAGTAAAAGTAAAAGTACCAATAAAAAAAATCTACTTAAGTAAAAGTACAAAAGTAATTGGTGTAAATTTGACTTTTTAAGTAAAAAGTAAAAGTATTCGACCATAACTCAAATGTTATTTTTTGTGCTGTAGGGTCACAAATAAATACTCTACAGGGGCGTGGCCCCTCCCCCCGCTGTCCCGCCTCTTTTGGTCCGCAAAAAAAAGAAGAAAGGAAAGGGGACTAGTCAAGCTATCCCCTTGCAGGGCCAGCCAATGGTCCACCAAAATGCAGGAAAATGACACTTATTTTTTTAAATGTTCTGGGGGGGAGGGGAGGCCCCCAGTTACCCTATAATGGCTTTGTCAATGACCTCACGTCCCCGCCCCCTACCCGCACCCCATCTTCAGAAAATCCTAGAACAGCCCCTGCTCTTGGCGCTGAATGAATGCGGAAAATGTTTGATTCTGATTGAGCCTCGATTCATTACTTCTTCTCCCGATCAACTGCTTCTTTTGATTTTAGCGATGCGGCTTCAAGATGCGCTAAAAAAAACTTTATATTTTTTAAATTCCTGAACAAAAATTAAACGAAAAATGTAAAATACACTTTTAAAAAGTAGTGAAGTAAAAGTACAGATATTTGCTCTAAAAATGTAGTGAAGTAAAAGTAAAAGAACCGGTCTTAAATTTTACTTAAGTAAAGTACAAATACACAATTTTTTTTACTTAAATACAGTAACAAAGTACATTTACTTTGTTACGTTCCACCACTGCTAGCAAGAAAGTAGGATCCTTCTCTTCAATGGGTGAGTCAGTCACACTGTAATATCTTCTCCAGAACTCTGAATTAACGAGCCTTCATCAAACAAAAATTTGTTTGTTTTTTTTATTTTTTGCAGAACTCTTTTTTTGTTTGGAAATTGTTTTTTTTTGTTTAGTTTTTTTCGAAATCGTAAAAAGAGTAACGATTTTTGTACGAATCATTAAATTGTTCAAACAAAACTAGTTTGAATCTGGCTTTAAAAAAGCTCGGGACGAAAGTGATTATTAACTGGCTGTATTTTCCAGAGGATAATTGTCATTTTCCATAAAACGAAACATCTTGGGATTACGAATTCCCAACACAGCTCACCGCCTAAATACGAGTTCTGGTCAACATGCTTCACGATGAATAAGAAAGGCGTTAAAAAGCCAGTGACACAGAGTCTCTGGTTTGTATTATGTGCCTAATGTGGCGGCTACGAAGTAAATAAAAAACACTAACATAGACCACATACATCAGGAGCAGCACACACGGACTGAGACATGGGGGTTAAATATTTCCACTAGCTACTTGAGGGGGGGAGAACAATCCTTTTTCTTTCTGTTTATTCCATTTCTTTCTTTTTTTTTTTGGTTAAACCTTTGCAGGCAGTCACCTGCTAGCCATCCGTCGCTGCGTACTGCGTGTATAGTATGTTTGTGACCATTAGAGGTGCTACATTAGAATAATTATGTGTTAGAATTTATCTTGGAGAAGGTTCCATATTCGGGGTATGACAGTGAGGTAATGTTACTGGATTTGTAGGCGTGTGTGTGCGTGTGTTTGTGTGTGTGTGACACAAAATTAGAGAAGCTTCGAGTCACTTCTATTCATTCTTTCATTCTTCTTCTGAACCGTCCATTTCTATCGGTGTTGCGGGGGGTGCCGGGTCCTATCCCAGCTGAGAAGATGGGTAGACCCCACAGGTTGCTAGTGTATCGGGGGCCACACACACACACACACACACACACACACAAAACCACCCACACACTCATTCAATCCTAGGGGTAATTTCATAGCAGCCATTCAATCTAACAGGAATATTTTGGGAGGAAAGCGGAGTATCTTGAGAAAACTCTCGCATACACAGGAGAACATGCAAACTCCACACAGAAAGGCTTGTGTTCAAAGCCTCGACCCAAATCGGGGCTCGAACCCCGACTTTCTTGTGGTGAGGCAACCGTGCTAACCACTGCACAACCGGGATTCGAGTCACCTCTAAATATCTGTCTTTTTTTTCGGGTTTACAATTAGCTTAGCAAAGCTCTCGATTTACGAGTCGATCTACGTTCCCACCCTCACCTATGTTCACCAGCTGTGGGTGGTGACTGAAAGAATGAGATCGCGGGTACAAGCGGCCGAAATGAGCTTCCTCCGCAGGGTGGCTGGGCTCTCACTCAGAGATCGGGTGAGGAGCTCTGCCATATGGGAGGAGCTCGGTGTCGAGCCGCTCCTCCTCCAGGTCGAGAGGAGCCAGATGGGGTGGTTCAGGCATCTGGTCAGGATGCCCCCCGAGCGCCTCTCGGGCAAGGTGTTTCGGGCACGTCCCACCGGGAGGAGACCAAGGGGCAGACCCCGGACCCGCTGGAGAGACTATGTCTTACAGCTGGCCGGGGAACGACTTGGGATCCTTCCAGGGGAGCTAGAGGATGCAGCCGGGGAGAGAGAGGCCTGGGCTTCCCGTTTGAGGCTGTTGCCCCCGCGACCCGACCCCGGAACAAGCGGAAGACGACGGAACAGAACGAACGAATAATAGCTTATATCTGATTTTTTTTACTTGAAAATGTCTTCGTTTTTTTTCTTCTGTTTTTTCATGTTGGGAACACAGCACGTCAACTAGTGTGCAAACACTCTGAACACTTTGTTCGTGATAAGTTTCGCTTCAAATTTCTACAAGCTTTGTGTAAGTCGATTCTAAATAAACAGTTTTGACATTAAAAGAAATGGCTGGGATACAATTACGGGAAAATCCTGAGTTCGCAGCAACCGGAATAGTATGAAGACATCAATAAGATTTCAATAACAAAGTGGGTGACAAAATACCGTTTGATTACGTTGTATATCCCCAAAGTTTAAAGTAAACTTTGCCTGAGAATTGCAAAAGAATCAAACCTCAACTTGAACAATCCGTGGCGTTCTGCCATTACAAATGACGAAAAAAATATTCCTGAAGATTATTCACAGTAGAATCAAATTTCAAATAAAATAAATAAATAAATAAATAAATTACTCTATTCATCCCTCACCAGGGAAATTTGTGTGCTGCACTCCTTACACCGCAGCAGGCTACCCTTCAACGGCGCCAATGGTGGGAGAAGCGGGGTTTAGGTGTCTTCTCCAAGGACCCTAGACATGCTCTCTGTGGGACGCAGACTTGCGAACTTCCGGTCCGCGCGCGAACGCTCTAACCACTGAGGTGCCGTCTCCACCCTAGGCTCCAGCCTCCACCCATTTCCAGTTTTTGTTAGAACTTGGGCATGGTGAGGAACAAAAATTGTGGCCAAGAACAACCAGGTATATGAATAAAATAAAAAACTATTTCAGGCATGGTTTTGAAGTAGGAATAATGTTCAAAGAGGGAGAAACCTTGAAAAAAGTTGCCAATGGAAAAAAGCCCCAATGGACGGTGAGAGAAGCGGGGTTTAGGTGTCTTCTCCAAGGACCCTAGACATGCTTTCTGTGGGCCGCAAACCCGCGAGCTTCCGGTCCGCGTGCGAACCCGCTAACCGTGCTGCTATCATTTATCTGTGTATTTAGAATTACACTGCTAATTGGTACATTACAATTCACATGTTGTCCACTTCTCTCCCTCCTCTCTGGGAGACAACCCCATTCAGGACTTTGCGTTCCTGTCCTTGGCATGGCCACACCGAGGAGACCGCCGCGCTTCATCATCCCCGCTCCATCTACTCATCCCCGTCCGGGGCATCGCTAGGCTGAGGAGTCCCCCGTGTTTCCATCAGGATGAAGAACATCTATTGACTCCTTTAGATATTTAGCTGTAGATTAGAATAAGCTAATATTTAAACAATAATCTTTGACACATTGGTTGCTCGTCCCGGGGGAGGGATCTCTCTTTCATTTGGATCCCCACAAGGTTTCTTATTTTTTCCCCACTGATGTTTTTTTTTAGGAGTTTTTCCTCACCAAGAAGGAGAGTCTAAGTGCATTAATGTGCTAGTCTTGTTTAGTTAGCATTTGTTAGTTATTTTTCTTGCTGTGTATCTGTGTTCATACATTCCTCTTTTTCTTGTGAAGCCCATTGAGACGGAAATTCTGTGATTTTGGGCTATACAAATAAAATTGAATTGAAGCTGAAGGACAAATTCAATCAACGATAGGATAAAATAAACTATATTTCTACGTTCTAGCATTGATCAAGTCAATTATTTTGCAATTAACTCTATCAAGTAAAGACCGGACCAAGTACTTTGGCTGCGATGTACCCAGTATTATTAAAATTAAGTCATTCAACAGATGCTGCTGTCAAAGTAGTGAGTCTGTGTGTGTGTTTTTAGTTTGGCCCTAGTGAGATTCAAGACCCTGACCCTGTCTGACTCCGTATCACACTCATCCATTCAGCCACACAGACCAACGACATGAAAAGCAAAGTAAACACTGGATTATTTACTCAGTAGATAAGCTTTTAAAAGACTTGACATAGAACCAAATGAACTGACCTCATAGCCTTGCCAGCGAAGACGCAAGGAAGGACTTTTTGACCATTAAAAAAAGGGGATGGAGAGCCAAACCCCTCGTCTGGTGATTAGAACTATTTAAGTTTATAATTGAAAAGTTGAGGAAACAGTATGTAATTGTTGAAATCCAGTTTCTGTTGTCCAGCTGATGTGAGTAATCATAGGTTATTTATGCAAACGGAGGCCCTACTCAGTGGTAGCAACACCAACAACAAATCCATATGGTTCACGTTAGAGAAAAGTCTTGCCGCACGCCTCATCACTCTACAAGAAACCAAACTCTTACTGGTTTATGCAGGCCGGTGCAAAGCTGAAGCATGCAGAAATCTGTAAGTGGATAGTGTAAGAACAAACCAATCTGGATCTCTGTGTACAGCAGCAAAGCAAAATTTGTGGATGAGGACATCAGATATGACTAACTATTGTGGTTTGGTGCTTAAATGTTCCCATTTTTAGCTTTTGCACAGAGAATGGGTTATTATGTTTGGGGAAAGAACGGTTTTTGGATGGCAAAACTGAAATAAAACCCTTTGGAATTCTTCTTTTTGTATGTTTAACTTACTGCAGACTTTTATAGTCTTTGGTTCAGTTTTATAAAAGAAAACAAGAGGTCTTACTCCAACAAAGCTGGCTTTACTAGTGCCTTGCTCGGAGGCACACAATACTTAGTGTTTTCCACTCCTGATGGCTTTACAACCAGTCTTGCGCTGTCACACCGGTTGTTCTCTCCAGGAAATATTTCAAGTAATGATGGCTCTATTTGTACACTTCAGTAATTTCCCTGTGTGGTTCTGTATTTGCTCCAAAACAAAAAGGGTAGTCATAAATTGTCAATCCTGCGGAAGAAACCACAGACTTACTGATATTAAATAGTTCCACAAAACGCTTTTGCAGAGAAGGTCATTACTTTTATACGTTTCACTTATAGCTTTAGATGATTTTAATTCATTTTTTAAATATGGATAATCCTTGAAGGAAGACTGATTATCAGTGATGATCATGGTCCCTGTGGTGTCTGCATCCTCATCAGAATTGTGAATGCAAGGTGCAAAAGATGCGGTGCATCCCCTGATTTGCCCACCCAATATGAGATCATTCATTTCCATTCATCTTATATATTAAAAAAATATTTAAAAATTGTGTAAATAAAATGCTTTAAATGAGAATAATAAAGGTGTTCTTACATTCATCCGACCCGTCTGGTCTTTCTGGATGTGCGCCCTGGAGACCCCTCAGACACCAAATCAGTATGCAAGCGGCAAGCAATCCTGGAGAAAATCTTGAATGGAGGCGTGCTGTCCAGCTGGTGGAAGATTTTTTTCAAATTTTTTTTTACATAATATCCATAAAAAAAAAGAGAATGATGCGGAATCCAGAGGCGGTCTAATCCGACACGAGCGGGGTAGCCGACTCCACTGGAGATGCGTCTTTTTGCGCCTGTCAGGTGAGTCCGTTAAACACTGCTGTGAAGCTTCTTCACGGTCTCCTGCTCTGTCTTGCTGATTTCAAATATTGCTTATCTCTCTTTCCTCTCTGAGCATCGGTGTGTGTGCTGAGACAGCTTCAGGGCATCTGACTGAAAGCTGACTCCTTCCCCAGAAGGCCCAGCCCCCTTCTTCTCTCCTTTCTCTCCTCCACATCTTCCTCCCTCCTTCACTGACTGATAATTTATTCGGGTAGCCACACAAAAGGGGGAACAGAAAAAGAGGGAGGTTGTTGAATACTGTAGTGTGGAAAAAAAAGGAGCTGTAGACTTTGGTGCCCCCCAGCTCCATTTAGTGGAAGTAGTTTTTTCTGGAGACAAAGAAGTGCAACAGACCCCATCAAAGGGAAGGCAATAAATGGGGAGGGGGAAGAAATTAAGTCCAAAATGACTTAGATCGATATATTTGCATTTCTGGATGTAATTCCTAGTTAAATCCTTGCAAAAAGGCAGACTATTTTTTTTATTAAACTATACCGATTAATTTAATGAATTAATCTAATTTAATGAATTAATTTAATAAATGTTGCATTAAAATCAACTTTTTTATAGGTTTCTCTCTCTTTGAACATTATTCCTACTTCAAAAACATGCCTGAAGTAGTTTTCTATTTCATTCACATACCTGGTTGTTCTTGGCCACAATTTTTGTTCTTCACCATGCCCAAGTTCTAACATAAACTGGAAATGGGTGGAGGCTGGAGCCTAGGGTGGAGACAGCACCTCAGTGGTTAGAACGTTCGCGCGTGGACCGGAAGTTCGCGGGTTCGCAGGTTCGCGTCCCACAGAGGGCATGTCTAGGGTCCTTGCAGAGGACACCTAACCCCCGCTTCTCCCACCATTGGGGCCGTCGAAGGGCAGCCTGCTGCGGTGTAAGGAGTGCAGCACACAAATTTCCCTGGTGAGGGATGAATAGAGTAATTCATTTATTTTATTATGTATTTAAATTGTTAAGTGCTCCTCCCCTCATTTCAATCAAGCGCTATTTTGGCTAACTTGATCCGCTTCACATTGTACAAGATGTACACTGTGTCGTGCATGCACTTTGAACAGAAATAAGTGGGGACAAGAATTGAATTGAAAATACTTTATTAAACCCTGAAGGTAAATTTGATGCTGTGGTGCCAACACCTCGATGCCTTCCCGGTCCGCTTACACGGTGTAATACCTGGCAACTGAACAGTCCCCATGAGGTTTCTTATTTTTTCCCCACTGATGGGTTTTTTAGGAGTTTTTCTTCACCGAGAAGGAGAGTCTAAGGGCATAAATGTGCTAGTCTTATTTAGTTAGCATTTGTTAGTTATTTTTCTTTTTGTATATTTGTATTTATACATTCCTCTTTTTCTTGTGAAGCCCATTGAGACGGAAATTCTGTGATTTTGGGCTATACAAATAAAATTCAATTGAATTTAATTGAATTGAAAAACAGTTAAAAAACATTCCATAATGAATCCACGAAGTCAGGCTCCAATAAAGCACACCAAAGTGGCTCCTCTGCAGTCCTGCTGGGTCAGAACGAGCATCCCCAGTTCCTCCATCTGGCCAGCGAGGGTCCAGATGTTTACCCATGACAACCGAAGAGACATTGGGCTCAAAGCGCCTCCTTTCTGATCGTCTGGTTCTCAGTTATGTTGGGACTGCATAGACCCCTTCAGCCACGGTGGATCTTGTTCCGAGCTAGCTGCTGGTTGAGTCCACGCTAACAAAGCGAAATGACTCCATGACCAGCAAAATGGAGAGCTAGCCTTGAAACCAAAAAACAGCTAGCCTAAAAACAGCCGTCTGAAGCAAAACAATGCGTTCCAAAACGATGTCCAAAGAGTGCACAATGTCACATCTCCAGTCCGGGACCAAACACAGGCAAAAGACAAACAGAAACTAAGTGGAAAAATAGACGCCAAAAAAAGAAAAGGGGAAGAAAAGAGGGCTGGGGTGCGTGAACTCCCCTCTTAACAGGACATAACTATAATATCATATTAACATAACGTGAATTCCCTCTGTCCATAAAATTTTTGGCTAAAGAACTCTTGGTTTGAGTCTCATTTGAACTAATGGTCATTGATTGTTAATCAATATGTTTTTTTCATGTACGGGTCAGTCTGTTATTCATTTTATAGCTTAAACTCTTCGGGGAAGGCTGTACATAGACATTCTACATTTGTACATCAGGAGTGTGTTTCTGGGAATTTGTGAGATCACACTTTGATGTTGCACTGGTATCTTTCAGTCTCTGCTCTAATTCGTCCCTAAGGTGCTTTGTCAGGGTGAGGTCAGCACTCTGAGCAGGGTAGTTATCCTTGCCAGACTCTGTCCTCCAGGTCTCTATGACCCTGTGCTAGTGCAGATGGTGGAAGACAAAGAGACCAGCTTCAAACTGATCTCACAAAGTTGGCTACATGGAATTGTCCAAAATGTATTGGTATTCTGTAGAATTTAGAGTTCTTTTTACAAGGGCGTAAAGCCCAGCTAATGGAGAAGAAGAATTCCACACTGTATGCCAAAGAGGAAGGCCAAAGAGGAGGTTCATGGACGCAGTGAAGGAAGACATGAAGATGGTTGGTGTGACCAAAGAGGATGCAGCAGATAGGATTAGATGGAAGAAACTGACTTGCTGTGGCGACCCCTAAAGGAAAATGCCGAAAGAAGAAGAAGATGCCTTCTCCAACAAACTTTCCTCTTGGCACAATGCAATCAGACAAGTATCATAGTCTTGGAAAAAACAAACCTATATACCCCATCAGATAGCCAGGTGCAAAATCAAGTGTTGTGATTTTAGAGAAGGTGTTTCTATTGCAGGCGGCACGGTGGCGCAGTTAGTAGCAAAGTGGCCTCACAGCAAGAATGTCGTTGGTTTAAGTCCCCGGTCGGGACGAGGTTTGGAAAACTGGTCTTTCTGTGTGGAGGTTCCATGTTCTCCCCGTGTATAAGTGGGTTTTCTCCGGGATTCTTCGGTTTCCTCCTTTGTTAGATTGATTGGTCGCTACGTGATTGCCCCTAGGAATGAATGAGTGCGTGTAGCCAGTGACTGGCGACCTGTTCCGGCTGTACTCTGCCCTTTGCCTCGGATCAGCCAGGATGGGCTCCAGCACCCACTGCGACCCCATAAGGGATAGATGGT
The DNA here is from genome assembly GCA_902685375.1 of Neostethus bicornis. Classification (NCBI taxonomy): domain Eukaryota; kingdom Metazoa; phylum Chordata; class Actinopteri; order Atheriniformes; family Phallostethidae; genus Neostethus; species Neostethus bicornis. The sequence continues at coordinate 630,041 of CACRXE010000044.1, read as the reverse complement.
TGAGAAGGTGACTTCCTGACTGTTTCTTTTGCTATGGAGTCCTGCAATGGCTTGCTTTGATCCCAGGAGATACCTAGCTCCTAATTTCTCCTGATGGGCCTTGGTTACCATCTTGCATGACAACTTTCGACCATCAGGTGTGCAGGTGTGTGAATGGGGCTATGCGAGATACAGTGTAAAGCGCTTTGGTGTACACCCAGGTACTAGAAAATTCTTTGGAATTGAAGCAGATAGCCTCTATGGAAACCCAGGTCATGAAGCTATCTGTTTTCTGTTCTCGAGCATGTTGAAAAGTCAAGTTTGGAGGTCTGTAACAACTTTTCTTGCAGAATGCTGGCAACCTTCTTGTAACATTTGGTTCAGGATCCGCTGACTCTATTTCATCAGTTTACTCCGCTGACTGCTTGGTGGCACAGTTGCTGTTGTTTCCAAACACTTGCACATCCTAATAATACAGCTGGTGATATTTAGAAGCTGGAAATTTTCACCACTGGATTTGTTACATGGGTGTTATCTTGGTACAATTCCACCCTGGAATTCTCTGAGATTCTGAGAACAACCCGTGCTTTTGCAAAAGAAAAATTCATTCATCTTCCATACCGCTTGAAGCCTCCTTGAAACAAAATGTCTGTATGCATGGGTACTTTATTCTATGTACCCATCCTCATGGAAGTGTAAGGAAATAGAATAAGAATGTGTGTATCATGAAGAAAACCTATGCAAAGAAGCTTTAAATCCACCGAGTTCAGTTGCAGACTTGCACACACTCCATTCATTCTGCTAGCATCAGCAGGAATCATTTATCACCCCAGATTTTAGGTCAGACTATAACCTGCATCATACAGGCAGAATGACAGAGCATGCATGGAAGGAGGTGAGTACAAGGAGATCTATAGTTGGATGTTTGCAGCTGTAGACGAGGACATTTGAGTGGTAATTGATTGTTTATTTGCATGGTCGTCAAGAAATGTTCATGAATTTAAGTGACAACTTTTCATTCAGAGTACCTGGTCTCTAGAAGCTTGTTTTCAGAAAAAAAATTCAGATCTCATAGTTGATACATGAGGTTATGACGTTAAGGTTTTTATGCTGACTTGCACATTTTGTGTTATCCTCCAACGAGTCATCAGTCAACGTGCTTTCATGTTATATTCTTGGGAATCTATGAATCTTCATGAGATGAGTTGTTACCAATTCTGTTGAAGTTTCGTATTTCAGTTTGAAGTATTGTTCCATTTTGTCTTCTGAACTACCTATGCCTAATGGGATTCCAGGGGGAGCCGGAGCCTATCCCGGAGCCTATCCCAGTTGATTTAATGCGAGAGGCAGGGTAAAACCTGAACAGGTCGCCAGTCTGCCGCTGGGCGACACAAAACCATACACACACGAAGCCATATTCCTAGGGGCAATTTCAAAACAGCCAATCAACCTAACATATACGTATGTTTTTGGAGGGTGGGAGGAAACTGGTGTACTTTGAAAAAAACCACGCATACACAGGGAGAACATACAAACTCCTCACAGAAAGGTCAGTGTTCCAAGCCTCATCCCCACCCAGAACTCATACCCCGACATCCACCGTGCAGCCCTTATAAGTGTTGCATTAGTGGTGCGGGTGCCTCACTTTAGCCAGGCGGCTTCTGTGGGTGCCTGTGTCTCTTGGAGCTGGGTGAACCCCTGTGGTTTTGGACTCTGAAGTCATGGGCAGCCCGACTCTTGGTATGGATCGATCCCCAGTTATTATTTCCTCACAGCAGCATCAGGCCGGATGTTTATTTTTATTTCAGTTAAAGAGACAGTAGCTAGCGGTTCAGGTGAAATGGGATTGGGGAGGATGGGCATATGAGGGGCTGTGTGAACGTCGATGCATGTGTGCAGTGTTTTGTGATTTTTGATAAATACTTGGTTTTGACTTACTGTTTTTTGTTTTGTTTTGTTTTTTAATGATCAGGATTTTAAAATTTAAGTTTTTATTTGTTGACTTTTTGTTGGAAAAGTGCTTTACAAATAAAATTTGATTTAATTCATTTTTGTACGGCTCAGCATCGTAACTGTGCCCACACTTCCCTCAGGTTCAGGTTCCTAGTAACCTGGTTGCATCTATTAATTTTCTTTCTATGTGACCTGGTAATAAGCTTTTCCAAAAAGGAATGTTTTAATCCTAACATTTGATGGAGAGACTGTTTTTGCCTCACTCACATGAGCTGGGAGATTATTCCATAGAACAGCTTACACTTTGTGTTTCTAGATTTAAACATAGATCGTGTTGTGATTAATTTGGTTTCAAAGAATTTAATCTGAACCCAGCTGAAAGTTAAAATGTTTTATTCCTCACAATAACCAGTGAACTGAGGTCGATCTCTGAACCAAACAAAAACTGTGGAGCGTCATATCAAACAGAAAGTGTAGAAGAGAACAGCATTACATGGTAGATTGGATCAAGTTTTCTGAATGAAAGTCCTGTTTACCCACTTTCATGTTAAGCTGGCCTTTTATCGCTGATGGTTGAAAGAGAACTCGTGTGTCTTTTTTTTTTTTTTTTTTTTTTTCTGCACACTTACCAAATTGGTCAGTGCCTAATTTGAGTTTCGACTTCAGACACAAGCATTAGGACCACATGTAACATGTAATCCACAGCTCCGAGGGTTCAAATGGTCACAATTTATGTAACAATATATCTCTCTGTAAAATTCTTCATTTAATTATCTTAAATGAACAAGAAGGTACTCATTCAGCTGTGAGTTTATTTACCATGAAATTATAGGGACAAGATTAACAAGTTCCATCTTGGTCTTCTTCTTGTTCTTTCGGCATTTCCCTTTAGGGGGCGCCAAAGCAAGTCAGTTTCTTCATTCTAACCCCATCTCCTACAGCCTCTTCAGTCACACCAACTATCTTCATGTCTTCCTTCACTGTATCCATGAACCTCCTCTTTGGTCTTCCTCTAGACCTCTTTCCTGGTGGTTCCAAACTAGGGCTGAAACAACTAATCAAATTAATCTATTATAATCGATCATTGATATAGTTGTCGACTAATTTAGTCATCGATTAATCGTGTAGAAAGTTTTTGCTGTCAACTGCACTTAATATTACACAACTTTATTGTTTTTTTGTGTATTTTTACTTATGTTAACCTTGGCCATTTTTGTTTGGTACCATGCCTCTGAATTTAAATTTGAATTTAAATTTAAATTTAAATCTAAATTTGCAAATCTAAAACTGTTAACGATTTCTTGTTTTTAAATGTGATCCTGGATGGTCAACAGTTTACATTTTATGTCTTTTTAGCCGGTACTATAAAACACATTTTATGGGTGCTTGTGATTTACCTTTACTGTATACAGTAAGTAGATTTATTATTTTATATTTGCTGTAGAAATGGTAATATTCTCCCTCTTTATTTCACAGAAAGATTAACTATTTTACTTATTAGAATGAGCCCAACGTGCTGTTTAAGTGGTTATGAGTTGTGTTTTGCATAACTACATTCAATAAAATGCCAAAAAAAATATTATTTATTAAGTTGCCAATTTTACCCGATTAATCGATTAATCGAACCAATAATCGCCAGATTAATCGATCATCGAAATAATCGTTAGTTGCAGCCCTATTCCAAACCCAGCATCCTTCTTCTGATGTACTCGGTCTCTCTCCTCTGCACATTTCCAAACCATCTCAGTCTGGCCTCTCTGACGTTATCTCAAAAACCTCTAACATGTGCTGTTCCTCTGATCCTGTCCATCCTGGTCACTCCCAGAGAGATCCTCAACATCTTCATCTCTGCTACCTCCATCTCTTTTTCCAGTTTTTTCCTTTATGCCACGTTCCCGAGTTCCATCTCGGTAACGTTTTGATTTAAGCATTAAGCCGACAGCATAATTCTGACAAGCACTGATGACGTTTCAGATTTTATTTTCTAAACAATTTAATTTTGGAAGTCAAATAAAATAAGCAGTAGATAGAATGAGAAATTTACGACTCGTGCCGCTTTTGCTTGAAAACAAGCCGCATACGTGTAATTCTATAATGCTGGAGGGTCAAGATGAAGATCCTATTTAGATAGAAAATAATCTAATTTAGAATTTTTTTTAAAGAACCCTCCATCTGTTGGTGGCTGCTGGCCACTGTTGGCTGTAAATTCGGAGCAGTGGTTCTTATCGTGTTTCTGTGTCTGAAAAGGACAGCTTAGTTTACACAAAGACACTTTGCTATTTTTAATAACTAAAAGTAGGATGGTGATTTGGAAATAGATGAGTTTTAACTCTTGTCGTTAAAGAAGGTTGTGTAATGGATGACATGTGTTTGCGATTTGGTCTCTTCAGCCTCAGTCATGTTGTGTGAACACTTGCCACGGAGTTACAGTGACACAGCTTTAAACAGGACCAGATGTGTGAAGGAGTGACAGTTTTTAGTGCGGCTCTTTGTGACAGAGAGTGAAGCAGGATATGCCGTACATCAGTGCCACCGACATATCGGCAACGCGCGATCACCCTCCGTCTATATACGCGTACACATCTAAATAAATAAATGAATTACTCTATTCATCCCTCACCGGGGAAAGATGTGTGCTGCACTCCTTACACCGCAGCAGGCTGCCCTTCAACGGCGCCAATGGTGGGAGAAGCGGGGGTTAGGTGTCTTCTCCAAGGACCCTAGACGTGCTCTCCGTGGGACGCGAACCCGCGACCTTCCGGTCCGCGGGCGAACGCTCTCCACCCACGTATTTATTACGACTGTGAAGTTTGATTCATTCATTTCTGTGTAAATCTTGTTTATAAGTTCCTCCTTCCAACCTCAAAAATTGTCTGTGTAACCACGATAACTCAAGGCCAAATTTTAAGCCCTGAAGATTTACTATGTGTCAAATCTCTGATAATCTTTGCATTCATTCCAGCTCCATGTATTCATAATAAAACTTTGAATCAAATATAATCAAATATATTCCATAAAGACCCCTCTGTGATGAATAAATCTGACCTTCAGCGCATCATTTGATATTTTTGATCACTTTTTTTGTGCTATCCAAGATTTACCTCAGCGTTTGATCGTTATAAACACAATGTGTAACGAATCGTGCCACGGTGGTTAGCTCACAACTAGTGGCTGTGAGGTGTGGAAACGCATCATTAGGAATTAATGGAGGGGTCTGTCTGTATTGGCTGTATATTTGGGCTCAGTGGCCGAGGGTCTCCCCCTTTACAAACACCCACTTCCAGCTTGCTGTATCACTGTTTTGGATCTGAGGCGAATCAAAGCAGTAAATTACCCATGCTGGCACGTTCAACGCTGCAGAAAATATTCATTCTATAAGCATAAAAAAATGGAACTAAAACCCAATTTTTTGCCCCATTTGCAATAAAGTCTATACAACGTTTATTGCACGGAAAGCGTCCATGTGAATCTCAACAGCTTCCAAAATATTTCTTAAATGACCAAGAATCCACTTTGTAAAGAACTTCCAACTCTTCTTAATTAAAGCAAGTTTGACAGAAAGTCAAATACGAGGTTTTACGGGTAATACGAACAAGATTAACACATTATGAAGGACGTCTACGCTCTGCAAAGTTTAATCATTAGTCAGTAAACTTTTAAAAATGAAAAATCAACATTCTGGAGGTTTCCAACATGTTTGAACATTTTCTGACACAGAATCATAACTCAAGTAGTTTCCTATTTCTTTCTAGATTCAATTTGTGAGATCTCCTGTTCAGTGTTTGATATTGTTGTGACTGAAGCTTGTTCTTGGCCATGGATTTTGTTCTATGCCATATGTAGGCAGTGTTTTAGTACACACACTCTGCTCACGCTTGGTCCCGCCTCTCAAATTTAAATGGAAATGGACCAAAAAACAAAAAAAGAATGAGATTGTGGGTACAAGCGGCCGAAATGAGCTTCCTCCGCAGGGTGGCTGGGCTCTCACTCAGAGATCGGGTGAGGAGCTCTGTCATCCGGGAGGAGCTCGGTGTCGAGCCGCTCCTCCTCCAGGTCGAGAGGAGCCAGATGGGGTGGTTCGGGCATCTGGTCAGAATGCCCACCGAGCGCCTTGCGGGCGAGGTGTTTTGGGCACGTCCCACCGGGAGGAGACCAAGGGGCAGACTCCGGACCCGCTGGAGAGACTATGTCTCACAGCTGGCCGGGGAACGACTTGGGATCCTTCCAGGTGAGCTAGAGGATGCAGCCAGGGAGAGAGAGGCCTGGGTTGCCTGTTTGAGGCTGTTGCCCCCGCGACCCGACCCAGGAACAAGCGGAAGATGACGGAACGGAACAGACCAAAAAACAAATATAAAGAATCTATGCTAGCTTTGCTAACTTCATGCACTTAACATTGTGTTTGAAAACTAAAATAAGATTTACCGTATTTTCACGACTATAAGGCGCATATAAAAGTCTTAGACTTTCTTCAAAATGAGCGGTGCTCCTTATCGTGTAATGTGCCCTATATGTGTTTGTGTGTTGTGAAGACCTGATGCATGGAGTTTTTTCCATGCATCACCATCGGTTTTGATTTTTGACTCCATGCGTGCTCATCTCACCATCGGCGTGAAAAAACAAGTGAAGCAGATGAACGCTACGCTTGCTGTGATTCTGAGAGGTCTGACAAAGGAACTCCAACCCAAGGATATCGGTGTCAACCGGCCGTTCAAAGTAAGGCTGTGAGCGGCATAGGAGCGGCCGAAGGAGACCACAGCTTCACAAGGTGTGGAAGGCAGCGCCGGGCGAGTTTTGCCACAGTTTGCCAGTGGATTGTAGATGCTTAGGCTAAAGTGTCTGCTGGCACTGTTGTCCGAGCTTTCGCAAAAGCAGGCATCATTTCCGAGAAGCCGCACGGTACAGAAAGTGACTCTGACAGCGAGGAAAGTGAACCTGCGAGGTTGGATTTAGCGCACCTGTTAGATTCTTAACAGAGGATGAGGACTTTGATGGATTTGATAAATGACTTTATGACGACTGTAAATATTATTTAAATAAAACCAACCAAACTCAGTTTTGCTTCCGATCTATTTTTAAATACACACACTTGTCTGCTTGTGTGTGTGTTGTTGTAAGGCGGACGTACGTAATGGAGTATATGTATATAAAACCCGCACCCTATCATCAGGTGCGCCTTATGTGTGTGTCAAATACAGAGCACAAACTGGGACTCCGCCTTTTGACACGGTGAGCCTTTTTGTCGTAAAAATACGGTACACTGTGTCAGGCATGCAGCGATGGGCTGGGACCTCAGTCAGCCAGTCACCTTCTTAACCGTCAATTCCTTACAGGGTTACGGGTGGTGCCGGAGCCCATCTCAGCTGATTCGAGGCGAAGGGCAAGGTACTCCCCGAACAAGTGGGCCGAGACTAATTCAATGCAATTTTAGTCGTACAGCCCAATTGTTATGATCCTCTTAATTTTGGAACACTTCCTCCTTCCTATCCTGCCCTCTCCCCCAATTTTGCACGCATGGTCCCAATTCCCAGGTGTGTATTTTTTCCTACTGGATTATTTAAGCCCTGGGGCCCATGAATTCCCTGTTGGATCGTTCCCTTGTTGCATTTCCTGCTGCACCGGCCTGCAGTGCTGGTGTCGTGCAGTAGTGCTGCTGTAGCATGGTGCACCCTACTATCCTGGTCCTTCACCCTGGTCCTGGTGCATCTTATCTTCCTGCTGATCTCATACCTCTGGTCCCTCATCCCGCCAAGCTCCAACCTTCTGGTCCCTCTTCCAGCCCAGCTCCAATTATCTGGTCTGGCATCCTGCTGAGCTCCAACAGTCTGGTCAGTCATCCCGCCAAGCTCCGACCTTCTAGTCCCTCTTCCAGCCGAGCTCCAACAGTCTGGTCAGTCATCCTGCTGAGCTCCAACAGTCTGGTCAGTCATCCTGCTGAGTTCCAACAGTCTGGTCAGTCATCCTGCCAAGCTCCGACCTTCTGGTCCCTCTTCCAGCCGAGCGCCAACAGTCTGATCAGTCATCCTGCTGAGCTCCAACAGTGTGGTCAGTCATCCTCCTGAGCTCCAACAGTCTGGTCAGTCATCCTGCTGAGCTCCAACAGTCTGGTCAGTCATCCCGCCAAGCTCCGACCTTCTGGTCCCTCTTCCAGCCGAGCGCCAACAGTCTGGTCAGTCCTCCTGCTGAGCTCCAACAGTCTGTTCAGTCATCCTGCCAAGTTTCAACCTTCTGGTCCCTCTTCCAGCCGAGCTCCAATTATCTGGTCAGTCATCCTGCTGAGCTCCAACAGTCTGGTCAGTCATCCTCCTGAGCTCCAACAGTCTGGTCAGTCTTCCCGCCAAGCTGTGACCTTCTGGTCCCTCTTCCAGCCGAGCTCCAATTGTCTGGTCAGTCGTCTCGCCGAGTCCCAACAGCCTGGTCAGTCATCTCGCCAAGCTCTGTCTGGTTCTGTACAATTTGCTAAAACTGGCTTTGCATCTGGGTCCTAGTTACCACCACCACCGCCATCATGACACCAATATTAAAAAGTACAAAAGCTAACGAAACAAAAAAACTACATTTCTGAGCTAATCAAAGGTACCATGTTTATCTACAGTATTTATGCCATGAGTTAAAACATCATCACTACTTAAATCCACAATATCCCCCCCTTTAAATTTTCTGTTAATAAAAAAAAAACTTGTGGTTTTTCAAGATCCGCCTCTCGATTTATTTTGAAAACTGTTCAGTTTTTATTGCCTAAATTTTTGCTTTTGTAGAGTCATTTATTTTTTGCTTTTTGATTTTTAATCTTCTTCCCAACATGTTTAAACTAACAGTTTTTAATTCGGAATGTTGTATAGTGTAATTATCTTCATGCTATTCTAGTTTGTTTAATCATGTTTGTGATTGCATGTCTGTGGTTCAGTTTCACAGTTTTACTCTGCGTCCGGGCGACTGTCGTCCCCAGTTATCTAAGCCACCTTTCCTGTGGAGCCGGATGAGGTGAGGTCACAGCTTTGCTCTGTGACTGAGAGTCTAAAGAGAGGTGGGGCGGTCATACCTTCCTTTTTCCAATTCGGAAAAACTCTTTAGATGTATTCACAAGTAGGAAAGACATGTTTGATTTCTCATGGTCCCCATTGTTGGTACAAACTTTCATTTACACATGCTCAAAGTCACCGGTCTGATTATGTGATGTTGTTTTTGTACGGCCAAGTAAATCACTCAAACCTGCCGTAAAACTCACAAATGAGCGTTACATGTCGGTGCCAAGTTGTAAAAATGATCTCAAACCATTTAATTAGAGCAAGACAACTTTTTCATTTCTTTTTCCGTATTTTTTCCTGATAAATCCCAATGTTGGGCAATCACGTCCAAGAGCACTGATTTTTGCGTGAGACCAAAAAGTGTAAACACAGAAAAAGTTTCCTTTATGTTAGAGGCTGGCATCTCATTTCCTGATGGAAATGTGCTGTTTCCTTTAGACACTTGTGGTTATTTCAGTGACTTTACAAGTGCATTGTAGTGTGAGCGTGTCCTGCTTTCGGACTATTTTTGGGCTTAAACGATGAGGAGAACTATATATTGTTATGTGTGTGGTTCAAAGTACCATATTTTCCGCACTATAAGGCGCACCTAAAAACCTTAAATTTTCTCTAAAGTCCACGATGCGCCTTTTAACCCGGAGCGCCTTATATATGGATTAATATTGAGCTACAACAGGTGTCGCAACTGTGGTAAGCAGCCGCAGACTCCATTTTCCCCGGTAGAAGAAGTAGTGTGCGGTGCATGCTGGGATACATTAAAGGGCGTCTCATTTCCATTTGTGTGTTTGTGTAAAGACCCTGAAATGGCTCCTACCAAGAGACACTGTTACACCACAGAGTTTAAAGGGCCCATCTCATGCAAAATCGACTTTCCAGAGTTTTCTACCTTGTAAGAGTGATGCCCGGGCCTTGTATAGGTCACCAAAGGGGTTTCTAGATTGATTTAGCCCGTTTTTCACAAATTGCTGTGGATTTCTGGTACGCTCAGACAAAACAACGAATGAGCAGATGTCTAAAGTATGACGCATTTGACGTAGCCAGGACGGACTTCGCACACGCCCCCCTCCGGAGCAAACCCTCCCTCCTCACCACCCGCCCGCCCTCCTCACCCGCCTCCACTCCGGCCTTACGCCCTCACAAACTCGCTTTTAACATCCGATATACAGGCTGGTTCGCTGCTCTGCGTCTTTTTTATTTTTTTGCTTGAAACACGCTTTTTTGAGATGAATCGATATGATAAAATCTTATTTCAGACGCTACCAAACCGCTACGCACGGGTTTACACCTGCCTTCCCCCTCCTGCTCAGAGATGGGCAGAGGAATAGCGGCTCAGTGAGAGCAGAGGGCAGAGCTTGTACTTTCTCAGGACGGGCGGGGGATGAGAAATACCCAGCTTTTCTTAGTTCGGGGTCTGTGACTGCGCTCCACCAAATCAATATATTTTCATAACTATCGTGTAATGCATGTTGCAAACCCCACATTTTGCGTGTGTATGTGCTTAAGATACAATGTGAAAAGAGTTATTTTGCATGAGATGGGCCCTTTAAAATCAAGGCGATCGGTCACGCAGTGGAACACGGGAATAGAGCCGCAGCGAGAGAGTTTAACATCAATGAATCAATGGTGAGGAAGAGGAGGAAGCAAGAGGATGCGCTGCGCCAAGTAAACAAGACTAAACAGAGTTTCCGTGGGAACAAAGCGAGATGGTCACAGTTAGAGGACAAAGTTGAACAGCCTTTACTGTAGCGCCTTATAATACGGTGCGCCTTATAGTGCGGAAAATACAGTACCAGTGCTTCCCTGGCACATCTAAAACGCTGACTGAGTGGAGTTAATTTTTTAAAGTATCTTATAATCATGGTTACTTGCAACACAGATGATATGTGTACCGTTCCAAGTATCGCTAAATCTTCATTTTGTTCGGCAAAGATGTCTTCCAATTCGGTCTTTCATGCTTTACTTTTTATCTTAAATGATGTCATCTCCATATCGTGCTTGGAGTTGGAGGGATTCTCTTTCTTTCACTGAACTCTTAGACATTTCACCTCAATGTCTGGCCAACTTTCATTTGGCAAACTTTACACGAACAAAGCCTCTTGGCTTAAGGTAATCATTTGCTGAGAAACTTATCTCATACATTCAAGCATGACGGTCATAACTTTTCATATCAAACAGCTGGCAATGAGAGGTGAGCACAGGAAAGGAGCAGTCCAGGTTTTATGGCACAGTTCTACGGCCTCTTGCACTCAATGCATCGTTACATGCAGGCTGATATCACAGCAGTTCCTCTGACGAGCTTCCAGGTTTTGTCCAATGAAGACAAATTAAGGGTCACGGTGCCTGTGATTTTTTTTTTTTCATGTGGTTTCTTTCAGAGGATAATTTAACTTAAGACTTCTTATATCTCTCTGAGGTCTAATCTCTCTTTTCTCCATTGAGATTTTTTTTCCATCCCGATCTCCGTTTTTTGCATGACATCATGTTGGTTTAATACTTGTGGATTGCATCGTCCACTTTTGCAACCTTGTCTCCCTTTCCTCTCTAATCTATTTTTCTTTGACACCTTCCATCCTCCTCCACCCTCCCTCCTTCAGGATGCTTTATCGTTACAAAGCAAACGCACAACGCAAGGAGAAATATTAAATCACAATGGCCTCCGTATGGAACCGAAAATTGTTTGCACTGAGAGAGAACTATTTGGCTGCTGGCTGGAAGACAGATTATTAAAACCTCAATAACGGTTTAAATGGATTCGATGTTGATTCAAAAAAGTACAATAAAGTTGCTCTATTTCATCACAAAAAAACATCGACAAACACGTCCCCTTCCTCTATTGTTGCTGGCTTAACATCGAGTAAAATGAAATCTAAAATTTTAAACACAAAAGCTGCAAGACTTGTTCTCAATGTTCGTTTTCTGTTTACTCACTAACGTGAAGACCTGCCCCACATTGTGGTTCCCATCTTTTTGTCTAGCAAACAGGAAGAAACCTAAGCTGAGAACTTCCTGTATGAGCCTCTCTATGGGCTAGCGTCTTTGCAACGGGCACTGGAAGTTCCTGAATGAGCGTGCACGCGTTTGTAGGTGTGTGAGCCCGTGCACGGTCGCCATTCAACATTTCATCTCCTTCGCTTCCTTCCCCCTAACAAGCCCAGCGTTGCAAAGCATCGTGGGAAAGAAGGAGTCTCACCTCTGCACACCACGCTCGCTCCATCACCACAAACATTAAGCAGCAGAGTCAGGGACAGATTTAGAGGGTGTTTTTGGCCAGATGTTTCTCTGCTACAACATTTTGCTGTTAATGCTTCAAATCAAAGTAAATGATGAATGAGTCGATGTGATTAAAACTGAGAAAAAGAAGTAAAATGAGGGAAATTTAATTGAATGCTCATTTTGTGGCTTTAAATTGACCTTCACTGGCTTTTTACCGGGTTCTCGCTCTGAATTTTTTTATTATTTGGATTGCAACCATCAGAACAAAGTTTATTTATAATCGTGCACATGTACAGACGTACTCCCTTCCCTTTTCCATTTCTCCCTCCCTCGAACATAAAACAATTTACAGCTTCAATAGACAACAGTTGCCATCGTGTTTATATGCGTACGTGAACGAGGCATGTGTTGTGAGGACTCTGAACCTTGGCTGAGCCTGTGTCAAGAGACTCCTGAGGAAGAGGAAGATGAGAAGGTCAAGTGCGTCGAGGAGATAAGTTGTCGCTCCCGCTTGCCTTCTGAATCAGCTGCTTCCTGTTTATCGCTGCACTGATGTGTTGTCCCTTGGAGATAACAAGGCTTTCACCTTTGACTCCGTCAACATAGAAGTGCATCCTGTAGAGGAAGCTTTGTACAGTGAGTCATTAGACAAGCGAATACAGTGCACCCCCAGTGTCAAAAGAAGCGTCTCATGCGGTCTTTTGTATAGTCAGTAGTGAGATTACTGAATTTGGTTGTTTAGAAAATGACTTTTAATATTTTGATTATTTGTATTTATTTTTATGAAGACTGGAGCTCTCTGCAAAAAAATAAATGGACTAAATACCGGCAGCACATGCAAAATTTTGTCATGATGTTGGTGAAGAAGGACCCCAATGCATAGCCAGTTTTATCTAGTTAATTGCAGCAGTGTTTAACCACACATAGAACTCAGCAGGATGATGGACCAGAAGGTAGAACTCAGCAGGATGATGGACCAGAAGGTAGAACTCAGCAGGATGATGGACCAGAAGGTAGAACTCAGCAGGATGAGGGACCAGAAGGTAGAACTCAGCGGGTTGATGGTCGAAAAGGTAGAGCTCAGCGGAATGATGGAAGAAAAAGGTAGAGCTCAGCGGGATGAGGGACCAGAAGGTAGAACTCAGCAGGATGAGGGACCAGAAGGTAGAACTCAGCGGGTTGAGGGACCAGAGGGTAGAGCTCAGCAGGATGAGGGACGAGAAGGTAGAACTCAGCGGGTTGAGGGACCAGAGGGTTGAGCTCAGCAGGATGAGGGACCAGAAGGTAGAACTCAGCAGGATGAGGGACCAGACGGTAGAACTCAGCGGGTTGATGGTCGAAAGGGTAGAGCTCAGCAGGGTGATTGACCAAAAGGTAGAGCTCAGCAGGATGAGGGACCAGAGGGTAGAGCTCAGCAGGATGAGGGACCAGAAGTTAGAGCTCACAGGATGAGACACCAGAAGGTAGAGCTCATCCTGCTGAGCTCTACCTTTTCTGAGCTTTTCTGATGAGCTTTTCTAATTGAGCTGCTGTGACAAATTCTTTTGCAGTTTTGTAGTGACCAATCAACCTAACATGCATGTTTTTGGAGGGTGGTAACAAACCGGAGTATCTGGAGAAAACCTGTTCATACATAGGGAGAACATGCAAACTCCACGCTGAAAGACTAGTGTTCCAAGCCTTGTCCTATTCTGGGACTCAAATCCTGACCTTCTTGCTGTGAGGGCAATGTGGAAATCACTGCACCACCGTGCAGCCTTTTTAATCAAACATAGTTTTGTTTTAAAAATGCACAGGCTTCTTCTAAAATATAATAATTATTGTTAAAATAGGAAAATTGGGGGAAAAAAACATTTGTCAACCTTTGTTTACATTTGCAAGTTCAAAGTTATTCCCATTTTAAAAAAAAAAAAAAAAAAAAAAACTTGGTTGACTTTTGGAAAACATAATAGCTGCTTTTATTACAGCTGCTGAGCTCTACTTCCGGTCCCTCATCCTGCTGAGCTCTACCCTCTGGTCCCTCATCCTGCCGAGCTCTACCTTCTGGTCCATCATCCTGCTGAACTCTACCTTCTGGTCCTTCATCCTGCTGAACTCTACCTTCAGGTCCCTTATTCTGCTGGGCTCTACCCTCTGGTCCCTCATCCTGCTGAGCTCTACCTTCTGGTCCCTCATCCTGCTGAGCTCTACCTTCTGGTCCCTCATCCTGCTGAGCTCTACCCTCTGGTCCCTCATCCTGCTGAGCTCTACCTTCTGGTCCCTCATCCTGCTGAGCTCTACCCTCTGGTCCCTCATCCTGCTGAGCTCTACCCTCTGGTCCCTCATCCTGCTGAGCTCTACCCTCAAGCCCCTTATCCTGCTGATCTCCTACTGTCATCATGCTGAGCTGTACCTCTGGACCCTCGTCTTGCTGAGCTTTACCTTGTGGTTCATCATTCCGCTGAGCTCTACCTTCTGGTCCCTCATCCTGCTGAGTTCTATGTCTGGTTTTACACACCTGCAATAAACTGGTTAACACTGGCTATGCATCTGGATTCTTTATCACCAGCATCATGACAAAATTTTGCATGTACTGCTGGTATTTTGTCCATTCATTTTTTTGCGTTGAGCTCCAGTCTTCATATACCCGTCACTGGTAAATGAGAATAAAAGTTGCGAAAATGCACAATACCGTCTCCTCCACGGTAATGTCATGATATTTCATTAAAAAAGCCTCTGTCACTTTGAGTCAAAAAATAAAATCACATACCGTATGTGAGTTAAAAGAGACTTTTAGGATGAATTTGTCAGTCGTATGAATAAATATGAACAGCACTAAATATTCCCATGAAATTGTTTGCACTGATTTTTTAAAATGTCCCCACGTACTGTATGTTGTACCATGGTAGATGTGGATATAATTTACTGCAAAGTTTGAAACAGCAAATATCATCAGAAGCAGAGAATTCTATGTTAAGATTAGATATTTGCATTTATTTTCTTTTATTTATTTTTTTGTTTAACACCAGATTTAAAACTGAACATTATAAGTCATCACCAGGAAAAATAGGAATATTAGCCTTTTATCCCATTTTTGTTGCAGTAGGAAGACATTTTGTTGTGATCCCTGCTCCTTCTTCAAAGAGGGTGTCTGTCTCCGTGGCAACCTGCTCACCACCTGCAGGTGATCAGCAATCAGCAAGCTCCATAAGCTACCCTGCACCTTCAGCCTGTGCCAGATTGTTGGTTTCCATGCGGTAACAACGTCTAAGCCTTTTGTGGAGCTTTGTCTGCCGTTGTTCCTGCCTGTGTACTTATATTTTTTTTCATTTAGTCAAGGAACCCGCCTGCCTGGGACAACCCGCCTGCCTGGGACAACCCGCCTGCCTGGGACAACCCGCCTGCCTGGGACAACCCGCCTGCCTGGGACAACCCGCCTTTTTTTTTTTTTTTTTTTGCTGTTTATATTTTATCTTCTCTTCATCTGTTAACAGAAAATCATGACCTGCATAAAACTTTCTCACTTTGTTAAAGTTACATATACCTTTATGTATAGAATATAATGAAAGAGTCAAATTATTTGAGCTCTTTTTGGCATCAAAAAGCAGCAGATTAGGATCCCTTAGTGTCTGGGAAATAGTTAAGAAAAACTCCAAAAATCCTTTGTGTAACCGTCCCAGCTGTTTGTGTCTGGAGCCAGGGTGGAAGCTGGAGAATTTTTTTGTGTCACTCCCGGAATGTGATTTATGCCCAGTTCATTCTTCTTTTACAGCTCCAAACTTCTTTGATTATATGCTTTTTTGAAGAATTTAAATCTTCGTTTACCAAGAAATAGTTTTCCACAGAAGGATAACAATCATGATAAGATGATGCTAGTTTCACACAGTGCCACTCATTGTGTTTGTTATATGCCCGAGTGTTCACCTGGCAAATGACCAAAAGGGGGAAGGTTCAAAAGAATCATATTTATTTTTTAAGAATGTGGGAATCAGTTGACATTGATGGAACTCCTTAAATTTGGAAAAAGTACAAAACACATACTAGAGTAGCATTGATGAGCAGTGATGGGTAAGATACGTAAATAATATTGTAATTATTGTAACTACATTGTTACTGCTACAGTACCGTGTTTTCCGCACTATAAGGCGCACTGCACTATAAGGCGCACCTTCAATAAATGACATTTTTAAAAACTTTTTCCATATATAAGGCGCACCGCATTATAAGGCGCTACAGTAAAGGCTGTTCAACTTTGTCCTCTAACTGTGGCCATCTCGCTTTGTTACCGCGGAAACTCTGTTTAGTCTTGTTTCCTTGGCGCAGCACATCCTCTTGCTTCCTCCACTTCTTCACCATTGATTCATTGATGGTAAACTCTCTCGCTGCGGCTCTATTCCCGTGTTCTACTGCGTGACCGATCGCCTTGAGTTTAAACTCTGCGGTGTAACAGTGTCTCTTGGTAGGAGCCATTTCCGGGTCTTTACACAAACACACAAATGGAAATGAGCGCCGTTTCATATATCCCAGCATGCACCACGCATTACTTCTTCTACAGGAGAAAATGGAGTCGGTGGCTGCTTACCGCAGTTGCGACACCTGTTGTTGCTCAATATTAATCAATATATAAGGCGCTCCGGGTTAAAAGGCGCATCGTGGACTTTAGAGAAAATTTGAGGTTTTTGGGTGCGGAAATTACGGTAATTAAACATACATTAAAAATAGATTGTAGATTACTAATACTCTTACATTGGATCACAGACCAATTTAAGTGTTAAACATAGCTTCTCTTCTGTCGCTCGTTTCGGACACTGTAAGTTTGCATACAGACCAAAATTTTTTGTTATTGTTTTTAAGTCCTATATTCATCCCTCAAATGGGGAAATTACTGTCCTGCATTTCACTGCAGTAGGTCGTCACGACGGCACAAATGGTGGAAGAAACGGAGGGTTAGGTGTCTTCCACAAAGCCCAGTGGGAATCTAACCGGCTTCTCCCAGTCCAAGAGCAGATATTCTAACACTGAGCTAGCATCTCCTCCCCTAACTATATTGTTCCCTCAAAGGACAAGTTACTGTGCTGTATTGTACCGCAGCAAACAGCCACGACGGCACCAATGGTGAGTTGGGTTTTTTCTCCAGTGACACCTAGACATGAGCTCAGTCGGAATCGAACTGGCTTCTCCCAGTCTAAGGACGGAACTCTACCACTCTAAAAAGTTCACAAAAAGTTGGGAGAGAACGATAGCAGTCTTATTTCTTTCTTTGTCCGATCTCAGCAGAACTGATTTACTTTCTATTCTTTGCCTCTCTGCACTACCAGGACTTCAGACGTCCTCTTTTAGATCCTTTATCAAGATTCAAGCCATGACAATTGGTACAGAGACGTCATATGTAAGTCAGGAGATGGACTTGTGAACTTGTGTCCTGTAACATGTGACCCTGAACATGCAGTCTGCGAGCAAATGCATCACGAAAGGCATCCACAGAGAGAAAAAGGCAAGCATGATTCCGTGAACACATTCGGGCAGAGCGTAGTAAAAACCAGTAAACAAGGTTAAGTGCCTGGCTCCACACGCATGAGAGAAGCAGACAGTGGAGAAGTAACGCGTAATCGTGTCATCGATTCAAATGACTGGAGCTCTTCTTCCCAAAACTAACTTACTAAACCTAATTAGAGCCTAATTGGTCTTGTCTCCCTAGTTTCAAACTTTTTCTTGTTGACAATGCATTGGAAGTTCTTTGGAAGAAAATGAAAGCCATCAAAGAGCCACAGGCTTTCATAATAATCAATGCTGTGCAAGATCTCTTGCCATACTTTTGAATGCATTACAGGCACCAATATGATCCTGATTACTTTGTGATATCATGAGAATGACATTACGTATTCTAGAACTTGCGCTGTACTGTGATTGGTGAATCTCAAATGGTATAAAGTCACGCATGGAAAAGTCTAAGAATCATCCACGTTACAGTCTCTTGTCTGTCATCGGAACACTCCTTTTAAAATAAATGTTTATGCTATTACGTTTAATTTCCCAAAGACAAAAAGAGGACTACAGACTTAAGCCAAGAACTGTGAATTTTCCACCTATGACTGAACACCCTAAAAGTCTTTGATTCAAAACAGACGGATAAAAAAATGGTTGAATGCTTGTTTGACATTTGTTAAATACATTCTGTCAAAGATTTTGACCGACGAGAAATCGTAAATACTGCTTTTGCACAATGCCGAGTTCAGGTGCGTCTCTTGGAGTTGGCAGAACAGTGAGTTGTGTTTCTGGAAAACGTGGCAAATGCTTTACAAAGAACATTGTGTGAGCTACCAGTTACTGGTAACCACAAGGGAGATATCGTCCAATTTACAGAGGCGTTTTATTTTTTCTCGTTTGAAAATGCTTTACCATGCACACTCAGTCATGTTCAGGTTACAAATACACAACATTTTAAAATCCAACCTGTACATATATCAAATAGCGGCACGGTGGCGCAGTGGGTAGCACCAGGACCTCACAGCAAGAAGATTATGGGTTTGAGTCCTGGTTGGAGATGAGGCTTAGAACACTGGCCTTGGACACTGTGTGGAATTTGCATGTTCTCCCTGTGAATGTGTGGGTTTTCTTCAGGTACTCCGGTTTCCTCCCACCCTCCACAAACATGCATGCTAGGTTGATTGGTCACTGCCTGCTTGCCCTTAAGAATGAGTGTGTATATGTGTATGGTTGTATGTGTGTGGCCCTCCGACAGACTGGCAACCTGTTCGGGGTGTACCTTGCCCCTCCCCTTGATTCAGCTGTGATGGGCTCCGGCACCCCCACAACCCAGTAAGGGGTAGACAATTACTGAATAGATAGAAGGTGACTGACTGCCTTGTATCAAATATTTTTTAAAAAAACATGGACTGGACACCCAGCCCCGGATGAGCGGAAGATGACGGAACTGAACGGACTGGACATCAAGTTGAGGTCAAGACTTATCGAATTCAAACGTTCGCAACAAATACATACTTTTGAATTGTCTTTTCGCAGTAAACAATACATTTTAAAGCAGTTCGACTGCGAACCGGAAGTTAACCAGAAGTTTGCAGGTTCGATTCCCACTGAGTTCATGTCTAGGGACTTTGGAGAAGACACCTAACCCCACGTTTGCGCTGTCGTGGCAGCCTACTGCAGTGTAATAGTGAAGCATGCAAATTTCCCCGGCAAGGGATAAATAGAGTATGTAAAAATAAATATTTATTAAAAAGAAAAAAAAGTGACTAGTGCCATCAGGTGGTTTGTCCGTTTTCAACCAAACTCAATAAACTGTAAAAAGGTGGAAATGTTAAACTGCCCTTAATGTAATTAAGAAAATTGCTTTAAAATGTCATCATCACATTTAGACAAGGATAGACTGACCAAAGATCTTGTTTCATAATACAAGAAAAACTTTAGTTATCCTCGTATTTATTCATCTGATGTACGCCTCATCGTCGAAAACAGCAATACGATTAATTAACAGAGTTGGATTTTGTGATCCAACAAATCAACTCTATGTAAAGTCAAAAATATTAAAATTTGAAGACTTGGTTTGGAAAAGAACTTTGGAAATTGTGTATCGTGCTGTGAACAATGATCTTCCTCTTAGCATACAGTGTTTCTTTAAACTTCAGAACAGTTGCTACAATCTTAGAAGTTCATTTGTATTTGAAGTAAATAAAGCTAGAACTAATTTAAGACAAAAATGTTTATCTATTTTTGAAACTAGACTTTGGAATAATTTAGAAGTTCAATTTAAAACAATCAATTCCTTGAGTAAATTAAAAAAGAAAAAAACCTTATAACATAAAATGATCCAAGACTATCCATTGTTCTGATAAATACTGGACAAACAGGCTTTTATTTTGAACCTTAACTGCTGTCTGTTTGATTTGATCGATGTGCAGGATGGGCTTCCATAAGCGATCGCTTCAGCCCAGTTGTCAGGGTGTGGAAGGCAGGTGGAAGTAGGAGGACCCAATTGCAGACAAGAAACATGATTTATTGAATAAAGGAGTCCAGTCTAGCTGTAAAGAAAAACACATGGATCCGGGGAAATGTCATCAAGTTATTGTTCAAAATGTATTTTATGGAAGGTGGAAGGTGTGACTCGACACCTGAAGGGAACACGGGCTGCTTAATTAAAGGCAGTTGCACAAAGACCTTCAGGTGTCTAAAATCAGGCAAATGAGGGGAAACGAGGGAACCATGAAACCAGTCCTTTTTTGGCTGTAATGATCTTAATGAGTTGTACTGTCAAATGAAGTTCTTTTGACAACCAAATAAATGATTCATTCATTCAACTACTCACGAATTTCATTTTGCTGTGCTTTTTAGAAAAAAAATGACCTTTTTAAAATCCTGGTAAATGCTTTTTGTTACACATGGCCCAAGTGACCAGGAAAAGTGGAATTTTTTTGTGCCTTTATGCACAGAATTTGGAGGAGGCCTTGAACACTCGAGCTGTTCATATGTCCGTACATCCGTGCGTCTTCTAGCATTTTTATTACTGAAGAGATTCGAATGAAACTGCCCACAGATACCCAGTCACAGCTATAGATGAACTGATTAGGTCTTCAGGGTCATTTATCAATTTAACCAGGAAAGTCCAATTGAGGCAGCACGGTGGCGCAGTGGGTAGCACAGCGGCCTCACAGCAAGAAGGTCGTGGGTTCGAGTCCCGGGTGGGGACGAGGCTTGGAACACTGTCCTTTCTGTGTGGAGTTTGCATGTTCTCCCCGTGTTTGCGTGGGTTTCCTCCGGGTACTCCGGTTTCCTCCAACCCTCCAAAGACATGCATACTAGGTTGATTGGCCGGTGCAAAATTGCCCCTAGGAATGGTTGTATATGTGTAGCCCCACGACAGACTGCGACCTGTTCGGGGTGTACCCTGCCCTTTGCCTTAAATTAGCCGGGATGGGCTCCAGCACCCCCGAAAGGGACAGACGGATAAGAAGATGACTGACTGAAGTACAATTGAGATTAAAAAGCTCTTTTTCAAGGGAGTTCTGGACAAGTGGCAAAAAAATTCAAAAGGAAATACATCCATACCCAGATATCAACGTACACAAGTTCAGAAAAACAGTTCCAAAGTATTGAGGCAGTCTCTAACCCTTTCAGTTTAGTTTTAAAGGCCTCTAGGGACAAGACCTCCGTCAGTCTCAAGTCTTCCTGTAACATATTCCAAGCAAAAGAAGCAGAATGGGCAAAAGTTCTTTCCCGCTCGGTACGTGCAAAAAGGTACAGAGAGCAACAGCTAGGGTTCAACAATTCTTGTGATTAGACTACAAATAAAACATGGCAGTGATCAAGCAAAAGTGTAGAAGTGTCCTAGCCTCCTAGTGACCAGTGAAGGCCATCCCACTCGTGAGTACAAGACGCATTCATATAAAAAAATTTCTCTATAATCCAACACAGATAAAAATGTTGCAAAGACAAGACGCGTTTTTGCCTCAAGAAAAACACAACAAAAGTAAAAACCCAATTTAAGTTTGAACTTTTTTACCAGTTTCTCTTCGTGTGGTTTAAAGGTAAGCGAGTCATCAATCCACACACCAAGATGCTCATGTTCATGACCCACATCTTTAACATTTCCTTCAAGTGTCAGGGTTTTGAGGATGTGGAAAGAGGAGGACCCAATTGCAAGACTTCAAACAAGGTTTATTAACTCACTTATGGAAAGTATTTCAAGCAAGAAGCACAGGATTAACACAAGGTTTCAAAAGTCCAAATAATAACACAGTTCAAAACATGATCAGGCAACCGGGGTGACCTGGCTGGAAGGGATGGTAAGACCTGACAGGGAAGTCAGGGTGATTCCCCTTAAATAGATGGCATGGTGCACAACTGTTGGGAATCAGTAATCATCACAGGTGTCACCCAAATAGGGTGATTAGGACCTTTCAGGGCTCCCTCTGGCAGCAGGTGAGAAATCCTGACCAGTGGTGGAACGTAACGAAGTAAATAAACTTCGTTACTGTACTTAAGTAAAAAAATTGTGTATTTGTACTTTACTTAAGTAAAATTTTAAGACCGGTACTTTTACTTTTACTTCACTACATTTTTAGAGCAAATATCTGTACTTCTACTCCGCTACTTTTTAAAAGTGTGTTTTACATTTTTCGTTACATTTTCGTTCAGGAATTTAAAAAAATATAAAATTTTTTTTTAGTGTATCTTGAAGCCGCATCGCCAAAATCAAAAGAAGCAGTTGATCGGGAGAAGAAATAATGAATCGAGGCTCAATCAGAATCAAACATTTTCCGCATTCATTCAGCGCCAAGAGCAGAGGCGGTTCTAGGATTTTCTGAAGATGGGGTGGGGGTGAGGGGCGGGACGTGAAGTCATTGACAAAGCCAATATAGGGTGACTGGGGGCCTCTCCTCCCACCCCCCCAAAACATTTTAAAAAATAAGTGTCATTTTCCTGCATTTTGGTGGACCATTTGCTGGCCCTGCTAGGGGATAGCTTGACTAGTCCCCTTTCCTTTTTTCATTTTTTTGCGGACCAAAAGAGGCGGGAGAGGGGGGAAGGGGTCACGCCCCTGCAGGGTATTTATTTGTGACCCTACAGCACAAAAAATAACATTTGAATTATAGTCGAATACTTTTACTTATTACTTAAAAAGTCAAATTTACACCAATTACTTTTGTACTTTTACTTAAGTAGATTTTTTTTTATTGGTACTTTTACTTTTAGTTAAGTATTTTTTTGCCTAATTACCTGTACTTTTACTTAAGTACAAAATGTGAGTACTTCATCCACCACTGATCCTGACATCAAGATTAATTTGGAAAAATTTCCATCCATTTGACTAAAGGTCACAAACCATTCATTAGTAATAGACCTTGTGAAATGGTGCGTATTGGTTGACGGGTTGGCGTTGATTTATTCTCGTTGTAAGAGTGAAATTTTAATCCAGCCTGTCCTGTATTTCTCATAAATATAAGTTTCCCAGTCAGAAGGTTGGAAAACAGACAAGAAGTTCAATGTTTCTATTGTCATTACTTCTACTGCTCTTTGTGTTATTCCAAAAAAATCTTCAAACTTTAAAAATTAGAGACATCAAGATCTTAAACACAACACATGAACTCATGTGTCACTGAACCTCTTGTCCCTACCGGGCTGACACGGGGTGCTGGAGCCAATCCCTGCTGATTTCCGGCGAGAGGCAAGGTACAGTATACCCCAAACAGGTCACCAGTCTGTTACGAGGCCACACACACACACAACAATCCACACACACTCATTTTTGGGGCAATTTCATAGCGGCTAATCAACCTAGAACATGTGTTTTTTAGGGAGTGTGAGGAAACCATATTACCTGGAGAAAACCAACACGTACACAGAGAGAATTTGCAAACTCCACACAGAAAGGCTAGTGTTTCAAGCCTTCCCCTCTCTCGAACCCCGACCTTCTTGCTGTGAGGCCACTGTGCTCACCACTATGCCACCGTGAAGCCTTGTGAATAATTTTTCCCTCATCTTTTTTTTTTTAATCAATGGCTGCTTTTCTTTCCACATTCGAACTTCCTCATGAGATATCGTTCTACTCTGCAGAGCTACTCTGTTTCATGTAGGTGAAGTGTGGCGGGTGCTGGGCGGAGAGATTTGGGAATATTAAAGTGGTGGTGAGAGGGGGGTTCACTCTTCTCTCTCGCAGGCAACCACTGTTTCATTTCCAGATTTTCCATGTATTAGACTGTCATTATTTAACAACCACTGCCTGCAGACGCTCAAGCACACCAAACACGTGCTCTCCATCATGGCTAAACTCATAGATAGTTAGCAGGGCTTACATAGGGACAGAGTGGTCACTGTATTTCCCATCATTTTCTGAGACACAGATAGCACTAAATGGAAAAGCAAGGTGGCGTGCCTGCAGCCGTGACCAGAAAATCTGCTACCCTGCTTAGGATACCAACCGGCCGTCCACATCAGAGTGACCACAGCATTCGTAACTCTGTAATCAAAGTACACAGGCCTATTTTAGTGCAATCTGACTATGGATTAGACAGCAAATTGCCAGGGAGAGTGAACGTTTCCATGGAGAAGTAAAGGCTACTTGAAAGAAATAATAAACAGAGTCAGAATCAAATCAGATGTGAAGGCCTGAGAACAGCAACAGTTGGAGAGGGAAAAAAAAAAGTCGACCATGTTGTCCAAACGGGCTTGAAAGTTTAACAAAAGGAGACTACTGAGGTTTTAAATACCATGTTATGTCGGTTTGTCTCATAAGCATACTCAATCACTTCCATTCAAGCTAGTCCACCATATGATTTTAGTCTTCACTCACCATTAAACAGTCATTGTAATGTCAAATCGATATAGCTGTACTTGTTTATGTCCTGTCAAGTTCACACATTTGCGTGGGAGGTCAACAAATTTCTTTCAAGTTCTTCCGACGCTGAATTCCAAACTGTTTATGTGGTTTCAATTGTTATGAAGGTCAAAACAACCCAACAATTAACTCCTTTTATTGGACAAAAGACTTTAAACGTTGTCTAAATCCCTTGTGTTTCAAACACTTAATCGTGCTTTTTAAAAGATCGGACAAGCTAACGCATCAGCCACGCACGCTAATGGACAGCAGAGTTAAAAACTCAACCCAAGCTGACATGCGATGGTCCACGTTGCTTCCTATCGGCCCCAGTTAAAAAACACAAGCCCAGTTTCAAATCTGAGGAAAAGAATTTTAAGGGGATAAACTTAGAAAAACACACATCTTTTTCTAGTTTTAAATGGAATGTTTTTTCAAGAAGTAATGTAATTCTAGTACATGATGGATACATTAAGAATGTTGCTTTGCTCTCGACATTATAGAGAGACGTGCCGTTGCTCATTTATTGGAGGAAAATAATCTGGTAAACACACAAAGCTTGTATGCAGATGGCATGTAAATCACACCAGAGAGAAAGAATCTACTCGGAATCCGTTAGTGATGGTGATGTAATTTATGAGCGTAATAACATCATAGTGTCATGAATTATCTCAACAGCAACTGGGTCAGCAGTGATATAGTCAATACATTAAATTGTCCTCAAGAGGCTTTGGAGCGAGTTTGTTTATTTAAGCGATTAGCTTCCAGGAAGAAAACGAAAAAGCAGAATTTAGTAAAGATGCATTTTTGGTAAAGATATGTATCTAGGATCAACAGTCCAGAGCAATGGAGAGTGTGGAAAAGAGGTGAAGAAGCGTTTGCAAGCAGGCTGGAACGGGTGGAGAAAAGTATCAGGTGTGATGTGTGACAGAAGAGTTTCAGCTAAAATGAAAGGGAAAGTTTACAAAACCGTGGTGAGACCAGCCATGCTGTTTGGTCTAGAAACAGTAGCACTGAAGAAAAGACAGGAAGCAGAGATGGAGGTAGCAGAGATGAAAATGCTGAGGATCTCTCTAGGAGTGACCAGGATGGACAGGATCAGAAATGAGTACATCAGGGGAACAGCATATGTTAGAGATTTTGGGGATAAAGTTAGACAGGCCAGACTGAGATGGTTTGGACATGTACAGAGGAGAGAGAGTACATAGGAAGAAGGATGCTGGATTTGGAACCACCGAGAAAGAGGACTAGAGAAGACCAAAGAGGAGGTTCATGGATACAGTGAAGGAAGATATGAAGATAGTCAGTGTGAGCAAAGAGGATGCAGCAGATAGGGTTAGATGGAAGAAACTGACTTGCTGTGGCGACCCCTGAAGGGAAATGCCGAAAGAAGAAAAAGAAGATGTAGAATACTTTTCTATAAGGCTTTGGAAATAGAAATAAAGACTCTTAAATGTGATGAGAATTATGGTTGGATGGTAATTTTACCCAGGGTTCTGGTTTCAAAGGTGCCACGTTTCCCAGCAACTGGTTTGACTTTTAACAGCACCTACAAAACGAGCAACGTTCCCTCACCTGCACCCCAAATGGTTCATTTCCTCAACATCACAGAGTGCTGGCAACCAAGACAGGAAAAAAGTTTGAAAAATTGTCGGCTTTGATAGTTAGAAGCTTATTTGTGCATGTGTGTGTGTGTGAAAGGAAACATGGGAACCATGTGGGGTTGAAGGTGTGAAAGGACGCCTAGCAGGCGCGTTCATTTGCAGATGATTAGATCCACCGCTAAAGGCACATGTGACTTTGATGACTGTTCAGGCACCTCATGGCGTACTCCAGGTGTTCACAGAGGCCATAAAAATACATACGACATAGCAGTTCTTGTTCACGCTGTATTTCATTTTGAAAAATGCCCATCAATTTTTACTTTTCAAAAAACCAAACACTCTGAAGATTTACAAAACGTTTTATAGCGAGTCTCATCTTTCAGTCCAAAGAGGATGGAACTCAACAGTATTTTTTACAAGATCCTTCATATGGCTTGTGGCTTCTTGTGGTCTTTCATTTTATTCATCTGTCTCAAGGGTGAATATGGCAGCATTGTTTAGCTCGGAATTGTGCTAAAAGCTCTTCTTTGATGTGGTCCTAGTCATGTGATGCTAATCCTTTGTGGGCGGTTCAACAGTAATAAAAAAAAAAAAAAAACACACAACATTTTGTCTGATAGTTCTTGACGAAATGCACGAGAAAACCAACTTGTTAGATGAAGTAGACACAAACCAAAAACTTTTTATTGTTGTAAACTTCATTTGTTGATTAGATTTATTGTCAGACCGTATAAACTAAAGGTTTCCCTTCATAGCGATGTTTGATGCAGTTTTCTGATACTCAAAGCCTGACCGTCCATCCACCATCTGCCTTTTATTTGGGGTTGTGGGGCCAGTAACCTGTGGAGGGAAGCCAAAAAAAAACTCTGTCCCCAGTCACCCAGTACTTGCCAATTCCACTGCAGCAGGGAGGCAGTCAGTTCTGAGTATTCTGGCTAATCCCTGGGGCCTCCTCCCAATGGGACGTAAAACCACACAAGGGACATGTCCAAGGAGGCATCACAACCACCTCATCTGGCTCGTCTTGATATTGAGGAGCACTGATTCTAATCTGAGGTCCTCACATTAAAGTAACAAACAGAATCAATGACAGAAAACTACCTATTGACTTTCCTTTTGAACCCAATGGGAAGGACTCGAAGACAAAGATTGGACCAGTAGTCACCCAACCCCCAACCGCACATTCAGGTTTGGCCTCAGTGGTTGCAGTGATGACCCTCATTTGGGCAACTAAAAACCAGTCATGGGGAAACTGAGTCATATTTTTTCTGCGCCCTTCTCTGAAACCTCTTCATCCTGGGTGATCGTAAAAGGACATAAAATACACAAACTAGGCTGAATAGCACACGATAATCTCTCTATCATTAAGTCGAGACCTCCAGAAGGCGCTGGCTGATAGTTCCTAATATAAAACAGAAGCTTGGAAACCAGAAAAGAACTCTGAGACATAGATTATATATTACATTTTGACCAAGATCAAGTAATTAGGCTAGTTTAAAAAAATAAGAGTTGGGATCATAAACAGAATTAGAGGAGGAGATTTTGATGATAAAGGAGCAAATCAACTCCAGGAAAAGAAAAAAGAAAAGATAAAACGCCAGAAAAGCTACTAAAAGAACTCGATCACAGATCTTTGACATTTAATTACTAGCAAGAAAATACAAAGGATAATGTTTAAAACCTAATTAAATAGCAACGTTGGATCTGTGTGATTATTACATGTATCAATCTACTAGCATTTGTTGTTTTGTAACTAGATAAAAAAACAAGTTCAAGCTTTGAACTCAACATATAAAGTTTCATAAGAGTTCTCGAAACCACTGTGAGATTGCGTTTTATCATCAGGAATGTACCAGAACGATCCAGCACACCTCGTGTTCGCCATGCACAAAAGACCTGTGCCTGCATTGTGTTTGTTTGCATGCGAACGTTAATGTATATCAGTTTTATTTGAAGCCATTTTCTGCGGTGTGTTTATCTGTTGTGTGAGAGAGCCTAATCCAAAACTGATTCCATGAAGCAAATACGGCCAGGGACTGTTTGATCAGTCCCAGGCTACAGGGAAACTTTGGGTTGCTTTGGGTGATATTTAGATTGCAGGTGGTTTTCATTTTAATGACAGTATCAATTTTAGTATATTTGTCCTCCCCAGCTGTCTGGCCCCTTCTCTTGGACCAATCATCTGTTTCAATCAATGTGTCCCCACTTACCCTTTGCTTACAACAGATTTTTCTTATCTTTGACACCATAGTCTTTCTCGCAACGTCTTTTCTATAGGGTCACTGCAGTGGTGGAACGTAACGAAGTAAATGTACTTCGTTACTGTACTTAAGTAAAAAAATTGTGTATCTGTACTTTACTTAAGTAAAATTTGAGACCGGTACTTTTATTTTTACTTCACTACATTTTTAGAGCAAATATCTGTACTTTTACTTCGCTACTTTTTAAAAGTGTGTTTTACATTTTTCGTTACATTTTCGTTCAGGAATTTGAAAAATACACAGGTTTTGTAGCGCATCTTGAAGCCGCATCGCCAAAATCAAAAGAAGCAGTTGATCGGGAGAAGAAGTCATGAATCGAGAAACATTTTCCGCATTCATTCAGCGCCAAAAACCTAACATCAAATATAGTACAAATTAAAAAGAGTCAGAAGATCGTTGTTCATTGTGTTTACTTCTAAATAAAAAGTTGAGCCATCGTTACACAGAGCAGGGGCGGATCTAGAATTTTCCAAAGGGGGGTGGGGCTTTGACAAAGCCAATATATAGTGACTGGGGGCCTCCTCCCCAAAACATTTTAAAAAATAAGTGTAATTTTCCTGCATTTTGATGTCCATTTTCTGGCCCTTCAAAGGGATAGCGTGACTTGTCTCCTTTCCTTTTATTTTATTTATTTTTTTTTTTTTGGACCAAAAGAGGCCGGAGAGGGGGGGTTACACCCCTGCAGAGTATTTATCCTGGTTACCATGGTGACACCCTATAGCACAAAAAATAACATTTGAATTATGATCAAATACTTTTACTTTTTACTTAAAAAGTACAATTTACACCAACTACTTTTGTACTTTTACTTAAGTAGATTTTTTTTATTGGTACTTTTACTTTTACTTAAGTAAATTTTTTGCCTAATTATCTGTACTTTTACTTGAGTACAAAAAGTGAATACTTCATCCACCACTGGGCCACTGCGCGAAGAAATAACTCCATCATTATCCAGCATCACAGGTCATTTTGTCCAAAAACACACCCTAAAGCTTTTGTACTTCACTGAGTCTCGAAGAGCGTTATAAATGTAAGCGTTAAACTAGTTCCAAACTTCCAAAAAATAAACAAATGAATGAAAAACAATTCAAGATCGACGAGGCTGCCCCTAAGATTGCTGGTTCTTATCCAGATGCTACGCAGGAGAAAGCTTCAAAGTCTACATCAGATCTTAAAAATTTGCTGGTGGGACTTCCTAACCAGACAGGAAGTGTCAATACGCATGGTGAAATTCTTGGTTAGACCAATGACTGCATAGACACAGCAGGTCTCTTCTGCCTGTGGATTGGCTGCAGTTAGAATCTCTAGTGGCAGGGGTGTGTGACCTCAAATAGCTTGCTCCTGGTTGGCAATTCAGTTGCAATGCAAATGCAGATTGGACCAATGATTGCGTATTTCCATTTCCAAAAATCCAATATGGCGTCGTCCATAAAGCAGAAAATGGCAACTAAATTGGCTTAATTTCGACAGAGACAAACACTATGGGTGACATTACACTCACTGGGTCCACCTGGTCTACAGTCAATGGTTACACCAGGGGTCGGCAACCCAAAATGTTGAAACAGACATATTGAACCAAAAAAATAAACATGTTTGGCGCCTCAAAAAAATTAAAAGCCTTATATGTGGCCATACCAGCCTGTCTATGCCTGATCCCATCAGACCTCAGAAGCTAAGCAGGCTGGGCCTGGGCTGT